>JAJOZX010001317.1:0-600000 GCA_023014485.1 Bathynomus jamesi
AGAAATTCACTTTTCCGAAGTTGCTTATCTCTATGTTTCAACCGAATTTAAAAAAGTGCTTAAATGTACCCATAAAATATTGTCAAAATAATTGGAAGTTACTATTTAATTTATAACATAATTCAATTGTATAGAAACTTTCTTAAAAAATCCATTCATTTCGACTATTTAATAAAAAGTTTAGAAATCGCGTCCAAAAATAAGTCGGAGAAGGCTGGATCTCTTTCAATAATTTTTAAACAATTTTCTAATTTTTGGCCAGAACACATTCATTTTTTTCTTTTGTACAAAATATATCAAATGAAGTATAAAAACTTCAAAAACATTTACTAAAAACGCAAACATAAAAGATTGTAGTTTTTCATTTTAGAAAACCGATATTCAAGAAATTCAACTTTTCCGAAAGTACTTATGTCCTGTTTCAAACCGAATTTACCACAAGTGCTTAAATGTACCCTTAAAATATTGTCAACTAATTGGAAATTAATATTTAATTTATAACATAAATCAATTGTATAGAAACTTTCTTTAAAAAATCCATTCATTTCGACTATTTTAAAAAGAAGTTTTGAAATCGCGTCAAAATAAAGTCGGAGAAGGCTGGATCTCTTTCAATAATTATAAAAAAAATGTCTAATTTTTGGCGAGAAACACATTTATTTTATTGTTTTGTACAAATAATATCAAATGAAGTATAAAAACTTCAAAAACCTTTAGTAAAACGCAAACATAATAGATTGTAGTTTCTCATTTTAGAAAAAAGATATTCAAGAAATTCAACGTTTCCGAAGTTGCTTATCTCTATGTTTCAAACCTAATTTACCAAAGTGCTTAAATGTACCCTTAAAATATTGTCAAAATAATTGGAAATTACTATTTAATTTATAACATAATTCAATTGTATAAAAACTTTCTTAAAAAAATCCATTCATTTCGACTATTTTAACAAGAAGTTTTGAAATCGTATCCAAAAATAAAGTCGGAGAAGGCAGGATCTCTTATAATAATTATTACAAATTTTTCTAATTTTTGGCGAGAAACACATTTATTTATTGTTTTGTACAAAATAATATCAAATAAAGTACAAAATCTTCAAAAACTTTTACTAAAAACTCAAACTTAGATTATATTTTTCATTTTAGAAAAACGATATTCAAAATTTCAAATTTACCAAATGTTGCTTTTCTCTATGTTTTAAAACAAATTTTCTACAAAGGCTTAAGTATACCGTTAAAATATTGTAAAAATGATTGGAATTTACAGTTTAATTTATATCATAATTGAAATGTATAAAACTTTCATAGAAAAATCCATTCATTTCGACTATTTTAACAAAATTTTGAAATCGCATCCAAAAATAAACTCGGGGAAGGCTTGATCTCTTTCAATAATTTTTAAACAATTTTCTAATTTTTGGCCAGAAACACATTCATTTTATTCTTTTGTACAAAATAATATCAAATGAAGTGTAGAAACTTCAAAAACATTTACTAAAAACGCAAACATAATAGATTGTAGTTTCTCATTTTAGAAAACCGATATTCAAGACATTCACCTTTTCCGAAGTTGCTTATCTCTATGTTTCACACCGAATTTACCACAAGTGCTTAAATGTACCCTTAAAATATTGTCAAAATAACTGGAAATTACTATTTAGTTTATAACATAATTCAATTGAATAGAAACTTTCTTAAAAAAATCCATTCATTTCGACTATTTTAACAAGAAGTTTTGAAATCGTGTCCAAAAATGAAGTCGGAGAAGGCTGTATCTCTTTCAATAATTATTACAAATTTTTCTAATTTTTGGCGAGAAACACATTTATTTTATTGTTTTGTACAAAATAATATCAAATAAAGTACAAAATCTTCAAAAACTTTTACTAAAAATTCAAACTTAATAGATTGTAGTTTCTCATTTTAGAAAACCGATATTCAAGAAATTCAACTTTTCCGAAGTTACATATCTCTATGTTTCAAACCTAATTTACCAAAGTGCTTAAATGTACCCTTAAAATATTATAAAAATGATTGGAATTTACACTTTAATTTATAACATAATTCAATTGTATAGAAACTTTCTTAAAAAAATCCATTCATTTCGACTATTTTAACAAGAAATTTTGAAATCGCATCCAAAAATCGCATACAAAAGCTTAAGTGTACCGTTAAAATATTGTAAAAATGAGTGGAAGTTACAGTATAATTTATATCATAATTGAATTGTATAAATACTTTCTTAGAAAAATCAATACATTTCGACTATTTTAACAAAAATTTTGCATTCGCATCCAAAAATAAACTCGGGGAAGTCTTGATCTCTTTCAATAATTTTTAAACAATTTTCTAATTTTCGGCCAGAAACACATTCATTTTATTCTTTTGTACAAAATAATATCAAATGAAGTATAAAAACTTCAAAAACCTTTACTAAAAAAGCAAACATAACACTGGGGAACAAAAAAAGGTTTTCTGGTGCCTGAGATTTTAGACCTTATTCTGGATATTTTCATGCCACTGATTCAGAAAATATCATCCATTTTGTTCTAGCAGCTCTAGTTTTTGAGATATTGCATACGTCATTACCTATACTTTATTACCCTTCTGGAACGGTATTATGAGTTGCTCGTAAATCTAAATGCATCTGTATAATTAAATTGTAGCTATGATTTTGCTGATGTTGCTGTTTTGCATGTGTATTGTACATGTTCTAACGTGAATTCTTTCCTGTTACAGGTGTTGACATGGCTTCATCACGAAGAAAGTGTTTAAATCATCCAGATGTGTTTTGTTTTATCTGCGGAGAGTACACGTTCATTGAACAGAGAAAAACTTATACTGATTTTGTGAAAAAAGCTTATTTTGCCTATTTCAAAGTACAACTAGGGGACCAAGATAAGCCATGGGCTCCTCATGTTGTGTGTAAAACGTGTACAGAGCATCTGCGGCATGGACCAACGGAAAGAGGAGGTGCCTGAAATTTGGTATACCAATGGTATGGAGAGAACATAGAAACCATAGTGATGACTGTTAATTTTGTTTGGTGAATATAAAGGGCATCAATGGACGTAACCGGAGTAAATGGACGTATCCTGACATAGACTCAGCTAGACGGCCTGTTTCACATTCAGATGAGATACCTGTCCCATCATTCAGCCATCTCCAGAGCTCCTCAAGAAGATGATGAATCTGCTACTGACAAAGAAAGCATATGTGGGCAAAATGACAGTGATTTCGAAGGACCGTCATCAGTTGCAGAAGGTTTTATTCAACACGAATTAAACGACCTCATAAGGGACTTAAGTCTTTCGAAGAAATCGTCTGAATTGTTAGCTTCCAGGCCGGGAGAAAAAAATTTACTGCTGCCGGGAACCAAAATCACGTTATATCGCGACAGAGAAAAGGATTTACTGCCCTTCTTCTCAAAAGAGAGCGATTTAGTTTTCTGCAACAATGTGCGCGGATTGCTGATGAAAATGGGCATATCGGAATACACACCAAGTGAATGGCGGTTATTCATAGATAGCTCCAAACGGAGCCTAAAATGTGTTCTTGTACACAACGACAACAGATACAGATCAATCCCAATTGGTCACTCAGTCGGTATGAGAGAAGAGCACGTGACAGTCGCCCTATCCTAGAAAAGATATCATACCGAGACCACCAATGGGTGATCTGTGTGGATCTGAAGATGGTGAATTTTCTCCTGGGCCAGCAGAGCGGGTACACAAGTACCCGTGCTTTATATGTCTGGTACAGTAGAGCTAAAGATGAACACCGGGTGAGAAGACAGTGGCGTCTGAGAGAAAACATGGTGGTTGGAGAAAAAATATCATCAAAGAAGCTTTGGTTGACAGAGAAAGGATCATATTGCCACCACTGCACATCAAACTAGGTTTGATGAAACAATTTATAAAGGCTTTGAACAGAGATGGGACGTGTTTTGGCTACATACGTAGAAAATTTCCTGCGCTGAGCATGGAAAAGCTGAAGGCAGGTATTTTCGATGGACCGCAAATCCGGGAACTCATGAAAGACCCGCGTTTCCAAGATTCAATGGCAACATTGAGGGACGTGCGTGGTCATCGTTTAGTATGGTTGTGAAGAATTTCCTTGGGAACTATAAGGCCGACAACTACGGTGAACTAGTGGAGAATATGCTCTCTTCTTTTTGTAAACTTGGCTGTAAAATGAGCATCAAACTGCATTACATCCACAGTCATTTGGATCGTTTCCCAGATAACCTCGGTGTTAAGCGAGGAACAGGGTGAACGATTTCACCAAGCACTAAAGACCATGGAAGAACGGTACCGCGGACGATGGGATACTCACATGATGGCAGATTACTGCTGGAGCATCCAACGCGAATGTCCTGGCACATCTCATCGCAAGAAATCTCAGAAACGCGGTTTATGTGAGATGTCTCAATGAAAGAACTTTTTTTGCCGTTCGTGTCTCAAGCTTGTTTGAATATAATAAATATTTTTCGTACCTTATGCTTGTTTGATGTTAATACACTATTTTTGCTGACATTCATCATACTTTTGTATTCAATTGACAACAACAGTGATTGCCAGTCAGCAATTATATAATATTATATAATTATATAGAAATATATATAGATATATATCATATCTTGATAAGCAGAGCTGATGGAGAAAAGCTAATGTCATTTTTAGAATCAGCGACCTCAATATACCCAGAAACAGGTCTAACATCTAAGTCACCAAACGTTGTGTTCCCCAGTGTTATAGTTTTTCATTTTAGAAAAACGACATTCAAAATTTCAAATTTTCCGAATGTTGCTTTTCTCCTATGTTTTAAAACAAATTTTCTACAAAAGCGTAAGTGTACCGTTAAAATATTGTCAAAATGATTGGAATTTACAGTTTAATTTATATCATAATTGAAATGTATAAAAACTTTCTTAGAAAAATCCATTCATTTCGACTATTTTAACAAAAATTTTGAAATCGCGTCAAAAATAAACTCGGGAAGATTTGATCTCTTTCAATAATTTCTAAACAATTTTCTAATTTTTGGCCAGAAACACATTCACTTTATTCTTTTGTACAAAATAATATCAAATGAAGTATAAAAACTTCAAAAACCTTTACTAAAAACGCAAGCATAATAGATTGTAGTTTTTCATTTTAGAAAACCGATATTCAAGAAATTCACCTTTTCCGAAGTTGCTTATCTCTATTTTTCAAACCGAATTTACCAAAGTGCTTAAATGTACCCTTAAAATATTGTCAAAATAATTGGAAGTTACTATTTAATTTATAACATAATTCAATTGTATAGAAACTTTCTTAAAAAATACATTCATTTCGACAATTTTAACAAGAAGTTTTGAAATCGCGTCCAAAAATAAAGTCGGAGAAGGCTGGATCTCTTTCAATAATTTTTAAAAAATTTCTAATTTCTAATTTTTGGCGAGAAACACATTTATTTTATTGTTTTGTACAAAATAATATCAAATAAAGCATAAAATCTTCAAAAACTTTTACTAAAAACTCAAACTTAATAGATTATAGTTTTTCATTTTAGAAAAACGATATTCAAAATTTCAAATTTTCAGAATGTTGCTTTTCTCTATGTTTTAAAACAAATTTTCTACAAAAGCTTAAGTGTACCGTTAAAATATTGTAAAAATGATTGGAAGTTACAGTTAATTTATATCATAATTGAATTGTATAAAAACTTTCTTAGAAAATCCATACATTTCGACTATTAACAAAATTTTGAAATCGCGTCCAAAAATAAAGTCGGAGAAGGCTTGATCTCTTTCAATAATTATTAAAAAATTTCTAATTTTTGGCGAGAAATTTATTTTATTGTTTTGTACAAAATAATATCAAATAAAGCATAAAATCTTCAAAAACTTTTACTAAAAACTCAAACTTAATAGATTATAGTTTTTCGTTTTAGAAAAACGATATTCAAAATTTCAAACTTTCCGAATGTTGCTTTTCTCGATGTTTTAAAACAAATTTTCTACAAAGCTTCAGTCTACCGTAAAATATTGTAAAAATGATTGGAATTTACAGTTTAATTTATATCGTAATTGAATTGTATAAAAACTTTCTAAGGAAAATCCATTCATTTCGACTATTTTAACAAGAAGTTTTGAAATTGCGTCCAAAAATAAAGTCGGAGAAGGGTGGATCTCTTTTAATAATTTTTAAACAATTTTCTAATTTTTGGCTAGAAATACATTCATTTTATTGTTTTGTACAAAATAATATCAAATAAAGTGCAAAATCTTCAAAAACTTTTACTAAAAACTCAAACTTAATACATTATTTTTTTTCGTTTTAGAAAAACGATATTCAAAATTTCAATTTTTCAGAATGTTGCTTTTCTCAATGTTTTTAAACAAATTTTCTACAAAAGCTTAAGTGTACCGTCAAAATATTGTAAAACTTATTGGAATTTACAGTTTAATTTATATCATAATTGAATTGTATAAAAACTTTCTTAGAAAAGTCCATTCATTTCGACTATTTTAACAAAAATTTTGAAATCGCCTATAAAAATAAACTCGAGGAAGGCTTGATCTCTTTCAATACTTTTTAAACAATTTTCTAATTTTTGGCCAGAAACACATTCATTTATTATTTTGTACAAAATTATATCAAATGAAGTATAAAAACTTCAAAAACTTTAATAAAAACGCAAACATAATAGATTGTAGTTTCTCATTTTAGAAAACCGATATTCAAGAAATTCAACTTTTCCGAAGTTGCTTATCTCTATGTTTCAAACCGAATTTACCAAAGTGCTTAAATGTACCCTTAAAATATTGTCAAAATAATTGGAAGTTACTATTTAATTTATAACATAATTCAATTGTATAGAAACTTTCTTAAAAAATCCATTCATTTCGACTATTTTAACAAGAAGTTTTGAAATCGCGTCCAAAAATAAAGTCGGAGAAGGCTGGATCTCTCTCAATAATTATTAAAAAATTTTCTAATTTTTATCGAGAGGCGAGAAACACATTTATTTTATTGTTTTCTACAAAATAATATCAAATAAAGCATAAAATCTTCAAAAACTTTTACTAAGAACTAAAACTTAATAGATTATAGTTTTTCATTTTAGTAAAACGATATTCAAAATTTCAAATTTTCCGAATGTTGCTTTTCTCAATGTTTTTAAACAAATTTTCTACAAATGCTTGTGTGTACCGTTAAAATATTGTAAAAATGAAGGGAATTTACAGTGAAATATATATCATAATTGAAATGTATAAAAAGTTTGTTAGAAAAATCCATTCATTTCGACTATTTTAACAAAAATTTTGAAATCGCATCCAAAAATAAATTTGGGGAAGGCTTGATCTCTTTGAATAATTTTTAAACAATTTTCTAATTTTTGGCGAGATACACATTCATTTTATTCTTTTGTACAAAATAATATCAAAAAGAAGTATAAAAACTTCAAAAACATTTAGTAAAACGCAAACATAATAGATTGTAGTTTCTCATTTTAGAAAACCGATATTCAAGAAATTCAACTTTTCCGAAGTTGCTTATCTCTATGTTTCAAACCGAATTTACCACAAGTGCTTAAATGTACCCTTAAAATATTGTCAAAATAATTGGAAATTACTATTTAGTTTATAATATAATTCAATTGTATAGAAACTTTCTTAAAAAATCCATTCATTTCGACTATTTTAACAAGAAGTTTTGAAATCGTGTCCAAAAATAAATTCGGAGAATAATTATAAATTTTTCTAATTTTTGGCGAGAAACACATTTATTTTATTGTTTTGTACAAAATAATATCAAATAAAGTACAAAATCTTCAAAAACTTTTACTAAAAACTCAAAATTAATTGATTGTGAAAATGATTGGAATTTACAGTTTAATTTATATCATAATTGAAATGTATAAAAACTTTCTTAGAAAAATCCATTCATTTCGACTATTTTAACAAAAATTTTGAAATCGCCTCCAAAAATAAAATCGGGGAAGGCTTGATCTCTTTCAATAATTTTTAAACAATTTTCTAATTTTTGGCCAGAAACACATTCATTTTTTTCGTTTCTACAAAATAATATCAAATGAAGTATAAAAACTTCAAAAACCATTAATAAAAACGCAAACATAATAGATTGTAGTTTCTCATTTTAGAAAACCGATATTTAAGAAATTCAACTTTTCCGAAGTTGCTTATCTCTATGTTTCAAACCGAATTTAAAAAAGTGCTTAAATGTACCCATAAAATATTGTCAAAATAATTGGAAGTTACTATTTAATTTATAACATAATTCAATTGTATAGAAACTTTCTTAAAAAAATCCATTCATTTCGACTATTTAAATAAAAAGTTTAGAAATCGCGTCCAAAAATAAAGTCGGAGAAGGCTGGATCTCTTTCAATAATTTTTAAACAATTTTCTAATTTTTGGCCAGAAACACATTCATTTTTTTCTTTTGTACAAAATGATATCAAATGAAGTATAAAAACTTCAAAAACATTTACTAAAAACGCAAACATAAAAGATTGTAGTTTTTCATTTTAGAAAACCGATATTCAAGAAATTCAACTTTTCCGAAAGTACTTATGTCTCTGTTTCAAACCGAATTTACCACAAGTGCTTAAATGTACCCTTAAAATATTGATTAACTAATTGGAAATTAATATTTAATTTATAACATAAATCAATTGTATAGAAACTTTCTTTAAAAAATCCATTCATTTCGACTATTTTAAAAAGAAGTTTTGAAATCGCGTCAAAATTAAAGTCGGAGAAGGCTGGATCTCTTTCAATAATTATAAAAAAAATGTCTAATTTTTGGCGAGAAACACATTTATTTTATTGTTTTGTACAATATAATATCAAATGAAGTATAAAAACTTCAAAAACCTTTAGTAAAACGCAAACATAATAGATTGTAGTTTCTCATTTTAGAAAAAAGATATTCAGAAATTCAACGTTTCCGAAGTTGCTTATCTCTATGTTTCAAACCTAATTTACCAAAGTGCTTAAATGTACCCTTAAAATATTGTCAAAATAATTGGAAATTACTATTTAATTTATAACATAATTCAATTGTATAAAAACTTTCTTAAAAAAATCCATTCATTTCGACTATTTTAACAAGAAGTTTTGAAATCGTATCCAAAAATAAAGTCGGAGAAGGCAGGATCTCTTATAATAATTATTACAAATTTTTCTATTTTTGGCGAGAAACACATTTATTTTATTGTTTTGTACAAAATAATATCAAATAAAGTACAAAATCTTCAAAAACTTTTACTAAAAACTCAAACTTAATAGATTATATTTTTCATTTTAGAAAAACGATATTCAAAATTTCAAATTTACCAAATGTTGCTTTTCTCTATGTTTTAAAACAAATTTTCTACAAAGGCTTAAGTATACCGTTAAAATATTGTAAAAATGATTGGAATTTACAGTTTAATTTATATCATAATTGAAATGTATAAAAACTTTCATAGAAAAATCCATTCATTTCGACTATTTTAACAAAAATTTTGAAATCGCATCCAAAAATAAACTCGGGGAAGGCTTGATCTCTTTCAATAATTTTTAAACAATTTTCTAATTTTTGGCCAGAAACACATTCATTTTATTCTTTTGTACAAAATAATATCAAATGAAGTGTAGAAACTTCAAAAACATTTACTAAAAACGCAAACATAATAGATTGTAGTTTCTCATTTTAGAAAACCGATATTCAAGACATTCACCTTTTCCGAAGTTGCTTATCTCTATGTTTCACACCGAATTTACCACAAGTGTTAAATGTACCCTTAAAATATTGTCAAAATAACTGGAAATTACTATTTAGTTTATAACATAATTCAATTGAATAGAAACTTTCTTAAAAAAATCCATTCATTTCGACTATTTTAACAAGAAGTTTTGAAATCGTGTCCAAAAATGAAGTCGGAGAAGGCTGTATCTCTTTCAATAATTATTACAAATTTTTCTAATTTTTGGCGAGAAACACATTTATTTTATTGTTTTGTACAAAATAATATCAAATAAAGTACAAAATCTTCAAAAACTTTTACTAAAAATTCAAACTTAATAGATTGTAGTTTCTCATTTTAGAAAACCGATATTCAAGAAATTCAACTTTTCCGAAGTTACATATGTCTATGTTTCAAACCTAATTTACCAAAGTGCTTAAATGTACCCTTAAAATATTATAAAAATGATTGGAATTTACACTTTAATTTATAACATAATTCAATTGTATAGAAACTTTCTTAAAAAAATCCATTCATTTCGACTATTTTAACAAGAAATTTTGAAATCGCATCCAAAAATCGCATGCAAAAGCTTAAGTGTACCGTTAAAATATTGTAAAAATGAGTGGAAGTTACAGTATAATTTATATCATAATTGAATTGTATAAATACTTTCTTAGAAAAATCAATACATTTCGACTATTTTAACAAAAATTTTGCATTCGCATCCAAAAATAAACTCGGGGAAGTCTTGATCTCTTTCAATAATTTTTAAACAATTTTCTAATTTTCGGCCAGAAACACATTCATTTTATTCTTTTGTACAAAATAATATCAAATGAAGTATAAAAACTTCAAAAACCTTTACTAAAAAAGCAAACATAACACTGGGGAACAAAAAAAGGTTTTCTTGGTGCCTGAGATTTTAGACCTTATTCTGGATATTTTCATGCCACTGATTCAGAAAATATCATCCATTTTGTTCTAGCAGCTCTAGTTTTTGAGATATTGCATACGTCATTACCTATACTTTATTACCCTTCTGGAACGGTATTATGAGTTGCTCGTAAATCTAAATGCATCTGTATAATTAAATTGTAGCTATGATTTTGCTGATGTTGCTGTTTTGCATGTGTATTGTACATGTTCTAACGTGAATTCTTTCCTGTTACAGGTGTTGACATGGCTTCATCACGAAGAAAGTGTTTAAATCATCCAGATGTGTTTTGTTTTATCTGCGGAGAGTACACGTTCATTGAACAGAGAAAAACTTATACTGATTTTGTGAAAAAAGCTTATTTTGCCTATTTCAAAGTACAACTAGGGGACCAAGATAAGCCATGGGCTCCTCATGTTGTGTGTAAAACGTGTACAGAGCATCTGCGGCATGGACCAACGGAAAGAGGAGGTGCCTGAAATTTGGTATACCAATGGTATGGAGAGAACATAGAAACCATAGTGATGACTGTTAATTTTGTTTGGTGAATATAAAGGGCATCAATGGACGTAACCGGAGTAAATGGACGTATCCTGACATAGACTCAGCTAGACGGCCTGTTTCACATTCAGATGAGATACCTGTCCCATCATTCAGCCATCTCCAGAGCTCCCTCAAGAAGATGATGAATCTGCTACTGACAAAGAAAGCATATGTGGGCAAAATGACAGTGATTTCGAAGGACCGTCATCAGTTGCAGAAGGTTTTATTCAACACGAATTAAACGACCTCATAAGGGACTTAAGTCTTTCGAAGAAATCGTCTGAATTGTTAGCTTCCAGGCCGGGAGAAAAAAATTTACTGCTGCCGGGAACCAAAATCACGTTATATCGCGACAGAGAAAAGGATTTACTGCCCTTCTTCTCAAAAGAGAGCGATTTAGTTTTCTGCAACAATGTGCGCGGATTGCTGATGAAAATGGGCATATCGGAATACACACCAAGTGAATGGCGGTTATTCATAGATAGCTCCAAACGGAGCCTAAAATGTGTTCTTGTACACAACGACAACAGATACAGATCAATCCCAATTGGTCACTCAGTCGGTATGAGAGAAGAGCACGTGACAGTCGCCCTAGTCCTAGAAAAGATATCATACCGAGACCACCAATGGGTGATCTGTGTGGATCTGAAGATGGTGAATTTTCTCCTGGGCCAGCAGAGCGGGTACATCAAGTACCCGTGCTTTATATGACTCTGGTACAGTAGAGCTAAAGATGAACACCGGGTGAGAAGACAGTGGCGTCTGAGAGAAAACATGGTGGTTGGAGAAAAAATATCATCAAAGAAGCTTTGGTTGACAGAGAAAGGATCATATTGCCACCACTGCACATCAAACTAGGTTTGATGAAACAATTTATAAAGGCTTTGAACAGAGATGGGACGTGTTTTGGCTACATACGTAGAAAATTTCCTGCGCTGAGCATGGAAAAGCTGAAGGCAGGTATTTTCGATGGACCGCAAATCCGGGAACTCATGAAAGACCCGCGTTTCCAAGATTCAATGGGCAACATTGAGGGACGTGCGTGGTCATCGTTTAGTATGGTTGTGAAGAATTTCCTTGGGAACTATAAGGCCGACAACTACGGTGAACTAGTGGAGAATATGCTCTCTTCTTTTTGTAAACTTGGCTGTAAAATGAGCATCAAACTGCATTACATCCACAGTCATTTGGATCGTTTCCCAGATAACCTCGGTGATTAAGCGAGGAACAGGGTGAACGATTTCACCAAGCACTAAAGACCATGGAAGAACGGTACCGCGGACGATGGGATACTCACATGATGGCAGATTACTGCTGGAGCATCCAACGCGAATGTCCTGGCACATCTCATCGCAAGAAATCTCAGAAACGCGGTTTATGTGAGATGTCTCAATGAAAGAACTTTTTTTGCCGTTCGTGTCTCAAGCTTGTTTGAATATAATAAATATTTTTCGTACCTTATGCTTGTTTGATGTTAATACACTATTTTTGCTGACATTCATCATACTTTTGTATTCAATTGACAACAACAGTGATTGCCAGTCAGCAATTATATAATATTATATACATTATATAGAAATATATATAGATATATATCATATCTTGATAAGCAGAGCTGATGGAGAAAAGCTAATGTCATTTTTAGAATCAGCGACCTCAATATACCCAGAAACAGGTCTAACATCTAAGTCACCAAACGTTGTGTTCCCCAGTGTTATAGTTTTTCATTTTAGAAAAACGACATTCAAAATTTCAAATTTTCCGAATGTTGCTTTTCTCCTATGTTTTAAAACAAATTTTCTACAAAAGCGTAAGTGTACCGTTAAAATATTGTCAAAATGATTGGAATTTACAGTTTAATTTATATCATAATTGAAATGTATAAAAACTTTCTTAGAAAAATCCATTCATTTCGACTATTTTAACAAAAATTTTGAAATCGCGTCAAAAATAAACTCGGGGAAGATTTGATCTCTTTCAATAATTTCTAAACAATTTTCTAATTTTTGGCCAGAAACACATTCACTTTATTCTTTTGTACAAAATAATATCAAATGAAGTATAAAAACTTCAAAAACCTTTACTAAAAACGCAAGCATAATAGATTGTAGTTTTTCATTTTAGAAAACCGATATTCAAGAAATTCACCTTTTCCGAAGTTGCTTATCTCTATTTTTCAAACCGAATTTACCAAAGTGCTTAAATGTACCCTTAAAATATTGTCAAAATAATTGGAAGTTACTATTTAATTTATAACATAATTCAATTGTATAGAAACTTTCTTAAAAAATACATTCATTTCGACAATTTTAACAAGAAGTTTTGAAATCGCGTCCAAAAATAAAGTCGGAGAAGGCTGGATCTCTTTCAATAATTTTTAAAAAATTTTCTAATTTCTAATTTTTGGCGAGAAACACATTTATTTTATTGTTTTGTACAAAATAATATCAAATAAAGCATAAAATCTTCAAAAACTTTTACTAAAAACTCAAACTTAATAGATTATAGTTTTTCATTTTAGAAAAACGATATTCAAAATTTCAAATTTTCAGAATGTTGCTTTTCTCTATGTTTTAAAACAAATTTTCTACAAAAGCTTAAGTGTACCGTTAAAATATTGTAAAAATGATTGGAAGTTACAGTATAATTTATATCATAATTGAATTGTATAAAAACTTTCTTAGAAAAATCCATACATTTCGACTATTTAAACAAAAATTTTGAAATCGCGTCCAAAAATAAAGTCGGAGAAGGCTTGATCTCTTTCAATAATTATTAAAAAAATTTCTAATTTTTGGCGAGAAACATTTATTTTATTGTTTTGTACAAAATAATATCAAATAAAGCATAAAATCTTCAAAAACTTTTACTAAAAACTCAAACTTAATAGATTATAGTTTTTCGTTTTAGAAAAACGATATTCAAAATTTCAAATTTTCCGAATGTTGCTTTTCTCGATGTTTTAAAACAAATTTTCTACAAAGCTTAAGTGTACCGTAAAATATTGTAAAAATGATTGGAATTTACAGTTTAATTTATATCATAATTGAATTGTATAAAAACTTTCTAAGAAAATCCATTCATTTCGACTATTTTAACAAGAAGTTTTGAAATTGCGTCCAAAAATAAAGTCGGAGAAGGCTGGATCTCTTTAATAATTTTAAACAATTTTCTAATTTTTGGCTAGAAACATTCATTTTATTGTTTTGTACAAAATAATATCAAATAAAGTAAAAATCTTCAAAAACTTTTACTAAAAACTCAAACTTAATAGATTATTTTTTTCATTTTAGAAAAACGATATTCAAAATTTCAAATTTTCCGAATGTTGCTTTTCTCATGTTTTAAAACAAATTTTCTACAAAGCTTGTACCGTTAAAATATTGTAAAAATGATTGGAATTTACAGTTTAATTTATATCATAATTGAATTGTATAAAAACTTTCTAGAAAATCCATTCATTTCGACTATTTTAACAAAAATTTTGAAATCGCATCCAAAAATAAATCGGGAAGGCTTGATCTCTTTCAATAATTTTTAAACAATTTTCTAATTTTTGGCCAGAAACACATTCATTTTATTCTTTTGTACAAAATATATCAAATGAAGTGTAAAAACTTCAAAAACTTTACTAAAAACGCAAACATAATAGATTGTAGTTTCTCATTTTAGAAAACGATATTCAAGAATTCAACTTTTCCGAAGTTGCTTATCTCTATGTTTCAAACCGAATTTACCACAAGTGTTAAATGTACCCTTAAAATATTGTCAAAATAATTGGAATTACTATTTAATTTATAACATAATTCAATTGTATAGAAACTTTCTTAAAAAATCCATTCATTTCGACTATTTTAACAAGAAGTTTTGAAATCGTGTCCAAAAATGTCGGAGAAGGCTGATCTCTTTCAATAATTATTAAAAATTTTCTAATTTTTGGCGAGAAACACATTTATTTTATTGTTTTGTACAAAATAATATCAAATAAAGTCAAAATCTTCAAAAACTTTTACTAAAAACTCAAACTTAATATTATTTTTTTTCGTTTTAGAAAAACGATATTCAAAATTTCAATTTTTCCGAATGTTGCTTTTCTCAATGTTTTAAACAAATTTTCTACAAAAGCTTAAGTGTACCGTCAAAATATTGTAAAACTTATTGGAATTTACAGTTAATTTATATCATAATTGAATTGTATAAAAACTTTCTTAGAAAAATCCATTCATTTCGACTATTTTAACAAAAATTTTGAAATCGCCTATAAAAATAAATCGAGGAAGGCTTGATCTCTTTCAATACTTTTTAAACAATTTTCTAATTTTTGGCCAGAAACATTCATTTTATTATTTTGTACAAAATATATCAAATGAAGTATAAAAACTTCAAAAACTTTATAAAAACGCAAACATAATAGATTGTAGTTTCTCATTTTAGAAAACCGATATTCAAGAAATTCAACTTTTCCGAAGTTGCTTATCTCTATGTTTCAAACCGAATTTACCAAAGTGCTTAAATGTACCTTAAAATATTGTCAAAATAATTGGAAGTTACTATTTAATTTATAACATAATTCAATTGTATAGAAACTTTCTTAAAAAAATCCATTCATTTCGACTATTTTAACAAGAAGTTTTGAAATCGCGTCCAAAAATAAAGTCGGAGAAGGCTGGATCTCTCTCAATAATTATTAAAAAATTTTCTAATTTTTATCGAGAGGCGAGAAACACATTTATTTTATTGTTTTTACAAAATAATATCAAATAAAGCATAAAATCTTCAAAAACTTTTACTAAGAACTAAAACTTAATAGATTATAGTTTTTCATTTTAGAAAAACGATATTCAAAATTTCAAATTTCCGAATGTTGCTTTTCTCAATGTTTTTAAACAAATTTTCTACAAATGCTTGTGTGTACCGTTAAAAATTGTAAAAATGAAGGGAATTTACAGTGAAATATATATCATAATTGAATGTATAAAAAGTTTTTAGAAAAATCCATTCATTTCGACTATTTTAACAAAAATTTTGAAATCGCATCCAAAAATAAATTGGGGAAGGCTTGATCTCTTTGAATAATTTTTAAACAATTTTCTAATTTTTGGCGAGATACACATTCATTTTATTCTTTTGTACAAAATAATATCAAAAAGAAGTATAAAAACTTCAAAAACATTTAGTAAAACGCAAACATAATAGATTGTAGTTTTCTCATTTTAGAAAACCGATATTCAAGAAATTCAACTTTTCCGAAGTTGCTTATCTCTATGTTTCAACCGAATTTACCACAAGTGCTTAAATGTACCCTTAAATATTGTCAAAATAATTGGAAATTACTATTTAGTTTATAATAATCAATTGTATAGAAACTTTCTTAAAAAAATCCATTCATTTCGACTATTTTAACAAGAAGTTTTGAAATCGTGTCCAAAAATAAATTCGGAGAATAATTAATAAATTTTTCTAATTTTTGGCGAGAAACACATTTATTTTATTGTTTTGTACAAAATAATATCAAATAAAGTACAAAATCTTCAAAAACTTTTACTAAAAACTCAAAATTAATTGATTGTGAAAAATGATTGGAATTTACAGTTTAATTTATATCATAATTGAAATGTATAAAAACTTTCTTAGAAAAATCCATTCATTTCGACTATTTTAAACAAAAATTTTGAAATCGCCTCCAAAATAAATCGGGGAAGGCTTGATCTCTTTCAATAATTTTTAAACAATTTTCTAATTTTTGGCCAGAAACACATTCATTTTTTTCGTTTCTACAAAATAATATCAAATGAAGTATAAAAACTTCAAAAACATTAATAAAAACGCAAACATAATAGATTGTAGTTTCTCATTTTAGAAAACCGATATTTAAGAAATTCAACTTTTCCGAAGTTGCTTATCTCTATGTTTCAAACCGAATTTAAAAAGTGCTTAAATGTACCCATAAAATATTGTCAAAATAATTGGAAGTTACTATTTAATTTTATAACATAATTCAATTGTATAGAAACTTTCTTAAAAAATCCATTCATTTCGACTATTTAAATAAAAAGTTTAGAAATCGCGTCCAAAATAAAGTCGAGAAGGCTGGATCTCTTCAATAATTTTTAAACAATTTTCTAATTTTTGGCCAGAAACACATTCATTTTTTTCTTTGTACAAAATGATATCAAATGAAGTATAAAAACTTCAAAAACATTTACTAAAAACGCAAACATAAAGATTGTAGTTTTTCATTTTAGAAAAACCGATATTCAAGAATTCAACTTTTCCGAAGCTTATGTCTCTGTTTCAAACCGAATTTACCACAAGTGCTTAAATGTACCCTTAAAATATTGATTAACTAATTGGAAATTACTATTTAATTTATAACATAAATCAATTGTATAGAAACTTTCTTAAAAAATCCATTCATTTCGACTATTTTAAAAGAAGTTTTGAAATCGCGTCCAAAATAAAGTCGGAGAAGGCTGGATCTCTTTCAATAATTATAAAAAAAATGTCTAATTTTTGGCGAGAAACACATTTATTTTATTGTTTTGTACAATATAATATCAAATGAAGTAAAAAACTTCAAAACTTTAGTAAAACGCAAACATAATAGATTGTATTTCTCATTTTAGAAAAAGATATTCAAGGAATTCAAAGTTTCCGAAGTTGCTTTTCTCTATGTTTCAAACCTAATTTACCAAAGTGCTTAAATGTACCCTTAAAATATTGTCAAAATAATTGAAATTACTACTTTAATTTATAACATAATTGCAATTGTATAAAAACTTTCTTAAAAAAATCCATTCATTTCGACTATTTTAACAAGAAGTTTTGAAATCGTATCCAAAAATAAAGTCGGAGAAGGCAGATCTCTTATAATAATTATTAACAAATTTTCTCATTTTGGCGAGAAACACATTTATTTTATTGTTTTGTACAAAAATATCAAATAAAGTACAAATCTTCAAAACTTTTACTAAAAACTCAAACTTAATAGATTTATTTTTCATTTTAGAAAAACGATATTCAAAATTTCAAATTTACAAATGTTGCTTTTCTCTATGTTTTAAAAACAAATTTTCTACAAAGGCTTAAGTATACCGTTAAAATATTGTAAAAATGATTGGAATTACAGTTAATTTATATCATAATTGAATGTATAAAAACTTTCATAGAAAAATCCATTCATTTCGACTATTTTAACAAACATTTTGAAATCGCATCCAAAAATAAACTCGGGGAAGGCTTGATCTCTTTCAATAATTTTTAAACAATTTCTAATTTTTGGCCAGAAACACATTCATTTTATTCTTTTGTACAAAATAATATCAAATGAAGTGTAGAAACTTCAAAAACATTTACTAAAAACGCAAACATAATAGATTGTAGTTTCTCATTTTAGAAAAAAGATATTCAGGAAATTCAACGTTTCCGAAGTTGCTTATCTCTATGTTTCACACCGAATTGACCACAAGTGTTTAAATGTACCCTTAAAATATTGTCAAAATAACTGGAAATTACTATTTAGTTTATAACATAATTCAATTGAATAGAAACTTTCTTAAAAAAATCCATTCATTTCGACTATTTTAACAAGAAGTTTTGAAATCGTGTCCAAAAATGAAGTCGGAGAAGGCTGTATCTCTTTCAATAATTATTACAAATTTTTCTAATTTTTGGCGAGAAACACATTTATTTTATTGTTTTGTACAAAATAATATCAAATAAAGTACAAAATCTTCAAAAACTTTTACTAAAAATTCAAACTTAATAGATTGTAGTTTCTCATTTTAGAAAACCGATATTCAAGAAATTCAACTTTTCCGAAGTTACATATGTCTATGTTTCAAACCTAATTTACCAAAGTGCTTAAATGTACCCTTAAAATATTATAAAAATGATTGGAATTTACACTTTAATTTATAACATAATTCAATTGTATAGAAACTTTCTTAAAAAAATCCATTCATTTCGACTATTTTAACAAGAAATTTTGAAATCGCATCCAAAAATCGCATGCAAAAGCTTAAGTGTACCGTTAAAATATTGTAAAAATGAGTGGAATTACAGTATAATTTATATCATAATTGAATTGTATAAATACTTTCTTAGAAAAATCAATACATTTCGACTATTTTAACAAAAATTTTGCATTCGCATCCAAAAATAAACTCGGGGAAGTCTTGATCTCTTTCAATAATTTTTAAACAATTTTCTAATTTTCGGCCAGAAACACATTCATTTTATTCTTTTGTACAAAATAATATCAAATGAAGTATAAAAACTTCAAAAACCTTTACTAAAAAAGCAAACATAACACTGGGGAACAAAAAAAGGTTTTCTTGGTGCCTGAGATTTTAGACCTTATTCTGGATATTTTCATGCCACTGATTCAGAAAATATCATCCATTTTGTTCTAGCAGCTCTAGTTTTTGAGATATTGCATACGTCATTACCTATACTTTATTACCCTTCTGGAACGGTATTATGAGTTGCTCGTAAATCTAAATGCATCTGTATAATTAAATTGTAGCTATGATTTTGCTGATGTTGCTGTTTTGCATGTGTATTGTACATGTTCTAACGTGAATTCTTTCCTGTTACAGGTGTTGACATGGCTTCATCACGAAGAAAGTGTTTAAATCATCCAGATGTGTTTTGTTTTATCTGCGGAGAGTACACGTTCATTGAACAGAGAAAAACTTATACTGATTTTGTGAAAAAAGCTTATTTTGCCTATTTCAAAGTACAACTAGGGGACCAAGATAAGCCATGGGCTCCTCATGTTGTGTGTAAAACGTGTACAGAGCATCTGCGGCATGGACCAACGGAAAGAGGAAGTGCCTGAAATTTGGTATACCAATGGTATGGAGAGAACATAGAAACCATAGTGATGACTGTTAATTTTGTTTGGTGAATATAAAGGGCATCAATGGACGTAACCGGAGTAAATGGACGTATCCTGACATAGACTCAGCTAGACGGCCTGTTTCACATTCAGATGAGATACCTGTCCCATCATTCAGCCATCTCCCAGAGCTACCTCAAGAAGATGATGAATCTGCTACTGACAAAGAAAGCATATGTGGGCAAAATGACAGTGATTTCGAAGGACCGTCATCAGTTGCAGAAGGTTTTATTCAACACGAATTAAACGACCTCATAAGGGACTTAAGTCTTTCGAAGAAATCGTCTGAATTGTTAGCTTCCAGGCCGGGAGAAAAAAATTTACTGCTGCCGGGAACCAAAATCACGTTATATCGCGACAGAGAAAAGGATTTACTGCCCTTCTTCTCAAAAGAGAGCGATTTAGTTTTCTGCAACAATGTGCGCGGATTGCTGATGAAAATGGGCATATCGGAATACACACCAAGTGAATGGCGGTTATTCATAGATAGCTCCAAACGGAGCCTAAAATGTGTTCTTGTACACAACGACAACAGATACAGATCAATCCCAATTGGTCACTCAGTCGGTATGAGAGAAGAGCACGTGACAGTCGCCCTAGTCCTAGAAAAGATATCATACCGAGACCACCAATGGGTGATCTGTGTGGATCTGAAGATGGTGAATTTTCTCCTGGGCCAGCAGAGCGGGTACATCAAGTACCCGTGCTTTATATGACTCTGGTACAGTAGAGCTAAGATGAACACCGGGTGAGAAGACAGTGGCGTCTGAGAGAAAACATGGTGGTTGGAGGAAAAAATATCATCAAAGAAGCTTTGGTTGACAGAGAAAGGATCATATTGCCACCACTGCCACATCAAACTAGGTTTGATGAAACAATTTATAAAGGCTTTGAACAGAGATGGGACGTGTTTTGGCTACATACGTAGAAAATTTCCTGCGCTGAGCATGGAAAAGCTGAAGGCAGGTATTTTCGATGGACCGCAAATCCGGGAACTCATGAAAGACCCGCGTTTCCAAGATTCAATGGGCAACATTGAGGGACGTGCGTGGTCATCGTTTAGTATGGTTGTGAAGAATTTCCTTGGGAACTATAAGGCCGACAACTACGGTGAACTAGTGGAGAATATGCTCTCTTCTTTTTGTAAACTTGGCTGTAAAATGAGCATCAAACTGCATTACATCCACAGTCATTTGGATCGTTTCCCAGATAACCTCGGTGTTCTAAGCGAGGAACAGGGTGAACGATTTCACCAAGCACTAAAGACCATGGAAGAACGGTACCGCGGACGATGGGATACTCACATGATGGCAGATTACTGCTGGAGCATCCAACGCGAATGTCCTGGCACATCTCATCGCAAGAAATCTCAGAAACGCGGTTTATGTGAGATGTCTCAATGAAAGAACTTTTTTTGCCGTTCGTGTCTCAAGCTTGTTTGAATATAATAAATATTTTTCGTACCTTATGCTTGTTTGATGTTAATACACTATTTTTGCTGACATTCATCATACTTTTGTATTCAATTGACAACAACAGTGATTGCCAGTCAGCAATTATATAATATTATATATTATATAGAAATATATATAGATATATATCATATCTTGATAAGCAGAGCTGATGGAGAAAAGCTAATGTCATTTTTAGAATCAGCGACCTCAATATACCCAGAAACAGGTCTAACATCTAAGTCACCAAACGTTGTGTTCCCCAGTGTTATAGTTTTTCATTTTAGAAAAACGACATTCAAAATTTCAAATTTTCCGAATGTTGCTTTTCTCCTATGTTTTAAAACAAATTTTCTACAAAAGCGTAAGTGTACCGTTAAAATATTGTCAAAATGATTGGAATTTACAGTTTAATTTATATCATAATTGAAATGTATAAAAACTTTCTTAGAAAAATCCATTCATTTCGACTATTTTAACAAAAATTTTGAAATCGCGTCAAAAAATAAACTCGGGGAAGATTTGATCTCTTTCAATAATTTCTAAACAATTTTCTAATTTTTGGCCAGAAACACATTCACTTTATTCTTTTGTACAAAATAATATCAAATGAAGTATAAAAACTACAAAAACCTTTACTAAAAGCGCAAGCATAATAGATTGTAGTTTTTCATTTTAGAAAACCGATATTCAAGAAATTCACCTTTTCCGAAGTTGCTTATCTCTATTTTTCAAACCGAATTTACCAAAGTGCTTAAATGTACCCTTAAAATATTGTCAAAATAATTGGAAGTTACTATTTAATTTATAACATAATTCAATTGTATAGAAACTTTCTTAAAAAAATACATTCATTTCGACAATTTTAACAAGAAGTTTTGAAATCGCGTCCAAAAATAAAGTCGGAGAAGGCTGGATCTCTTTCAATAATTTTTAAAAAATTTTCTAATTTCTAATTTTTGGCGAGAAACACATTTATTTTATTGTTTTGTACAAAATAATATCAAATAAAGCATAAAATCTTCAAAAACTTTTACTAAAAACTCAAACTTAATAGATTATAGTTTTTCATTTTAGAAAAACGATATTCAAAATTTCAAATTTTCAGAATGTTGCTTTTCTCTATGTTTTAAAACAAATTTTCTACAAAAGCTTAAGTGTACCGTTAAAATATTGTAAAAATTATTGGAAGTTACAGTATAATTTATATCATAATTGAATTGTATAAAAACTTTCTTAGAAAAATCCATATTTCGACTATTTAAACAAAAATTTTGAAATCGCGTCCAAAAATAAAGTCGGAGAAGGCTTGATCTCTTTCAATAATTATTAAAAAAATTTCTAATTTTTGGCGAGAAACATTTTTTATTGTTTTGTACAAAATAATATCAAATAAAGCATAAAATCTTCAAAAACTTTTACTAAAAACTCAAACTTAATAGATTATAGTTTTCGTTTTAGAAAAACGATATTCAAAATTTCAACTTTCCGAATGTTGCTTTCTCGATGTTTTAAAATAAATTTTCTACAACAGCTTCAGTCTACCGGTAAAATATTGTAAAAATGATTCGAATTTACAGTTTAATTTATATCGTAATTGAATTGTATAAAAACTTTCTAAGGAAAATCCATTCATTTCGACTATTTTAACAAGAAGTTTTGAAATTGCGTCCAAAAATAAAGTCGGAGAAGGCTTGATCTCTTTTAATAATTTTTAAACAATTTTCTAATTTTTGGCGAGAAACACATTTATTTTATTGTTTTGTACAAAATAATATCAAATAAAGTACAAAATCTTCAAAAACTTTTACTAAAAACTCAAACTTAATACATTATTTTTTTTCATTTTAGAAAAACGATATTCAAAATTTCAAATTTGCCAAATGTTGCTTTTCTCTATGTTTTAAAACAAATTTTCTACAAAGGCTTAAGTATACCGTTAAAATATTGTAAAAATGATTGGAATTTACAGTTTAATTTATATCATAATTGAAATGTATAAAAACTTTCATAGAAAAATCCATTCATTTCGACTATTTTAACAAAAATTTTGAAATCGCATCCAAAAATAAACTCGGGGAAGGCTTGATCTCTTTCAATAATTTTTAAACAATTTTCTAATTTTTGGCCAGAAACACATTCATTTTATTCTTTTGTACAAAATAATATCAAATGAAGTGTAGAAACTTCAAAAACATTTACTAAAAACGCAAACATAATAGATTGTAGTTTCTCATTTTAGAAAACCGATATTCAAGACATTCACCTTTTCCGAAGTTGCTTATCTCTATGTTTCACACCGAATTTACCACAAGTGCTTAAATGTACCCTTAAAATATTGTCAAAATAACTGGAAATTACTATTTAGTTTATAACATAATTCAATTGAATAGAAACTTTCTTAAAAAAATCCATTCATTTCGACTATTTTAACAAGAAGTTTTGAAATCGTGTCCAAAAATGAAGTCGGAGAAGGCTGTATCTCTTTCAATAATTATTACAAATTTTTCTAATTTTTGGCGAGAAACACATTTATTTTATTGTTTTGTACAAAATAATATCAAATAAAGTACAAAATCTTCAAAAACTTTTACTAAAAATTCAAACTTAATAGATTGTAGTTTCTCATTTTAGAAAACCGATATTCAAGAAATTCAACTTTTCCGAAGTTACATATCTCTATGTTTCAAACCTAATTTACCAAAGTGCTTAAATGTACCCTTAAAATATTATAAAAATGATTGGAATTTACACTTTAATTTATAACATAATTCAATTGTATAGAAACTTTCTTAAAAAAATCCATTCATTTCGACTATTTTAACAAGAAATTTTGAAATCGCATCCAAAAATCGCATACAAAAGCTTAAGTGTACCGTTAAAATATTGTAAAAATGAGTGGAAGTTACAGTATAATTTATATCATAATTGAATTGTATAAATACTTTCTTAGAAAAATCAATACATTTCGACTATTTTAACAAAAATTTTGCATTCGCATCCAAAAATAAACTCGGGGAAGTCTTGATCTCTTTCAATAATTTTTAAACAATTTTCTAATTTTCGGCCAGAAACACATTCATTTTATTCTTTTGTACAAAATAATATCAAATGAAGTATAAAAACTTCAAAAACCTTTACTAAAAAAGCAAACATAACACTGGGGAACAAAAAAAGGTTTTCTGGTGCCTGAGATTTTAGACCTTATTCTGGATATTTTCATGCCACTGATTCAGAAAATATCATCCATTTTGTTCTAGCAGCTCTAGTTTTTGAGATATTGCATACGTCATTACCTATACTTTATTACCCTTCTGGAACGGTATTATGAGTTGCTCGTAAATCTAAATGCATCTGTATAATTAAATTGTAGCTATGATTTTGCTGATGTTGCTGTTTTGCATGTGTATTGTACATGTTCTAACGTGAATTCTTTCCTGTTACAGGTGTTGACATGGCTTCATCACGAAGAAAGTGTTTAAATCATCCAGATGTGTTTTGTTTTATCTGCGGAGAGTACACGTTCATTGAACAGAGAAAAACTATACTGATTTTGTGAAAAAAGCTTATTTTGCCTATTTCAAAGTACAACTAGGGGACCAAGATAAGCCATGGGCTCCTCATGTTGTGTGTAAAACGTGTACAGAGCATCTGCGGCATGGACCAACGGAAAGAGGAGGTGCCTGAAATTTGGTATACCAATGGTATGGAGAGAACATAGAAACCATAGTGATGACTGTTAATTTTGTTTGGTGAATATAAAGGGCATCAATGGACGTAACCGGAGTAAATGGACGTATCCTGACATAGACTCAGCTAGACGGCCTGTTTCACATTCAGATGAGATACCTGTCCCATCATTCAGCCATCTCCAGAGCTCCCAAGAAGATGATGAATCTGCTACTGACAAAGAAAGCATATGTGGGCAAAATGACAGTGATTTCGAAGGACCGTCATCAGTTGCAGAAGGTTTTATTCAACACGAATTAAACGACCTCATAAGGGACTTAAGTCTTTCGAAGAAATCGTCTGAATTGTTAGCTTCCAGGCCGGGAGAAAAAAATTTACTGCTGCCGGGAACCAAAATCACGTTATATCGCGACAGAGAAAAGGATTTACTGCCCTTCTTCTCAAAAGAGAGCGATTTAGTTTTCTGCAACAATGTGCGCGGATTGCTGATGAAAATGGGCATATCGGAATACACACCAAGTGAATGGCGGTTATTCATAGATAGCTCCAAACGGAGCCTAAAATGTGTTCTTGTACACAACGGCAACAGATACAGATCAATCCCAATTGGTCACTCAGTCGGTATGAGAGAAGAGCACGTGACAGTCGCCCTATCCTAGAAAAGATATCATACCGAGACCACCAATGGGTGATCTGTGTGGATCTGAAGATGGTGAATTTTCTCCTGGGCCAGCAGAGCGGGTACACAAGTACCCGTGCTTTATATGTCTCTGGTACAGTAGAGCTAAAGATGAACACTGGGTGAGAAGACAGTGGCGTCTGAGAGAAAACATGGTGGTTGGAGAAAAAAATCATCAAAGAAGCTTTGGTTGACAGAGAAAGGATCATATTGCCACCACTGCACATCAAACTAGGTTTGATGAAACAATTTATAAAGGCTTTGAACAGAGATGGGACGTGTTTTGGCTACATACGTAGAAAATTTCCTGCGCTGAGCATGGAAAAGCTGAAGGCAGGTATTTTCGATGGACCGCAAATCCGGGAACTCATGAAAGACCCGCGTTTCCAAGATTCAATGGGCAACATTGAGGGACGTGCGTGGTCATCGTTTAGTATGGTTGTGAAGAATTTCCTTGGGAACTATAAGGCCGACAACTACGGTGAACTAGTGGAGAATATGCTCTCTTCTTTTTGTAAACTTGGCTGTAAAATGAGCATCAAACTGCATTACATCCACAGTCATTTGGATCGTTTCCCAGATAACCTCGGTGATCTAAGCGAGGAACAGGGTGAACGATTTCACCAAGCACTAAAGACCATGGAAGAACGGTACCGCGGACGATGGGATACTCACATGATGGCAGATTACTGCTGGAGCATCCAACGCGAATGTCCTGGCACATCTCATCGCAAGAAATCTCAGAAACGCGGTTTATGTGAGATGTCTCAATGAAAGAACTTTTTTTGCCGTTCGTGTCTCAAGCTTGTTTGAATATAATAAATATTTTTCGTACCTTATGCTTGTTTGATGTTAATACACTATTTTTGCTGACATTCATCATACTTTTGTATTCAATTGACAACAACAGTGATTGCCAGTCAGCAATTATATAATATTATATACATTATATAGAAATATATATAGATATATATCATATCTTGATAAGCAGAGCTGATGGAGAAAAACTAATGTCATTTTTAGAATCAGCGACCTCAATATACCCAGAAACAGGTCTAACATCTAAGTCACCAAAGGTTGTCTTCCCCAGTGTTATAATTTTTCATTTTAGAAAAACTATATTCAAAATTTCAAATTTTCCGAATGTTGCTTTTCTCCTATGTTTTAAAACAAATTTTCTACAAAAGCGTAAGTGTACCGTTAAAATATTGTCAAAATGATTGGAATTTACAGTTTAATTTATATCATAATTGAAATGTATAAAAACTTTCTTAGAAAAATCCATTCATTTCGACTATTTTAACAAAAATTTTGAAATCGCTTCCAAAAATAAACTCGGGGAAGATTTGATCTCTTTCAATAATTTCTAAACAATTTTCTAATTTTTGGCCAGAAACACATTCACTTTATTCTTTTGTACAAAATAATATCAAATGAAGTATAAAAACTTCAAAAACCTTTACTAAAAACGCAAGCATAATAGATTGTAGTTTTTCATTTTAGAAAACCGATATTCAAGAAATTCACCTTTTCCGAAGTTGCTTATCTCTATTTTTCAAACCGAATTTACCAAAGTGCTTAAATGTACCCTTAAAATATTGTCAAAATAATTGGAAGTTACTATTTAATTTATAACATAATTCAATTGTATAGAAACTTTCTTAAAAAAAATACATTCATTTCGACAATTTTAACAAGAAGTTTTGAAATCGCGTCCAAAAATAAAGTCGGAGAAGGCTGGATCTCTTTCAATAATTTTAAAAAATTTTCTAATTTCTAATTTTTGGCGAGAAACACATTTATTTTATTGTTTTGTACAAAATAATATCAAATAAAGCATAAAATCTTCAAAACTTTTACTAAAAACTCAAACTTAATAGATTATAGTTTTTCATTTAGAAAAACGATATTCAAAATTTCAAATTTTCAGAATGTTGCTTTTCTTCTATGTTTTAAAACAAATTTTCTACAAAAGCTTAAGTGTACCGTTAAAATATTGTAAAAATGATTGGAAGTTACAGTATAATTTATATCATAATTGAATTGTATAAAAACTTTCTTAGAAAAATCCATACATTTCGACTATTTAACAAAAATTTTGAAATCGCGTCCAAAAATAAAGTCGGAGAAGGCTTGATCTCTTTCAATAATTATTAAAAAAATTTCTAATTTTTGGCGAGAAACATTTATTTTATTGTTTTGTACAAAAATAATATCAAATAAAGCATAAAATCTTCAAAAACTTTTACTAAAAACTCAAACTTAATAGATTAAGTTTTTCGTTTTAGAAAAACGATATTCAAAATTTTCAAATTTTCCGAATGTTGCTTTTCTCGATGTTTTAAAACAAATTTTCTACAAGAGCTTCAGTCTACCGGTAAAATATCGTAAAAATGATTGGAATTTACAGTTTAATTTATATCATAATTGAATTGTATAAAAACTTTCTAAGGAAAATCCATTCATTTCGACTATTTTAACAAGAAGTTTGAAATTGCGTCCAAAAATAAAGTCGGAGAAGGGTGGATCTCTTTATAATTTTTAAACAATTTTCTAATTTTTGGCTAGAAAACACATTCATTTTATTGTTTTGTACAAAATAATATCAAATGAGTATAAAATCTTCAAAACTTTTACTAAAAACTCAAACTTAATAATATTTTTTTTCGTTTTAGAAAAACGATATTCAAAATTTCAATTTTCCGAATGTTGCTTTCTCTATGTTTTAAAACAAATTTTCTACAAGAGCTTAAGTGTACCGTTATAATATTGTAAAATGATGGAATTTACAGTTTAATTTATATCATAATTGAATTGTATAAAAACTTTCTTAGGAAAATCCATTCATTTCGACTATTTTAACAAGAAGTTTTGAAATGCGTCCAAAAATAAAGTCGGAGAAGGTGGATCTCTTTATAATTTTTAAACAATTTTCTAATTTTTGGCGAGAAACACATTTATTTTATTGTTTTTGTACAAAATAATATCAAATGAAGTATAAAATCTTCAAAAACTTTACTAAAAACGCAAATAATAGATTATAGTTTTTCATTTTAGAAAAACGATATTCAAAATTCAACTTTCCGAAGTTGCTTTCTCTATGTTTCAAAAATTCTACAAAGTGCTTAGTGTACCTTAAAATATTGTAAAATGAGGAATTACATTTAATTTATATCTAATTCAATTGTATAAAACTTTCTTAAAAAATCCATTCATTTCGACTATTTTAACAAGAAGAAATTTTGAAATCGTCCAAAATAAAGTCGGAGAAGGCTTGATCTCTTTCAATAATTTTTAAACAATTTTCTAATTTTTGGAGAAACACATTCATTTTATTGTTTTGTACAAAATAATATCAAATAAGTACAAAATCTTCAAAAACTTTTACTAAAACTCAAACTTAATAAGATTTTTTTTCATTTTAGAAAAAACGATATTCAAAATTTCAATTCCGAATGTTGTTTTCTCTATGTTTTAAAACAAATTTCTACAAAGGCTTAAGTATACCGTTAAAATATTGTAAAAATGATTGGAATTTACAGTTTAATTTATACATAATTGAAATGTATAAAAACTTTCATAGAAAATCCATTCATTTCGACTATTTTAACAAAAATTTTGAAATCGCATCCAAAAATAAACTCGGGGAAGGCTTGATCTCTTTCAATAATTTTTAAACAATTTTCTAATTTTTGGCCAGAAACACATTCATTTTATTCTTTTGTACAAAATAATATCAAATGAAGTGTAGAAAACTTCAAAAACATTTACTAAAAACGCAAACATAATAGATTGTAGTTTCTCATTTTAGAAAACCGATATTCAAGACATTCACCTTTTCCGAAGTTGCTTATCTCTATGTTTCACACCGAATTACCACAAGTGCTTAAATGTACCCTTAAAATATTGTCAAAATAACTGGAAATTACTATTTAGTTTATAACATAATTCAATTGAATAGAAACTTTCTTAAAAAAATCCATTCATTTCGACTATTTTAACAAGAAGTTTTGAAATCGTGTCCAATGAAGTCGGAGAAGGCTGTATCTCTTTCAATAATTATTACAAATTTTTCTAATTTTTGGCGAGAAACACATTTATTTTATTGTTTTGTACAAAATAATATCAAATAAAGTACAAAATCTTCAAAAACTTTTACTAAAAATTCAAACTTAATAGATTGTAGTTTCTCATTTTAGAAAACCGATATTCAAGAAATTCAACTTTTCCGAAGTTACATATCTCTATGTTTCAAACCTAATTTACCAAAGTGCTTAAATGTACCCTTAAAATATTATAAAAATGATTGGAATTTACACTTTAATTTATAACATAATTCAATTGTATAGAAACTTTCTTAAAAAAATCCATTCATTTCGACTATTTTAACAAGAAATTTTGAAATCGCATCCAAAAATCGCATACAAAAGCTTAAGTGTACCGTTAAAATATTGTAAAAATGAGTGGAAGTTACAGTATAATTTATATCATAATTGAATTGTATAAATACTTTCTTAGAAAAATCAATACATTTCGACTATTTTAACAAAAATTTTGCATTCGCATCCAAAAATAAACTCGGGGAAGTCTTGATCTCTTTCAATAATTTTTAAACAATTTTCTAATTTTCGGCTAGAAACACATTCATTTTATTCTTTTGTACAAAATAATATCAAATATAGTATAAAAACTTCAAAAACCTTTACTAAAAAAGCAAACATAACACTGGGGAACAAAAAAAAGTTTGTCCTGGTGCCTGAGATTTTAGACCTTATTCTGGATATTTTCATGCCACTGATTCAGAAAATATCATTCATTTTGTTCTATCAACTCTAGTTTTTGAGATATTGCATACGTCATTACCTATACTTTATTACCATTCTGGAACGGTATTATGAGTTGCTCGTAAATCTAAATGCATCTGTATAATTAAATTGTAGCTATGATTTTGCTGATGTTGCTGTTTTGCATGTGTATTGTACATGTTCTAACGTGAATTCTTTCCTGTTATAGGTGTTGACATGGCTTCATCACGAAGAAAGTGTTTAAATCATCCAGATGTGTTTTGTTTTATCTACGGAGAGTACACGTTCATTGAACAGAGAAAAACCTATACTGATTTTGTGAAAAAAGCTTATTTTGCCTATTTCAAAGTACAACTAGGGGACCAAGATAAGCCATGGGCTCCTCATGTTGTGTGTAAAACGTGTACAGAGCATCTGCGGCATGGACCAACGGAAAGAGGAGGTGCCTGAAATTTGGTATACCAATGGTATGGAGAGAACATAGAAACCATAGTGATGACTGTTAATTTTGTTTGGTGAATATAAAGGGCATCAATGGACGTAACCGGAGTAAATGGACGTATCCTGACATAGACTCAGCTAGACGGCCTATTTCACATTCAGATGAGATACCTGTCCCATCATTCAGCCATCTTCCAGAGCTCCCTCAAGAAGATGATGAATCTGCTACTGACAAAGAAAGCATATGTGGCAAAATGACAGTGATTTCGAAGGACCGTCATCAGTTGCAGAAGGTTTTATTCAACACGAATTAAACGACCTCATAAGGGACTTAAGTCTTTCGAAGAAATCGTCTGAATTGTTAGCTTCCAGGCCGGGAGAAAAAAATTTACTGCTGCCGGGAACCAAAATCACGTTATATCGCGACAGAGAAAAGGATTTACTGCCCTTCTTCTCAAAAGAGAGCGATTTAGTTTTCTGCAACAATGTGCGCGGATTGCTGATGAAAATGGGCATATCGGAATACACACCAAGTGAATGGCGGTTATTCATAGATAGCTCCAAACGGAGCCTAAAATGTGTTCTTGTACACAACGGCAACAGATACAGATCAATCCCAATTGGTCACTCAGTCGGTATGAGAGAAGAGCACGTGACAGTCGCCCTAGTCCTAGAAAAGATATCATACCGAGACCACCAATGGGTGATCTGTGTGGATCTGAAGATGGTGAATTTTCTCCTGGGCCAGCAGAGCGGGTACACCAAGTACCCGTGCTTTATATGTCTCTGGTACAGTAGAGCTAAAGATGAACACTGGGTGAGAAGACAGTGGCCTCTGAGAGAAAACATGGTGGTTGGAGAAAAAAATATCATCAAAGAAGCTTTGGTTGACAGAGAAAGGATCATATTGCCACCACTGCACATCAAACTAGGTTTGATGAAACAATTTATAAAGGCTTTGAACAGAGATGGGACGTGTTTTGGCTACATACGTAGAAAATTTCCTGCGCTGAGCATGGAAAAGCTGAAGGCAGGTATTTTCGATGGACCGCAAATCCGGGAACTCATGAAAGACCCGTTTCCAAGATTCAATGGACAACATTGAGGGACGTGCGTGGTCATCGTTTAGTATGGTTGTGAAGAATTTCCTTGGGAACTATAAGGCCGACAACTACGGTGAACTAGTGGAGAATATGCTCTCTTCTTTTGTAAACTTGGCTGTAAAATGAGCATCAAACTGCATTACATCCACAGTCATTTGGATCGTTTCCCAGATAACCTCGGTGATCTAAGCGAGGAACAGGGTGAACGATTTCACCAAGCACTAAAGACCATGGAAGAACGGTACCGCGGACGATGGGATACTCACATGATGGCAGATTACTGCTGGAGCATCCAACGCGAATGTCCTGGCACATCTCATCGCAAGAAATCTCAGAAACGCGGTTTATGTGAGATGTCTCAATGAAAGAACTTTTTTTGCCGTTCGTGTCTCAAGCTTGTTTGAATATAATAAATATTTTTCGTACCTTATGCTTGTTTGATGTTAATACACTATTTTTGCTGACATTCATCATACTTTTGTATTCAATTGACAACAACAGTGATTGCCAGTCAGCAATTATATAATATTATATACATTATATAGAAATATATATATATATATCATCTTGATAAGCAGAGCTGATGGAGAAAAACTAATGTCATTTTTAGAATCAGCGACCTCAATATACCCAGAAACAGGTCTAACATCTAAGTCACCAAAGTTTGTTCCCCAGTGTTATAGTTTTTCATTTTAGAAAAACGATATTCAAAATTTCAAATTTTCCGAATGTTGCTTTTCTCCTATGTTTTAAAACAAATTTTCTACAAAAGCGTAAGTGTACCGTTAAAATATTGTCAAAATGATTGGAATTTACAGTTTAATTTATATCATAATTGAAATGTATAAAAACTTTCTTAGAAAAATCCATTCATTTCGACTATTTTAACAAAAATTTTGAAATCGCGTCCAAAAATAAACTCGGGGAAGATTTGATCTCTTTCAATAATTTCTAAACAATTTTCTAATTTTTGGCCAGAAACACATTCACTTTATTCTTTTGTACAAAAATATCAAATGAAGTATAAAAACTTCAAAAACCTTTACTAAAAACGCAAGCATAATAGATTGTAGTTTTTCATTTTAGAAAACCGATATTCAAGAAATTCACCTTTTCCGAAGTTGCTTATCTCTATTTTTCAAACCGAATTTACCAAAGTGCTTAAATGTACCCTTAAAATATTGTCAAAATAATTGGAAGTTACTATTTAATTTATAACATAATTCAATTGTATAGAAACTTTCTTAAAAAAATACATTCATTTCGACAATTTTAACAAGAAGTTTTGAAATCGCGTCCAAAAATAAAGTCGGAGAAGGCTGGATCTCTTTCAATAATTTTTAAAAATTTTCTAATTTCTAATTTTTGGCGAGAAACACATTTATTTTATTGTTTTGTACAAAATAATATCAAATAAAGCATAAAATCTTCAAAAACTTTTACTAAAAACTCAAACTTAATAGATTATAGTTTTTCATTTTAGAAAAACGATATTCAAAATTTCAAATTTTCAGAATGTTGCTTTTCTCTATGTTTTAAACAAATTTTCTACAAAAGCTTAAGTGTACCGTTAAAATATTGTAAAAATGATTGGAATTTACAGTATAATTTATATCATAATTGAATTGTATAAAACTTTCTTAGAAAAATCCATACATTTCGACTATTTAAACAAAAATTTTGAAATCGCGTCCAAAAATAAAGTCGGAGAGGCTTGATCTCTTTCAATAATTATTAAAAAAATTTCTAATTTTTGGCGAGAAACATTTATTTATTGTTTTGTACAAAATAATATCAAATAAAGCATAAAATCTTCAAAAACTTTACTAAAAACTCAAACTTAATAGATTACAGTTTTTCGTTTTAGAAAAACGATATTCAAAATTTTCAAATTTTCCGAATGTTGCTTTTCTCGATGTTTTAAAACAAATTTTCTACAAGAGCTTCAGTCTACCGGTAAAATATTGTAAAAATGATTGGAATTTACAGTTTAATTTATATCATAATTGAATTGTATAAAAACTTTCTAAGGAAAATCCATTCATTTCGACTATTTTAACAAGAAGTTTTGAAATTGCGTCCAAAAATAAAGTCGGAGAAGGGTGGATCTCTTTTAATAATTTTTAAAACAATTTTCTAATTTTTGGCGAGAACATTCATTTTATTGTTTTGTACAAAATAATATCAAATATGTATAAAATCTTCAAAAACTTTTACTAAAAACTCAAACTTAATAGATTTATTTTTTTGTTTTGAAAAACGATATTCAAAATTTCAATTTTCAGAATGTTGCTTTTCTCATGTTTTTAAAACAAATTTTCTACAAGCTTAAGTGTACCGTCAAAATATTGTAAAAATGATTGGAATTTACAGTTTAATTTATATCATAATTGAATTGTATAAAAACTTTCTAGAAAATCCATTCATTTCGACTATTTTAACAAAAGTTTTGAAATTGCGTCCAAAATAAATCGGAGAAGGCTGATCTCTTTCAATAATTTTTAAACAATTTTCTAATTTTTGGCCAGAAACACATTTATTTTATGTTTTGTACAAAATAATATCAAATGAAGTATAAAAACTTCAAAAACCTTACTAAAAACTCAACTAATAGATTGTAGTTTTCATTTTAGAAAAACCGATATTCAAAATTCAAATTTTCCGAAGTTGCTTATTCTATGTTTAAACAATTTACAAAGTGCTTAATGTACCTTAAAATATTGTAAAATAATTGGAATTTACAGTTTAATTTATATCATAAATTAATTGTATAGAAACTTTCTTAAAAAATCCATTCATTTCGACTATTTTAACAAGAAGTTTTGAAATCGCCAAAAATAAAGTCGGAGAAGGCTTGATCTCTTTCAATAATTTTTAAACAATTTTCTAATTTTTGGCCAGAAACACATTCATTTTATTCTTTTGTACAAAATTATATCAATGAAGTATAAAAACTTCAAAAACATTTAATAAAAACGCAAACATAATAGATTGTAGTTTCTCATTTTAGAAAACCGATATTCAAGAAATTCAACTTTTCCGAAGTTGCTTATCTCTATGTTTCAAACCGAATTTACCAAAGTGCTTAAATGTACCCTAAAATATTGTCAAAATAATTGGAAGTTACTATTTAATTTATAAAATAATTCAATTGTATAGAAACTTTCTTAAAAAAATCCATTCATTTCGACTATTTTAACAAAAGTTGAAATCGCGTCCAAAAATAAAGTCGGAGAAGGCTTGATCTCTTTCAATAATTTTTAAACAATTTTCTAATTTTTGGCCAGAAACACATTCATTTTATTCTTTTGTACAAAATATATCAAATGAAGTATAAAAACTTCAAAAACATTTAAAAAACGCAAACATAATAGATTGTAGTTTTTATTTTAGAAAACCGATATTCAAGAAATTCAACTTTTCCGAAGTTGCTTATCTCTATGTTTCAAACCGAATTTAAAAGTGCTTAAATGTACCCATAAAATATTGTCAAAATAATTGGAAGTTACTATTTAATTTTAAAATAATTCAATTGTATAGAAACTTTCTTAAAAAAATCCATTCATTTCGACTATTTTAATAAAAAGTTTAGAAATCGCGTCCAAAAATAAAGTCGGAGAAGGCTGGATCTCTTTCAATAATTTTTAAACAATTTTCTAATTTTTGGCCAGAAACATTCATTTTTTTCTTTTGTACAAAATATATCAAATGAAGTATAAAACTTCAAAAACATTTACTAAAAAAACGCAAATAAAAGATTGTAGTTTTTCATTTTAGAAAACCGATATTCAAGAAATTCAACTTTTCCGAAAGTACTTATGTCTCTGTTTCAAACCGAATTTACCACAAGTGCTTAAATGTACCATTAAAATATTGTCAAACTAATTGGAAATTAATATTTAATTTATAACATAAATCAATTGTATAGAAACTTTCTTAAAAAAATCCATTCATTTCGACTATTTTAAAATGAAGTTTTGAAATCGCGTCAAAAAATAAAGTCGGAGAAGGCTGGATCTCTTTCAATAATTATAAAAAAAATGTCTAATTTTTGGCGAGAAACACATTTATTTTATTGTTTTGTACAATATAATATCAAATGAAGTATAAAAACTTCCAAAACCTTTAGTAAAACGCAAACATAATAGATTGTAGTTTCTCATTTTAGAAAAAAGATATTCAAGAAATTCAACGTTTCCGAAGTTGCTTATCTCTATGTTTCAAACCTAATTTACCAAAGTGCTTAAATGTACCCTTAAAATATTGTCAAAATAATTGGAAATTACTATTTAATTTATAACATAATTCAATTGTATAAAAACTTTCTTAAAAAAATCCATTCATTTCGACTATTTTAACAAGAAGTTTTGAAATCGTATCCAAAAATAAAGTCGGAGAAGGCAGGATCTCTTTCAATAATTATAAAACAAATTTTTCTAATTTTTGGCGAGAAACACATTTATTTTATTGTTTTGTACAAAATAATATCAAATAAAGTACAATATCTTCAAAAACTTTTACTAAAAACTCAAACTTAATAGATTATATTTTTCATTTTGAAAAACGATATTCAAAATTTCAAATTTACCAAATGTTGCTTTTCTCTATGTTTTAAAACAAATTTTCTACAAAGGCTTAAGTATACCGTTAAAATATTGTAAAAATGATTGGAATTTACAGTTTAATTTATATCATAATTGAAATGTATAAAAACTTTCATAGAAAAATCCATTCATTTCGACTATTTTAACAAAAATTTTGAAATCGCATCCAAAAATAAACTCGGGGAAGGCTTGATCTCTTTCAATAATTTTTAAACAATTTTCTAATTTTTGGCCAGAAACACATTCATTTTATTCTTTTGTACAAAATAATATCAAATGAAGTGTAGAAACTTCAAAAACATTTACTAAAAACGCAAACATAATAGATTGTAGTTTCTCATTTTAGAAAACCGATATTCAAGACATTCACCTTTTCCGAAGTTGCTTATCTCTATGTTTCACACCGAATTTACCACAAGTGCTTAAATGTACCCTTAAAATATTGTCAAAATAACTGGAAATTACTATTTAGTTTATAACATAATTCAATTGAATAGAAACTTTCTTAAAAAATCCATTCATTTCGACTATTTTAACAAGAAGTTTTGAAATCGTGTCCAAAAATGAAGTCGGAGAAGGCTGTATCTCTTTCAATAATTATTACAAATTTTTCTAATTTTTGGCGAGAAACACATTTATTTTATTGTTTTGTACAAAATAATCAAATAAAGTACAAAATCTTCAAAAACTTTTACTAAAAATTCAAACTTAATAGATTGTAGTTTCTCATTTTAGAAAACCGATATTCAAGAAATTCAACTTTTCCGAAGTTACATATCTCTATGTTTCAAACCTAATTTACCAAAGTGCTTAAATGTACCCTTAAAATATTATAAAAATGATTGGAATTTACACTTTAATTTATAACATAATTCAATTGTATAGAAACTTTCTTAAAAAAATCCATTCATTTCGACTATTTTAACAAGAAATTTTGAAATCGCATCCAAAAATCGCATACAAAAGCTTAAGTGTACCGTTAAAATATTGTAAAAATGAGTGGAAGTTACAGTATAATTTATATCATAATTGAATTGTATAAATACTTTCTTAGAAAAATCAATACATTTCGACTATTTTAACAAAAATTTTGCATTCGCATCCAAAAATAAACTCGGGGAAGTCTTGATCTCTTTCAATAATTTTTAAACAATTTTCTAATTTTCGGCCAGAAACACATTCATTTTATTCTTTTGTACAAAATAATATCAAATGAAGTATAAAAACTTCAAAAACCTTTACTAAAAAAGCAAACATAACACTGGGGAACAAAAAAAGGTTTTTCTGGTGCCTGAGATTTTAGACCTTATTCTGGATATTTTCATGCCACTGATTCAGAAAATATCATCCATTTTGTTCTAGCAGCTCTAGTTTTTGAGATATTGCATACGTCATTACCTATACTTTATTACCCTTCTGGAACGGTATTATGAGTTCGTAAATCTAAATGCATCTGTATAATTAAATTGTAGCTATGATTTTGCTGATGTTGCTGTTTTGCATGTGTATTGTACATGTTCTAACGTGAATTCTTTCCTGTTACAGGTGTTGACATGGCTTCATCACGAAGAAAGTGTTTAAATCATCCAGATGTGTTTTGTTTTATCTGCGGAGAGTACACGTTCATTGAACAGAGAAAAACTTATACTGATTTTGTGAAAAAAGCTTATTTTGCCTATTTCAAAGTACAACTAGGGGACCAAGATAAGCCATGGGCTCCTCATGTTGTGTGTAAAACGTGTACAGAGCATCTGCGGCATGGACCAACGGAAAGAGGATGCCTGAAATTTGGTATACCAATGGTATGGAGAGAACATAGAAACCATAGTGATGACTGTTAATTTTGTTTGGTGAATATAAAGGGCATCAATGGACGTAACCGGAGTAAATGGACGTATCCTGACATAGACTCAGCTAGACGGCCTGTTTCACATTCAGATGAGATACCTGTCCCATCATTCAGCCATCTTCCAGAGCTCCCTCAAGAAGATGATGAATCTGCTACTGACAAAGAAAGCATATGTGGGCAAAATGACAGTGATTTCGAAGGACCGTCATCAGTTGCAGAAGGTTTTATTCAACACGAATTAAACGACCTCATAAGGGACTTAAGTCTTTCGAAGAAATCGTCTGAATTGTTAGCTTCCAGGCCGGGAGAAAAAAATTTACTGCTGCCGGGAACCAAAATCACGTTATATCGCGACAGAGAAAAGGATTTACTGCCCTTCTTCTCAAAAGAGAGCGATTTAGTTTTCTGCAACAATGTGCGCGGATTGCTGATGAAAATGGGCATATCGGAATACACACCAAGTGAATGGCGGTTTTCATAGATAGCTCCAAACGGAGCCTAAAATGTGTTCTTGTACACAACGGCAACAGATACAGATCAATCCCAATTGGTCACTCAGTCGGTATGAGAGAAGAGCACGTGACAGTCGCCCTAGTCCTAGAAAAGATATCATACCGAGACCACCAATGGGTGATCTGTGTGGATCTGAAGATGGTGAATTTTCTCCTGGGCCAGCAGAGCGGGTACACCAAGTACCCGTGCTTTATATGTCTCTGGTACAGTAGAGCTAAAGATGAACACTGGGTGAGAAGACAGTGGCCTCTGAGAGAAAACATGGTGGTTGGAGAAAAAATATCATCAAAGAAGCTTTGGTTGACAGAGAAAGGATCATATTGCCACCACTGCACATCAAACTAGGTTTGATGAAACAATTTATAAAGGCTTTGAACAGAGATGGGACGTGTTTTGGCTACATACGTAGAAAATTTCCTGCGCTGAGCATGGAAAAGCTGAAGGCAGGTATTTTCGATGGACCGCAAATCCGGGAACTCATGAAAGACCCGCGTTTCCAAGATTCAATGGGCAACATTGAGGGACGTGCGTGGTCATCGTTTAGTATGGTTGTGAAGAATTTCCTTGGGAACTATAAGGCCGACAACTACGGTGAACTAGTGGAGAATATGCTCTCTTCTTTTTGTAAACTTGGCTGTAAAATGAGCATCAAACTGCATTACATCCACAGTCATTTGGATCGTTTCCCAGATAACCTCGGTGATCTAAGCGAGGAACAGGGTGAACGATTTCACCAAGCACTAAAGACCATGGAAGAACGGTACCGCGGACGATGGGATACTCACATGATGGCAGATTACTGCTGGAGCATCCAACGCGAATGTCCTGGCACATCTCATCGCAAGAAATCTCAGAAACGCGGTTTATGTGAGATGTCTCAATGAAAGAACTTTTTTTGCCGTTCGTGTCTCAAGCTTGTTTGAATATAATAAATATTTTTCGTACCTTATGCTTGTTTGATGTTAATACACTATTTTTGCTGACATTCATCATACTTTTGTATTCAATTGACAACAACAGTGATTGCCAGTCAGCAATTATATAATATTATATACATTATATAGAAATATATATAGATATATATCATATCTTGATAAGCAGAGCTGATGGAGAAAAGCTAATGTCATTTTTAGAATCAGCGACCTCAATATACCCAGAAACAGGTCTAACATCTAAGTCACCAAACGTTGTGTTCCCCAGTGTTATAGTTTTTCATTTTAGAAAAACGACATTTCAAAATTTCAAATTTTCCGAATGTTGCTTTTCTCCTATGTTTTAAAACAAATTTTCTACAAAAGCGTAAGTGTACCGTTAAAATATTGTCAAAATGATTGGAATTTACAGTTTAATTTATATCATAATTGAAATGTATAAAAACTTTCTTAGAAAAATCCATTCATTTCGACTATTTTAACAAAAATTTTGAAATCGCGTCAAAAAATAAACTCGGGGAAGATTTGATCTCTTTCAATAATTTCTAAACAATTTTCTAATTTTTGGCCAGAAACACATTCACTTTATTCTTTTGTACAAAATAATATCAAATGAAGTATAAAAACTTCAAAAACCTTTACTAAAAACGCAAGCATAATAGATTGTAGTTTTTCATTTTAGAAAACCGATATTCAAGAAATTCACCTTTTCCGAAGTTGCTTATCTCTATTTTTCAAACCGAATTTACCAAAGTGCTTAAATGTACCCTTAAAATATTGTCAAAATAATTGGAAGTTACTATTTAATTTATAACATAATTCAATTGTATAGAAACTTTCTTAAAAAAATACATTCATTTCGACAATTTTAACAAGAAGTTTTGAAATCGCGTCCAAAAATAAAGTCGGAGAAGGCTGGATCTCTTTCAATAATTTTTAAAAAATTTTCTAATTTCTAATTTTTGGCGAGAAACACATTTATTTTATTGTTTTGTACAAAATAATATCAAATAAAGCATAAAATCTTCAAAAACTTTTACTAAAAACTCAAACTTAATAGATTATAGTTTTTCATTTTAGAAAAACGATATTCAAAATTTCAAATTTTCAGAATGTTGCTTTTCTCTATGTTTTAAAACAAATTTTCTACAAAAGCTTAAGTGTACCGTTAAAATATTGTAAAAATGATTGGAAGTTACAGTATAATTTATATCATAATTGAATTGTATAAAAACTTTCTTAGAAAATCCATACATTTCGACTATTTTAAACAAAAATTTTGAAATCGCGTCCAAAAATAAAGTCGGAGAAGGCTTGATCTCTTTCAATTAATTTAAAAAATTTCTAATTTTTGGCGAGAAACATTTATTTTATTGTTTTGTAAAAATAATATCAAATAAAGCATAAAATCTTCAAAAACTTTTACTAAAAACTCAAACTTAATAGATTATAGTTTTTCGTTTTAGAAAAACGATATTCAAAATTTTCAAATTTTCCGAATGTTGCTTTTCTCGATGTTTTAAAACAAATTTTCTACAAGAGCTTCAGTCTACCGTAAATATTGTAAAAATGATTGGAATTTACAGTTTAATTTATATCATAATTGAATTGTATAAAAACTTTCTTAGGAAAATCCATTCATTTCGACTATTTTAACAAGAAGTTTTGAAATTGCGTCCAAAAATAAAGTCGGAGAAGGGTGGATCTCTTTCAATAATTTTTAAACAATTTTCTAATTTTTGGCGAGAAACATTCATTTTATTGTTTTGTACAAAATAATATCAAATAAAGCATAAATCTTCAAAACTTTTACTAAAAACTCAAACTTAATACATTATTTTTTTTCGTTTTAGAAAACGATATTCAAAATTTCAATTTTTCAGAATGTTGCTTTTCTCAATGTTTTTAAACAAATTTTCTACAAAAGCTTAAGTGTACCGTCAAATATTGTAAAACTTATTGGAATTTACAGTTTAATTTATATCATAATTGAATTGTATAAAAACTTTCTTAGAAAAGTCCATTCATTTCGACTATTTTAACAAAAATTTTGAAATCGCCTATAAAAAATAACTCGAGAAGGCTTGATCTCTTTCAATACTTTTTAAACAATTTTCTAATTTTTGGCCAGAAACACATTCATTTTATTCTTTTGTACAAAATTATATCAAATGAAGTATAAAAACTTCAAAAACCTTTAATAAAAACGCAAACATAATAGATTGTAGTTTCTCATTTTAGAAAACCGATATTCAAGAAATTCAACTTTTCCGAAGTTGCTTATCTCTATGTTTCAAACCGAATTTACCAAAGTGCTTAAATGTACCCTTAAAATATTGTCAAAATAATTGGAAGTTACTATTTAATTTATAAATAATTCAATTGTATAGAAACTTTCTTAAAAAATCCATTCATTTCGACTATTTTAACAAGAAGTTTTGAAATCGCGTCCAAAAATAAAGTCGGAGAAGGCTGATCTCTTTCAATATTTTAAACAATTTTCTAATTTTTGGCGAAACACATTCATTTTATTGTTTTTGTACAAAATATATCAAATGAAGTATAAAAACTTCAAAACATTTACTAAAAACGCAAACATAATAGATTGTAGTTTTTCATTTTAGAAAACCGATATTCAAGAAATTTCAACTTTTCCGAAGTTGCTTATCTCTATGTTTCAAACCGAATTTACCAAAAGTGCTTAAATGTACCCTTAAAATATTGTCAAAATAATTGGAAGTTACTATTTAATTTATCATAATTCAATTGTATAGAAACTTTCTTAAAAAATCCATTCATTTCGACTATTTTAAAAAAATTTTGAAATCGCGTCCAAAAATAAAGTCGGAGAAGGCTTGATCTCTTTCAATAATTTTAAAAATTTTCTAATTTTTGGCCAGAAACACATTCATTTTTTTTTTGTACAAATAATATCAAATGAAGTATAAAAACTTCAAAAACATTTAGTAAAACGCAAACATAATAGATTGTAGTTTTTCATTTTAGAAAAAAGATATTCAAGAAATTCAACTTTTCCGAAGTTGCTTATCTCTGTTTCAAACCGAATTTACCACAAGTGCTTAAATGTACCCTTAAAATATTGTCAAAATAATTGGAAATTACTATTTAATTTATAACATAATTCAATTGTATAAAAACTTCTTAAAAAAATCCATTCATTTCGACTATTTTAACAAGAAGTTTTGAAATCGTATCCAAAAATAAAGTCGGAGAAGGCAGGATCTCTTATAATAATTATTACAAATTTTTCTAATTTTTGGCGAGAAACACATTTATTTATTGTTTTGTACAAAATAATATCAAATAAAGTACAAAATCTTCAAAACTTTTACTAAAACTCAAACTTAATAGATTATATTTTTCATTTTAGAAAAACGATATTCAAAATTTCAAATTTCCAAATTTGCTTTTCTCTATGTTTTAAAACAAATTTTCTACAAAGGCTTAAGTATACCGTTAAAATATTGTAAAAATGATTGGAATTTACAGTTTAATTTATATCATAATTGAAATATAAAAACTTTCATAGAAAAATCCATTCATTTCGACTATTTTAACAAAAATTTTGAAATCGCATCCAAAAATAAACTCGGGGAAGGCTTGATCTCTTTCAATAATTTTTAAACAATTTTCTAATTTTTGGCCAGAAACACATTCATTTTATTCTTTTGTACAAAATAATATCAAATGAAGTGTAGAAACTTCAAAAACATTTACTAAAAACGCAAACATAATAGATTGTAGTTTCTCATTTTAGAAAACCGATATTCAAGACATTCACCTTTTCCGAAGTTGCTTATCTCTATGTTTCACACCGAATTTACCACAAGTGCTTAAATGTACCCTTAAAATATTGTCAAAATAACTGGAAATTACTATTTAGTTTATAACATAATTCAATTGAATAGAAACTTTCTTAAAAAAATCCATTCATTTCGACTATTTTAACAAGAAGTTTTGAAATCGTGTCCAAAAATGAAGTCGGAGAAGGCTGTATCTCTTTCAATAATTATTACAAATTTTTCTAATTTTTGGCGAGAAACACATTTATTTTATTGTTTTGTACAAAATAATATCAAATAAAGTACAAAATCTTCAAAAACTTTTACTAAAAATTCAAACTTAATAGATTGTAGTTCTCATTTTAGAAAACCGATATTCAAGAAATTCAACTTTTCCGAAGTTACATATCTCTATGTTTCAAACCTAATTTACCAAAGTGCTTAAATGTACCCTTAAAATATTATAAAAATGATTGGAATTTACACTTTAATTTATAACATAATTCAATTGTATAGAAACTTTCTTAAAAAAATCCATTCATTTCGACTATTTTAACAAGAAATTTTGAAATCGCATCCAAAAATCGCATACAAAAGCTTAAGTGTACCGTTAAAATATTGTAAAAATGAGTGGAAGTTACAGTATAATTTATATCATAATTGAATTGTATAAATACTTTCTTAGAAAAATCAATACATTTCGACTATTTTAACAAAATTTTGCATTCGCATCCAAAAATAAACTCGGGGAAGTCTTGATCTCTTTCAATAATTTTTAAACAATTTTCTAATTTTCGGCCAGAAACACATTCATTTTATTCTTTTGTACAAAATAATATCAAATGAAGTATAAAAACTTCAAAAACCTTTACTAAAAAAGCAAACATAACACTGGGAACAAAAAAAGGTTTTCTGGTGCCTGAGATTTTAGACCTTATTCTGGATATTTTCATGCCACTGATTCAGAAAATATCATCCATTTTGTTCTAGCAGCTCTAGTTTTTGAGATATTGCATACGTCATTACCTATACTTTATTACCCTTCTGGAACGGTATTATGAGTTGCTCGTAAATCTAAATGCATCTGTATAATTAAATTGTAGCTATGATTTTGCTGATGTTGCTGTTTTGCATGTGTATTGTACATGTTCTAACGTGAATTCTTTCCTGTTACAGTGTTGACATGGCTTCATCACGAAGAAAGTGTTTAAATCATCCAGATGTGTTTTGTTTTATCTGCGGAGAGTACACGTTCATTGAACAGAGAAAAACTTTACTGATTTTGTGAAAAAAGCTTATTTTGCCTATTTCAAAGTACAACTAGGGGACCAAGATAAGCCATGGGCTCCTCATGTTGTGTGTAAAACGTGTACAGAGCATCTGCGGCATGGACCAACGGAAAGAGGAGGTGCCTGAAATTTGGTATACCAATGGTATGGAGAGAACATAGAAACCATAGTGATGACTGTTAATTTTGTTTGGTGAATATAAAGGGCATCAATGGACGTAACCGGAGTAAATGGACGTATCCTGACATAGACTCAGCTAGACGGCCTGTTTCACATTCAGATGAGATACCTGTCCCATCATTCAGCCATCTTCCAGAGCTCCCTCAAGAAGATGATGAATCTGCTACTGACAAAGAAAGCATATGTGGGCAAAATGACAGTGATTTCGAAGGACCGTCATCAGTTGCAGAAGGTTTTATTCAACACGAATTAAACGACCTCATAAGGGACTTAAGTCTTTCGAAGAAATCGTCTGAATTGTTAGCTTCCAGGCCGGGAGAAAAATTTACTGCTGCCGGGAACCAAAATCACGTTATATCGCGACAGAGAAAAGGATTTACTGCCCTTCTTCTCAAAAGAGAGCGATTTAGTTTTTCTGCAACAATGTGCGCGGATTGCTGATGAAAATGGGCATATCGGAATACACACCAAGTGAATGGCGGTTATTCATAGATAGCTCCAAACGGAGCCTAAAATGTGTTCTTGTACACAACGGCAACAGATACAGATCAATCCCAATTGGTCACTCAGTCGGTATGAGAGAAGAGCACGTGACAGTCGCCCTAGTCCTAGAAAAGATATCATACCGAGACCACCAATGGGTGATCTGTGTGGATCTGAAGATGGTGAATTTTCTCCTGGGCCAGCAGAGCGGGTACACCAAGTACCCGTGCTTTATATGTCTCTGGTACAGTAGAGCTAAAGATGAACACTGGGTGAGAAGACAGTGGCCTCTGAGAGAAAACATGGTGGTTGGAGAAAAAAATATCATCAAAGAAGCTTTGGTTGACAGAGAAAGGATCATATTGCCACCACTGCACATCAAACTAGGTTTGATGAAACAATTTATAAAGGCTTTGAACAGAGATGGGACGTGTTTTGGCTACATACGTAGAAAATTTCCTGCGCTGAGCATGGAAAAGCTGAAGGCATGTATTTTCGATGGACCGCAAATCCGGGAACTCATGAAAGACCCGCGTTTCCAAGATTCAATGGACAACATTGAGGGACGTGCGTGGTCATCGTTTAGTATGGTTGTGAAGAATTTCCTTGGGAACTATAAGGCCGACAACTACGGTGAACTAGTGGAGAATATGCTCTCTTCTTTTTGTAAACTTGGCTGTTAAATGAGCATCAAACTGCATTACCTCCACAGTCATTTGGATCGTTTCCCAGATAACCTCGGTGATCTAAGCGAGGAACAGGGTGAACGATTTCACCAAGCACTAAAGACCATGGAAGAACGGTACCGCGGACGATGGGATACTCACATGATGGCAGATTACTGCTGGAGCATCCAACGCGAATGTCCTGGCACATCTCATCGCAAGAAATCTCAGAAACGCGGTTTATGTGAGATGTCTCAATGAAAGAACTTTTTTTGCCGTTCGTGTCTCAAGCTTGTTTGAATATAATAAATATTTTTCGTACCTTATGCTTGTTTGATGTTAATACACTATTTTTGCTGACATTCATCATACTTTTGTATTCAATTGACAACAACAGTGATTGCCAGTCAGCAATTATATAATATTATATACATTATATAGAAATATATATAGATATATATCATATCTTGATAAGCAGAGCTGATGGAGAAAAACTAATGTCATTTTTAGAATCAGCGACCTCAATATACCCAGAAACAGGTCTAACATCTAAGTCACCAAAGGTTGTCTTCCCCAGTGTTATAATTTTTCATTTTAGAAAAACGATATTCAAAATTTCAAATTTTCCGAATGTTGCTTTTCTCCTATGTTTTAAAACAAATTTTCTACAAAAGCGTAAGTGTACCGTTAAAATATTGTCAAAATGATTGGAATTTACAGTTTAATTTTATCATAATTGAAATGTATAAAACTTTCTTAGAAAAATCCATTCATTTCGACTATTTTAACAAAAATTTTGAAATCGCGTCCAAAAATAAACTCGGGGAAGATTTGATCTCTTTCAATAATTTCTAAACAATTTTCTAATTTTTGGCCAGAACACATTCACTTTTTCTTTGTACAAAATAATATCAAATGAAGTATAAAAACTTCAAAAACCTTTACTAAAAACGCAAGCATAATAGATTGTAGTTTTTCATTTTAGAAAACCGATATTCAAGAAATTCACCTTTTCCGAAGTTGCTTATCTCTATTTTTCAAACCGAATTTACCAAAGTGCTTAAATGTACCCTTAAAATATTGTCAAAATAATTGGAAGTTACTATTTAATTTATAACATAATTCAATTGTATAGAAACTTTCTTAAAAAAATACATTCATTTCGACAATTTTAACAAGAAGTTTTGAAATCGCGTCCAAAAATAAAGTCGGAGAAGGCTGGATCTCTTTCAATAATTTTTTAAAAAATTTTCTAATTTCTAATTTTTGGCGAGAAACACATTTATTTTATTGTTTTGTACAAAATAATATCAAATAAAGCATAAATCTTCAAAAACTTTACTAAAAACTCAAACTTAATAGATTATAGTTTTTCATTTTAGAAAAACGATATTCAAAATTTCAAATTTTCAGAATGTTGCTTTTCTCTATGTTTTAAAACAAATTTTCTACAAAAGCTTAAGTGTACCGTTAAATATTGTAAAATGATTGGAAGTTACAGTATAATTTATATCATAATTGAATTGTATAAAAACTTTCTTAGAAAAATCCATACATTTCGACTATTTAAACAAAAATTTTGAAATCGCGTCCAAAAATAAAGTCGGAGAAGGCTTGATCTCTTTCAATAATTATTAAAAAAATTTCTAATTTTTGGCGAGAAACATTTATTTTATTGTTTTGTAAAAAATAATATCAAATAAAGCATAAAATCTTCAAAAACTTTTACTAAAAACTCAAACTTAATAGATTATAGTTTTTCGTTTTAGAAAAACGATATTCAAAATTTTCAAATTTTCCGAATGTTGCTTTTCTCGATGTTTTAAAACAAATTTTCTACAAGAGCTTCAGTCTACCGGTAAAATATCGTAAAAATGATTGGAATTTACAGTTTAATTTATATCATAATTGAATTGTATAAAAACTTTCTAAGGAAAATCCATTCATTTCGACTATTTTAACAAGAAGTTTTGAAATTGCGTCCAAAAATAAAGTCGGAGAAGGGTGGATCTCTTTTAATAATTTTTAAACAATTTTCTAATTTTTGGCGAGAAACACATTTATTTTATTGTTTTGTACAAAATAATATCAAATAAAGCATAAAATCTTCAAAATCTTTTACTAAAAACTCAAACTTAATAGATTATAGTTTTTCGTTTTAGAAAAACGATATTCAAAATTTCAATTTTTCAGAATGTTGCTTTTCTCAATGTTTTTAAACAAATTTTCTACAAAAGCTTAAGTGTACCGTCAAAATATTGTAAAACTTATTGGAATTTACAGTTTAATTTATATCATAATTGAATTGTATAAAAACTTTCTTAGAAAAGTCCATTCATTTCGACTATTTTAACAAAAATTTTGAAATCGCCTATAAAAATAAACTCGATGAAGGCTTGATCTCTTTCAATACTTTTTAAACAATTTTCTAATTTTTGGCCAGAAACACATTCATTTTATTCTTTTGTACAAAATTATATCAATGAGTATAAAAACTTCAAAAACCTTTAAAAAAACGCAAACATAATAGATTGTAGTTTCTCATTTTAGAAAACCGATATTCAAGAATTCAACTTTTCCGAAGTTGCTTATCTCTATGTTTTCAAACCGAATTTACCAAAGTGCTTAAATGTACCCTTAAAATTTGTCAAAATAATTGGAAGTTACTATTTAATTTATAAAATAATTCAATTTTATAGAAACTTTCTTAAATAAAATCCATTCATTTCGACTATTTTAACAAGAAGTCTTGAAATCGTGTCCAAAAATAAAGTCGGAGAAGGCTTGATCTCTTTCAATAATTTGTAAACAATTTTCTAATTTTTGGCCAGAAACACATTCATTTTATTCTTTTGTACAAAATTATATCAAGTGAAGTATAAAAACTTCAAAAACATTTAATAAAAACGCAAACATAATAGATTGTAGTTTTTTATTTTAGAAAACCGATATTCAAGAAATTCAACTTTTCCGAAGTTGCTTATCTCTATGTTTCAAACCGAATTTAAAAAGTGCATAAATGTACCCATAAAATATTGTCAAAATAATTGGAAGTTACTATTTAATTTATAACATAATTCAATTGTATAGAAACTTTCTTAAAAAAATCCATTCATTTCGACTATTTTAATAAAAAGTTTAGAAATCGCGTCCAAAAATAAAGTCGGAGAAGGTTGGATCTCTTTCAATCATTTTTAAACAATTTTCTAATTTTTGGCCAGAAACACATTCATTTTTTTCTTTTGTACAAAATAATATCAAATGAAGTATAAAAACTTCAAAAACATTTACTAAAAACGCAAACCTAAAAGATTGTAGTTTTTCATTTTAGAAAACCGATATTCAAGAAATTCAACTTTTCCGAAAGTACTTATGTCTCTGTTTCAAACCGAATTTACCACAAGTGCTTAAATGTACCATTAAAATATTGTCAAAATAATTGGAAATTAATATTTAATTTATACATAATCAATTGTATAGAAAAACTTTCTTAAAAAAATCCATTCATTTCGACTATTTTAACAAGAAGTTTTGAAATCGCGTAATCCAAAAATAAAGTCGGAGAAGGCGGATCTCTTATAATAATTATTAAAAAAATGTCTAATTTTTGGCGAGAAACACATTTATTTTATTGTTTTGTACAATATAATATCAAATGAAGTATAAAAACTTCAAAAACCTTTAGTAAAACGCAAACATAATAGATTGTAGTTTCTCATTTTAGAAAAAAGATATTCAAGAAATTCAACGTTTCCGAAGTTGCTTATCTCTATGTTTCAAACCTAATTTACCAAAGTGCTTAAATGTACCCTTAAAATATTGTCAAAATAATTGGAAATTACTATTTAATTTATAACATAATTCAATTGTATAAAAACTTTCTTAAAAAAATCCATTCATTTCGACTATTTTAACAAGAAGTTTTGAAATCGTATCCAAAAATAAAGTCGGAGAAGGCAGGATCTCTTATAATAATTATTACAAATTTTTCTAATTTTTGGCGAGAAACACATTTAATTTATAGTTTTGTACAAAATAATATCAAATAAAGTACAAAATCTTCAAAAACTTTTACTAAAAACTCAAACTTAATAGATTATATTTTTCATTTTAGAAAAACGATATTCAAAATTTCAAATTTACCAAATGTTGCTTTTCTCTATGTTTTAAAACAAATTTTCTACAAAGGCTTAAGTATACCGTTAAAATATTGTAAAAATGATTGGAATTTACAGTTTAATTTATATCATAATTGAAATGTATAAAAACTTTCATAGAAAAATCCATTCATTTCGACTATTTTAACAAAAATTTTGAAATCGCATCCAAAAATAAACTCGGGGAAGGCTTGATCTCTTTCAATAATTTTTAAACAATTTTCTAATTTTTGGCCAGAAACACATTCATTTTATTCTTTTGTACAAAATAATATCAAATGAAGTGTAGAAACTTCAAAAACATTTACTAAAAACGCAAACATAATAGATTGTAGTTTCTCATTTTAGAAAACCGATATTCAAGACATTCACCTTTTCCGAAGTTGCTTATCTCTATGTTTCACACCGAATTTACCACAAGTGCTTAAATGTACCCTTAAAATATTGTCAAAATAACTGGAAATTACTATTTAGTTTATAACATAATTCAATTGAATAGAAACTTTCTTAAAAAAATCCATTCATTTCGACTATTTTAACAAGAAGTTTTGAAATCGTGTCCAAAAATGAAGTCGGAGAAGGCTGTATCTCTTTCAATAATTATTACAAATTTTTCTAATTTTTGGCGAGAAACACATTTATTTTATTGTTTTGTACAAAATAATATCAAATAAAGTACAAAATCTTCAAAAACTTTTACTAAAAATTCAAACTTAATAGATTGTAGTTTCTCATTTTAGAAAACCGATATTCAAGAAATTCAACTTTTCCGAAGTTACATATCTCTATGTTTCAAACCTAATTTACCAAAGTGCTTAAATGTACCCTTAAAATATTATAAAAATGATTGGAATTTACACTTTAATTTATAACATAATTCAATTGTATAGAAACTTTCTTAAAAAAATCCATTCATTTCGACTATTTTAACAAGAAATTTTGAAATCGCATCCAAAAATCGCATACAAAAGCTTAAGTGTACCGTTAAAATATTGTAAAAATGAGTGGAAGTTACAGTATAATTTATATCATAATTGAATTGTATAAATACTTTCTTAGAAAAATCAATACATTTCGACTATTTTAACAAAAATTTTGCATTCGCATCCAAAAATAAACTCGGGGAAGTCTTGATCTCTTTCAATAATTTTTAAACAATTTTCTAATTTTCGGCCAGAAACACATTCATTTTATTCTTTTGTACAAAATAATATCAAATGAAGTATAAAAACTTCAAAAACCTTTACTAAAAAAGCAAACATAACACTGGGGAACAAAAAAAGGTTTTCTTGGTGCCTGAGATTTTAGACCTTATTCTGGATATTTTCATGCCACTGATTCAGAAAATATCATCCATTTTGTTCTAGCAGCTCTAGTTTTTGAGATATTGCATACGTCATTACCTATACTTTATTACCCTTCTGGAACGGTATTATGAGTTGCTCGTAAATCTAAATGCATCTGTATAATTAAATTGTAGCTATGATTTTGCTGATGTTGCTGTTTTGCATGTGTATTGTACATGTTCTAACGTGAATTCTTTCCTGTTACAGGTGTTGACATGGCTTCATCACGAAGAAAGTGTTTAAATCATCCAGATGTGTTTTGTTTTATCTGCGGAGAGTACACGTTCATTGAACAGAGAAAAACTTATACTGATTTTGTGAAAAAAGCTTATTTTGCCTATTTCAAAGTACAACTAGGGGACCAAGATAAGCCATGGGCTCCTCATGTTGTGTGTAAAACGTGTACAGAGCATCTGCGGCATGGACCAACGGAAAGAGGAGGTGCCTGAAATTTGGTATACCAATGGTATGGAGAGAACATAGAAACCATAGTGATGACTGTTAATTTTGTTTGGTGAATATAAAGGGCATCAATGGACGTAACCGGAGTAAATGGACGTATCCTGACATAGACTCAGCTAGACGGCCTGTTTCACATTCAGATGAGATACCTGTCCCATCATTCAGCCATCTCCAGAGCTCCTCAAGAAGATGATGAATCTGCTACTGACAAAGAAAGCATATGTGGGCAAAATGACAGTGATTTCGAAGGACCGTCATCAGTTGCAGAAGGTTTTATTCAACACGAATTAAACGACCTCATAAGGGACTTAAGTCTTTCGAAGAAATCGTCTGAATTGTTAGCTTCCAGGCCGGGAGAAAAAAATTTACTGCTGCCGGGAACCAAAATCACGTTATATCGCGACAGAGAAAAGGATTTACTGCCCTTCTTCTCAAAAGAGAGCGATTTAGTTTTCTGCAACAATGTGCGCGGATTGCTGATGAAAATGGGCATATCGGAATAGACACGAAGTGAATGGCGGTTATTCATAGATAGCTCCAAACGGAGCCTAAAATGTGTTCTTGTAAACAACGGCAACAGATACAGATCAATCCCAATTGGTCACTCAGTCGGTATGAGAGAAGAGCACGTGACAGTCGCCCTAGTCCTAGAAAAGATATCATACCGAGACCACCAATGGGTGATCTGTGTGGATCTGAAGATGGTGAATTTTCTCCTGGGCCAGCAGAGCGGGTACACAAGTACCCGTGCTTTATATGTCTCTGGTACAGTAGAGCTAAAGATGAACACTGGGTGAGAAGACAGTGGCCTCTGAGAGAAAACATGGTGGTTGGAGAAAAAATATCATCAAAGAAGCTTTGGTTGACAGAGAAAGGATCATATTGCCACCACTGCACATCAAACTAGGTTTGATGAAACAATTTATAAAGGCTTTGAACAGAGATGGGACGTGTTTTGGCTACATACGTAGAAAATTTCCTGCGCTGAGCATGGAAAAGCTGAAGGCAGGTATTTTCGATGGACCGCAAATCCGGGAACTCATGAAAGACCCGCGTTTCCAAGATTCAATGGGCAACATTGAGGGACGTGCGTGGTCATCGTTTAGTATGGTTGTGAAGAATTTCCTTGGGAACTATAAGGCCGACAACTACGGTGAACTAGTGGAGAATATGCTCTCTTCTTTTGTAAACTTGGCTGTAAAATGAGCATCAAACTGCATTACATCCACAGTCATTTGGATCGTTTCCCAGATAACCTCGGTGATCTAAGCGAGGAACAGGGTGAACGATTTCACCAAGCACTAAAGACCATGGAAGAACGGTACCGCGGACGATGGGATACTCACATGATGGCAGATTACTGCTGGAGCATCCAACGCGAATGTCCTGGCACATCTCATCGCAAGAAATCTCAGAAACGCGGTTTATGTGAGATGTCTCAATGAAAGAACTTTTTTTGCCGTTCGTGTCTCAAGCTTGTTTGAATATAATAAATATTTTTCGTACCTTATGCTTGTTTGATGTTAATACACTATTTTTGCTGACATTCATCATACTTTTGTATTCAATTGACAACAACAGTGATTGCCAGTCAGCAATTATATAATATTATATACATTATATAGAATATATATAGATATATATCATATCTTGATAAGCAGAGCTGATGGAGAAAAGCTAATGTCATTTTTAGAATCAGCGACCTCAATATACCCAGAAACAGGTCTAACATCTAAGTCACCAAACGTTGTGTTCCCCAGTGTTATAGTTTTTCATTTTAGAAAAACGACATTCAAAATTTCAAATTTTCCGAATGTTGCTTTTCTCCTATGTTTTAAAACAAATTTTCTACAAAAGCGTAAGTGTACCGTTAAAATATTGTCAAAATGATTGGAATTTACAGTTTAATTTATATCATAATTGAAATGTATAAAAACTTTCTTAGAAAAATCCATTCATTTCGACTATTTTAACAAAAATTTTGAAATCGCGTCAAAAAATAAACTCGGGGAAGATTTGATCTCTTTCAATAATTTCTAAAAATTTTCTAATTTTTGGCCAGAAACACATTCACTTTATTCTTTTGTACAAAATAATATCAAATGAAGTATAAAAACTTCAAAAACCTTTACTAAAAACGCAAGCATAATAGATTGTAGTTTTTCATTTTAGAAAACCGATATTCAAGAAATTCACCTTTTCCGAAGTTGCTTATCTCTATTTTTCAAACCGAATTTACCAAAGTGCTTAAATGTACCCTTAAAATATTGTCAAAATAATTGGAAGTTACTATTTAATTTATAACATAATTCAATTGTATAGAAACTTTCTTAAAAAATACATTCATTTCGACAATTTTAACAAGAAGTTTTGAAATCGCGTCCAAAAATAAAGTCGGAGAAGGCTGGATCTCTTTCAATAATTTTTAAAAAATTTTCTAATTTCTAATTTTTGGCGAGAAACACATTTATTTTATTGTTTTGTACAAAATAATATCAAATAAAGCATAAAATCTTCAAAAACTTTTACTAAAAACTCAAACTTAATAGATTATAGTTTTTCATTTTAGAAAAACGATATTCAAAATTTCAAATTTTCAGAATGTTGCTTTTCTCTATTTTAAAACAAATTTTCTACAAGAGCTTCAGTCTACCGTTAAAATATTGTAAAAATGATTGGAATTTACAGTTTAATTTATATCGTAATTGAATTGTATACATACTTTCTTAGAAAAATCCATTCATTTCGACTATTTTAACGAGAAGTTTTGAAATCGCGTCCAAAAAAAAGTCGGAGAAGGCTGGATCTCTTTCAATAATTATTAAAAAATTTCTAATTTTTGGCGAGAAACACATTTATTTTATTGTTTTGTACAAAATAATATCAAATAAAGTATAAAATCTTCAAAAACTTTTACTAAAAACTCAAACTTAATAGATTACAGTTTTTCGTTTTAGAAAAACGATATTCAAAATTTTCAAATTTTCCGAATGTTGCTTTTCTCGATGTTTTAAAACAAATTTTCTACAAGAGCTTCAGTCTACCGTTAAAATATTGTAAAAATGATTGGAATTTACAGTTTAATTTATATCATAATTGAATTGTATAAAAACTTTCTTAGAAAAATCCATTCATTTCGACTATTTTAACAAGAAGTTTTGAAATTGCGTCCAAAAATAAAGTCGGAGAAGGGTGGATCTCTTTAATAATTATTAAAAAAATTTCTAATTTTTGGCTAGAAATACATTCATTTTATTGTTTTGTACAAAATAATATCAAATGAAGTATAAAATCTTCAAAAACTTTTACTAAAAACTCAAACTTAATATTATTTTTTTCGTTTTAGAAAAACGATATTCAAAATTTCAAATTTTCCGAATGTTGCTTTTCTCATGTTTTAAACAAATTTTCTACAAAGCTTAAGTGTACCGTTAAAATATTGTAAAATGATTGGAATTTACAGTTTAATTTATATCATAATTGAATTGTATAAAAACTTTCTAGAAAATCCATTCATTTCGACTATTTTAACAAAGTTTTGAAATCGCGTCCAAAAATAAAGTCGGAGAAGGCTGATCTCTTTAATAATTTTTAAACAATTTTCTAATTTTTGGCGAGAAACACATTCATTTTATGTTTTGTACAAAATAATATCAAATAAGTATAAAATCTTCAAAAACTTTTACTAAAAACTCAAATTAATAGATTATAGTTTTTCGTTTTAGAAAAACGATATTCAAAATTTCAATTTTCCGAATGTTGCTTTTCTCAATGTTTTTAAACAAATTTTCTACAAAGCTTAAGTGTACCGTTAAAATATTGTAAAATATTGGAATTTACAGTTTAATTTATATCATAATTGAATTGTATAAAAACTTTCTTAGAAAAATCCATTCATTTCGACTATTTTAACAAAAATTTTGAAATCGCCTATAAAAATAAATCGAGGAAGGCTTGATCTCTTTCAATAATTTTTAAACAATTTTCTAATTTTTGGCGAGAAACACATTCATTTTATTTTTGTACAAAATAATATCAAATAAAGTAAAATCTTCAAAAACTTTACTAAAAAAACTTAATAGATTAGTTTTTCATTTTAGAAAAACGATATTCAAAATTTCAATTTTCCGAATGTTGCTTTTCTCAATGTTTTCAAACAATTTCTACAAATGCTTAGTGTACCGTTAAAATATTGTAAAAATGAAGGAATTTACAGTGAATATATCATAATTGAATGTATAAAACTTTCTTAGAAAAATCCATTCATTTCGACTATTTTAACAAAATTTTGAAATCGCATCCAAAAATAAATTTGGGAAGGCTTGATCTCTTTGAATAATTTTTAAACAATTTTCTAATTTTTGGCCAGATACACATTCATTTTATTCTTTTGTACAAAAATATCAAAAAGAATATAAAAACTTCAAAAACATTTAGTAAAACGCAAACATAATAGATTGTAGTTTCTCATTTTAGAAAACCGATATTCAAGAAATTCAACTTTTCCGAAGTTGCTTATCTCTATGTTTCAAACCGAATTTACCACAAGTGCTTAAATGTACCCTTAAAATATTGTCAAAATAATTGGAAATTACTATTTAATTTATAACATAATTCAATTGTATAAAAACTTTCTTAAAAAAATCCATTCATTTCGACTATTTTAACAAGAAGTTTTGAAATCGTCCAAAAATAAAGTCGGAGAAGGCAGGATCTCTTATAATTATTAAAATTTTCTAATTTTTGGCGAGAAACACATTTATTTTATTGTTTTGTACAAAATAATATCAAATAAAGTAAAATCTTCAAAAACTTTTACTAAAACTCAAACTTAATAGATTATAGTTTTTCATTTTCGAAAAACGATATTCAAAATTTCAAATTTCCGAATGTTGCTTTTCTCTATGTTTTAAAACAAATTTTCTACAAAGGCTTAAGTATACCGTTAAAATATTGTAAAAATTATTGGAATTTACAATTTAATTTATATCATAATTGATATATATAAAAACTTTCATAGAAAAATCCATTCATTTCGACTATTTTAACAAAAATTTTGAAATCGCATCCAAAAATAAACTTGGGGAAGGCTTGATCTCTTTCAATAATTTTTAAACAATTTTCTAATTTTTGGCCAGAACCACATTCATTTTATTCTTTTGTACAAAATAATATCAAATGAAGTGTAGAAACTTCAAAAACATTTACTAAAAACGCAAACATAATAGATTGTAGTTTCTCATTTTAGAAAACCGATATTCAAGACATTCACCTTTTCCGAAGTTGCTTATCTCTATGTTTCACACCGAATTTACCACAAGTGCTTAAATGTACCCTTAAAATATTGTCAAAATAACTGGAAATTACTATTTAGTTTATAACATAATTCAATTGAATAGAAACTTTCTTTAAAAAATCCATTCATTTCGACTATTTTAACAAGAAGTTTTGAAATCGTGTCCAAAAATGAAGTCTGAGAAGGCTGTATCTCTTTCAATAATTATTACAAATTTTTCTAATTTTTGGCGAGAAACACATTTATTTTATTGTTTTGTACAAAATAATATAAAATAAAGTACAAAATCTTCAAAAACTTTTACTAAAAATTCAAACTTAATAGATTGTAGCTTCTCATTTTAGAAAACCGATATTCAAGAAATTCAACTTTTCCGAAGTTACATATCTCTATGTTTCAAACCTAATTTACCAAAGTGCTTAAATGTACCCTTAAAATATTAAAAATGATTGGAATTTACACTTTAATTTATAACATAATTCAATTGTATAGAAACTTTCTTAAAAAAATCCATTCATTTCGACTATTTTAACAAGAAATTTTGAAATCGCATCTAAAAATCGCATACAAAAGCTTAAGTGTACCGTTAAAATATTGTAAAAATGAGTGGAAGTTACAGTATAATTTATATCATAATTGAATTGTATAAATACTTTCTTAGAAAAATCAATACATTTCGACTATTTTAACAAAAATTTTGCATTCGCATCCAAAAATAAACTCGGGGAAGTCTTGATCTCTTTCAATAATTTTTAAACAATTTTCTAATTTTCGGCCAGAAACACATTCATTTTATTCTTTTGTGCAAAATAATATCAAATGAAGTATAAAAACTTCAAAAACCTTTACTAAAAAAGCAAACATAACACTGGTGAACAAAAAAAAGGTTTTTCTTGGTGCCTGAGATTTTAGACCTTATTCTGGATATTTTCATGCCACTGATTCAGAAAATATCATCCATTTTGTTCTAGCAGCTCTAGTTTTTGAGATATTGCATACGTCATTACCTACTTTATTACCCTTCTGGAACGGTATTATGAGTTCCTGCTAAATCTAAATGCATCTGTTTAATTAAATTGTAGCTATGATTTTGCTGATGTTGCTGTTTTGCATGTGTATTGTACATGTTCTAACGTGAATTCTTTCCTGTTACAAGTGTTGACATGGCTTCATCACGTAGAATGTGTTTAAATCATCCAGATGTGTTTTGTTTTATCTGCGGAGAGTACACGTTCATTGAACAGAGAAAAACTATTACTGATTTTGTGAAAAAAGCTTATTTTGCCTATTTCAAAGTACAACTAGGGGACCAAGATAAGCCATGGGCTCCTCATGTTGTTTGTAAAACGTGTACAGAGCATCTGCGGCAATGGACCAACTGAAAGAGGAGGTGCCTGAAATTTGGTATACCAATGGTATGGAGAGAACATAGAAACCATAGTGATGACTGTTAATTTTGTTTGGTGAATATAAAGGGCATCAATGGACGTAACCGGAGTAAATGGACGTATCCTGACATAGACTCAGCTAGACGGCCTGTTTCACATTCAGATGAGATACCTGTCCCATCATTCAGCCATCTCCCAGAGCTCCCTCAAGAAGATGATGAATCTGCTACTGACAAAGAAAGCATATGTGGGCAAAATGACAGTGATTTCGAAGGACCGTCATCAGTTGCAGAAGGTTTTATTCAACACGAATTAAACGACCTCATAAGGGACTTAAGTCTTTCGAAGAAATCGTCTGAATTGTTAGCTTCCAGGCCGGGAGAAAAAAATTTACTGCTGCCGGGAACCAAAATCACGTTATATCGCGACAGAGAAAAGGATTTACTGCCCTTCTTCTCAAAAGAGAGCGATTTAGTTTTCTGCAACAATGTGCGCGGATTGCTGATGAAAATGGGCATATCGGAATACACACCAAGTGAATGGCGGTTATTCATAGATAGCTCCAAACGGAGCCTAAAATGTGTTCTTGTACACAACGACAACAGATACAGATCAATCCCAATTGGTCACTCAGTCGGTATGAGAGAAGAGCACGTGACAGTCGCCCTATCCTAGAAAAGATATCATACCGAGACCACCAATGGGTGATCTGTGTGGATCTGAAGATGGTGAATTTTCTCCTGGGCCAGCAGAGCGGGTACACAAGTACCCGTGCTTTATATGTCTCTGGTACAGTAGAGCTAAAGATGAACACCGGGTGAGAAGACAGTGGCGTCTGAGAGAAAACATGGTGGTTGGAGAAAAAATATCATCAAAGAAGCTTTGGTTGACAGAGAAAGGATCATATTGCCACCACTGCACATCAAACTAGGTTTGATGAAACAATTTATAAAGGCTTTGAACAGAGATGGGACGTGTTTTGGCTACATACGTAGAAAATTTCCTGCGCTGAGCATGGAAAAGCTGAAGGCAGGTATTTTCGATGGACCGCAAATCCGGGAACTCATGAAAGACCCGCGTTTCCAAGATTCAATGGGCAACATTGAGGGACGTGCGTGGTCATCGTTTAGTATGGTTGTGAAGAATTTCCTTGGGAACTATAAGGCCGACAACTACGGTGAACTAGTGGAGAATATGCTCTCTTCTTTTTGTAAACTTGGCTGTAAAATGAGCATCAAACTGCATTACATCCACAGTCATTTGGATCGTTTCCCAGATAACCTCGGTGATTAAGCGAGGAACAGGGTGAACGATTTCACCAAGCACTAAAGACCATGGAAGAACGGTACCGCGGACGATGGGATACTCACATGATGGCAGATTACTGCTGGAGCATCCAACGCGAATGTCCTGGCACATCTCATCGCAAGAAATCTCAGAAACGCGGTTTATGTGAGATGTCTCAATGAAAGAACTTTTTTTGCCGTTCGTGTCTCAAGCTTGTTTGAATATAATAAATATTTTTCGTACCTTATGCTTGTTTGATGTTAATACACTATTTTTGCTGACATTCATCATACTTTTGTATTCAATTGACAACAACAGTGATTGCCAGTCAGCAATTATATAATATTATATACATTATATAGAAATATATATAGATATATATCATATCTTGATAAGCAGAGCTGATGGAGAAAAGCTAATGTCATTTTTAGAATCAGCGACCTCAATATACCCAGAAACAGGTCTAACATCTAAGTCACCAAACGTTGTGTTCCCCAGTGTTATAGTTTTTCATTTTAGAAAAACGACATTCAAAATTTCAAATTTTCCGAATGTTGCTTTTCTCCTATGTTTTAAAACAAATTTTCTACAAAAGCGTAAGTGTACCGTTAAAATATTGTCAAAATGATTGGAATTTACAGTTTAATTTATATCATAATTGAAATGTATAAAAACTTTCTTAGAAAAATCCATTCATTTCGACTATTTTAACAAAAATTTTGAAATCGCGTCAAAAATAAACTCGGGGAAGATTTGATCTCTTTCAATAATTTCTAAACAATTTTCTAATTTTTGGCCAGAAACACATTCACTTTATTCTTTTGTACAAAATAATATCAAATGAAGTATAAAAACTTCAAAAACCTTTACTAAAAACGCAAGCATAATAGATTGTAGTTTTTCATTTTAGAAAACCGATATTCAAGAAATTCACCTTTTCCGAAGTTGCTTATCTCTATTTTTCAAACCGAATTTACCAAAGTGCTTAAATGTACCCTTAAAATATTGTCAAAATAATTGGAAGTTACTATTTAATTTATAACATAATTCAATTGTATAGAAACTTTCTTAAAAAATACATTCATTTCGACAATTTTAACAAGAAGTTTTGAAATCGCGTCCAAAAATAAAGTCGGAGAAGGCTGGATCTCTTTCAATAATTTTTAAAAAATTTTCTAATTTCTAATTTTTGGCGAGAAACACATTTATTTTATTGTTTTGTACAAAATAATATCAAATAAAGCATAAAATCTTCAAAAACTTTTACTAAAAACTCAAACTTAATAGATTATAGTTTTTCATTTTAGAAAAACGATATTCAAAATTTCAAATTTTCAGAATGTTGCTTTTCTCTATGTTTTAAAACAAATTTTCTACAAAAGCTTAAGTGTACCGTTAAAATATTGTAAAAATGATTGGAAGTTACAGTTAATTTATATCATAATTGAATTGTATAAAAACTTTCTTAGAAAAATCCATACATTTCGACTATTTAAACAAAAATTTTGAAATCGCGTCCAAAAATAAAGTCGGAGAAGGCTTGATCTCTTTCAATAATTATTAAAAAAATTTCTAATTTTTGGCGAGAAACATTTATTTTATTGTTTTGTACAAAATAATATCAAATAAAGCATAAAATCTTCAAAAACTTTTACTAAAAACTCAAACTTAATAGATTATGTTTTTCGTTTTAGAAAAACGATATTCAAAATTTTCAAATTTTCCGAATGTTGCTTTTCTCGATGTTTTAAAACAAATTTTCTACAAGCTTAGTGTACCGTAAAATATTAAAAATGATTGGAATTTACAGTTTAATTTATATCATAATTGAATTGTATAAAAACTTTCTAAGGAAAATCCATTCATTTCGACTATTTTAACAAGAAGTTTTGAAATTGCGTCCAAAAATAAAGTCGGAGAAGGGGATCTCTTTTAATAATTTTTAAACAATTTTCTAATTTTTGGCTAGAAACATTCATTTTATTGTTTTGTACAAAATAATATCAAATAAAGCATAAAATCTTCAAAAACTTTTACTAAAAACTCAAACTTAATAGATTATTTTTTTCGTTTTAGAAAAACGATATTCAAAATTTCAAATTTTCCGAATGTTGCTTTTCTCTGATGTTTTAAACAAATTTTCTACAAAGCTTAAGTGTACCGTTAAAATATTGTAAAAATTGGAATTTACAGTTTAATTTATATCATAATTGAATTGTATAAAAACTTTCTTAGAAAATCCATTCATTTCGACTATTTTAACAAAAATTTTGAAATCGCGTCCAAAAATAAAGTCGGAGAAGGCTGATCTCTTTAATAATTTTTAAACAATTTTCTAATTTTTGGCCAGAAACACATTCATTTTATTGTTTTGTACAAAATAATATCAAATAAGTATAAAATCTTCAAAAACTTTTACTAAAACTCAAATTAATAGATTATAGTTTTTCGTTTTAGAAAAACGATATTCAAAAATTTCAATTTTCCGAATGTTGCTTTTCTCAATGTTTTTAAACAAATTTCTACAAAAGCTTAAGTGTACCGTTAAAATATTGTAAAATTATTGGAATTTACAGTTTAATTTATATCATAATTGAATTGTATAAAAACTTTCTTAGAAAAGTCCATTCATTTCGACTATTTTAACAAAAATTTTGAAATCGCCTATAAAAATAAACTCGAGGAAGGCTTGATCTCTTTCAATACTTTTTAAACAATTTTCTAATTTTTAGCGAGAAACACATTTATTTTATTGTTTTGTACAAAATAATATTAAATAAAGCATAAAATCTTCAAAAACTTTTACTAAGAACTAAAACTTAATAGATTATAGTTTTTCATTTTAGAAAAACGATATTCAAAATTTCAAATTTTCCGAATGTTGCTTTTCTCAATGTTTTCAAACAAATGTTCTACAAATGCTTTAGTGTACCGTTAAAATATTGTAAAAATGAAGGGAATTTACAGTGAAATATATATCATAATTGAAATGTATAAAAACTTTCTTAGAAAAATCCATTCATTTCGACTATTTTAACAAAAATTTTGAAATCGCATCCAAAAATAAATTTGGGGAAGGCTTGATCTCTTTGAATAATTTTAAACAATTTTCTAATTTTTGGCCAGATACACATTCATTTTATTCTTTTGTACAAAATAATATCAAAAAGAATTATAAAAACTTCAAAAACATTTAGTAAAACGCAAACATAATAGATTGTAGTTTCTCATTTTAGAAAACCGATATTCAAGAAATTCAACTTTTCCGAAGTTGCTTATCTCTATGTTTCAAACCGAATTTACCACAAGTGCTTAATGTACCCTTAAAATATTGTCAAAATAATTGGAAATTACTATTTAATTTATAACATAATTCAATTGTATAAAAAACTTTCTTAAAAAAATCCATTCATTTCGACTATTTTAACAAGAAGTTTTGAAATCGTATCCAAAAATAAAGTCGGAGAAGGGGTGGATCTCTTATAATAATTATTAAAATTTTCTAATTTTGGCGAGAAACACATTTATTTTATTGTTTTGTACAAAATAATATCAAATAAAGTACAAATCTTCAAAACTTTTACTAAAACTCAAACTTAATAGATTATATTTTCATTTTAGAAAACGATATTCAAAATTTCAAATTTACCAAATGTTGCTTTTCTCTATGTTTTAAAACAAATTTTCTACAAAGGCTTAAGTATACCGTTAAATATTGTAAAAATGATTGGAATTTACAGTTTAATTTATATCATAATTGAAATATAAAAAACTTTCATAGAAAAATCCATTCATTTCGACTATTTTAACAAAAATTTTGAAATCGCATCCAAAAAAAACTCGGGGAAGGCTTGATCTCTTTCAATAATTTTTAAACAATTTTCTAATTTTTGGCCAGAAACACATTCATTTTATTCTTTTGTACAAAATAATATCAAATGAAGTGTAGAAACTTCAAAAACATTTACTAAAAACGCAAACATAATAGATTGTAGTTTCTCATTTTAGAAAACCGATATTCAAGACATTCACCTTTTCCTGAAGTTGCTTATCTCTATGTTTCACACCGAATTTACCACAAGTGCTTAAATGTACCCATAAAATATGTCAAAATAACTGGAAATTACTATTTAGTTTATAACATAATTCAATTGAATAGAAACTTTCTTAAAAAAATCCATTCATTTCGACTATTTTAACAAGAAGTTTTGAAATCGTGTCCAAAAATGAAGTCGGAGAAGGCTGTATCTCTTTCAATAATTATTACAAATTTTTCTAATTTTTGGCGAGAAACACATTTATTTATTGTTTTGTACAAAATAATATCAAATAAAGTACAAAATCTTCAAAAACTTTTACTAAAAATTCAAACTTAATAGATTGTAGTTTCTCATTTTAGAAACCGATATTCAAGAAATTCAACTTTTCCGAAGTTACATATGTCTATGTTTCAAACCTAATTTACCAAAGTGCTTAAATGTACCCTTAAAATATTATAAAAATGATTGGAATTTACACTTTAATTTATAACATAATTCAATTGTATAGAAACTTTCTTAAAAAAATCCATTCATTTCGACTATTTAAAAGAAATTTTGAAATCGCATCCAAAAATCGCATGCAAAAGCTTAAGTGTACCGTTAAAATATTGTAAAAATGAGTGGAAGTTACAGTATAATTTATATCATAATTGAATTGTATAAATACTTTCTTAGAAAAATCAATACATTTCGACTATTTTAACAAAAATTTTGCATTCGCATCCAAAAATAAACTCGGGGAAGTCTTGATCTCTTTCAACAATTTTAAACAATTTTCTAATTTTCGGCCAGAAACACATTCATTTTATTCTTTTGTACAAAATAATATCAATGAAGTATAAAAACTTCAAAAACCTTTACTAAAAAAGCAAACATAACACTGGGGAAAAAAAAAGGTTTTTCCTGGTGCCTGAGATTTTAGACCTTATTCTGGATATTTTCATGCCACTGATTCAGAAAATATCATCCATTTTGTTCTAGCAGCTCTAGTTTTTGAGATATTGCATACGTCATTACCTATACTTTATTACCCTTCTGGAACGGTATTATGAGTTGCTCGTAAATCTAAATGCATCTGTATAATTAAATTGTAGCTATGATTTTGCTGATGTTGCTGTTTTGCATGTGTATTGTACATGTTCTAACGTGAATTCTTTCCTGTTACAGGTGTTGACATGGCTTCATCACGAAGAAAGTGTTTAAATCATCCAGATGTGTTTGTTTTATCTGCGGAGAGTACACGTTCATTGAACAGAGAAAAACTTATACTGATTTTGTGAAAAAAGCTTATTTTGCCTATTTCAAAGTACAACTAGGGACCAAGATAAGCCATGGGCTCCTCATGTTGTGTGTAAAACGTGTACAGAGCATCTGCGGCATGGACCAACGGAAAGAGGAGGTGCCTGAAATTTGGTATACCAATGGTATGGAGAGAACATAGAAACCATAGTGATGACTGTTAATTTTGTTTGGTGAATAAAGGGCATCAATGGACGTAACCGGAGTAAATGGACGTATCCTGACATAGACTCAGCTAGACGGCCTGTTTCACATTCAGATGAGATACCTGTCCCATCATTCAGCCATCTCCCAGAGCTCCCTCAAGAAGATGATGAATCTGCTACTGACAAAGAAAGCATATGTGGCAAAATGACAGTGATTTCGAAGGACCGTCATCAGTTGCGAAGGTTTTATTCAACACGAATTAAACGACCTCATAAGGGACTTAAGTCTTTCGAAGAAATCGTCTGAATTGTTAGCTTCCAGGCCGGGAGAAAAAATTTACTGCTGCCGGGAACCAAAATCACGTTATATCGCGACAGAGAAAAGGATTATTGCCCTTCTTCTCAAAGAGAGCGATTTAGTTTTCTGCAAACAATGTGCGCGGATTGCTGATGAAAATGGGCATATCGGAATACACACCAAGTGAATGGCGGTTATTCATAGATAGCTCCAAACGGAGCCTAAAATGTGTTCTTGTACACAACGACAACAGATACAGATCAATCCCAATTGGTCACTCAGTCGGTATGAGAGAAGAGCAACGTGACAGTCGCCCTATTCCTAGAAAAGATATCATACCGAGACCACCAATGGGTGATCTGTGGATGGACTGAAGATGGTGAATTTTCTCCTGGGCCAGCAGAGCGGGTACATCAAGTACCCGTGCTTTATATGACTCTGGTACAGTAGAGCTAAAGATGAACACGGGTGAGAAGACAGTGGCTCTGAGAGAAAACATGGTGGTTGGAGAAAAAATATCATCAAAGAAGCTTTGGTTGACAGAGAAAGGATCATATTGCCACCACTGCACATCAAACTAGGTTTGATGAAACAATTATAAAGGCTTTGAACAGAGATGGGACGTGTTTTGGCTACATACGTAGAAAATTTCCTGCGCTGAGCATGGAAAAGCTGAAGGCAGGTATTTTCGATGGACCGCAAATCCGGGAACTCATGAAGACCCGCGTTTCCAAGATTCAATGGGCAACATTGAGGGACGTGCGTGGTCATCGTTTAGTATGGTTGTGAAGAATTTCCTTGGGAACTATAAGGCCGACAACTACGGTGAACTAGTGGAGAATATGCTCTCTTTTTTGTAAACTTGGCTGTAAATGAGCATCAAACTGCATTACATCCACAGTCATTTGGATCGTTTCCCAGATAACCTCGGTGATCTAGCGAGGAACATAGGGTGAACGATTTTCACCAAGCACTAAAGACCATGGAGAACGGTACCGCGGACGATGGGATACTCACATGATGGCAGATTACTGCTGGAGCATCCAACGCGAATGTCCTGGCACATCTCATCGCAAGAAATCTCAGAAACGCGGTTTATGTGAGATGTCTCAATGAAAGAACTTTTTTGCCGTTCGTGTCTCAAGCTTGTTTGAATATAATAAATATTTTTTCGTACCTTATGCTTGTTTGATGTTAATACACTATTTTTGCTGACATTCATCATACTTTTGTATTCAATTGACAACAACAGTGATTGCCAGTCAGCAATTATATAATATTATATACATTATATAGAAATATAATAGATATATATCATATCTTGATAAGCAGAGCTGAGGAGAAAAGCTAATGTCATTTTTAGAATCAGCGACCTCAATATACCCAGAAACAGGTCTAACATCTAAGTCACCAAACGTTGTGTTTCCCCAGTGTTATAGTTTTTCATTTTAGAAAAACGACATTCAAAATTTCAAATTTTCCGAATGTTGCTTTTCTCCTATGTTTTAAAACAAATTTTCTACAAAAGCGTAAGTGTACCGTTAAAATATTGTCAAAATGTTGGAATTTACAGTTTAATTTATATCATAATTGAAATGTATAAAACTTTCTTAGAAAAATCCATTCATTTCGACTATTTTAACAAAAATTTTGAAATCGCGTCCAAAAATAAACTCGGGAAGATTTGATCTCTTTCAATAATTTCTAAACAATTTTCTAATTTTTGGCCAGAAACACATTCACTTTATTCTTTTGTACAAAATAATATCAAATGAAGTATAAAAACTTCAAAACCTTTACTAAAAACGCAAGCATAATAGATTGTAGTTTTTCATTTAGAAAACCGATATTCAAGAAATTCACCTTTTCCGAAGTTGCTTATCTCTATTTTTCAAACCGAATTTACCAAAGTGCTTAAATGTACCCTTAAAATATTGTCAAAATAATTGGAAGTTACTATTTAATTTATAACATAATTCAATTGTATAGAAACTTTCTTAAAAAAAATACATTCATTTCGACAATTTTAACAAGAAGTTTTGAAATCGCGTCCAAAAATAAAGTCGGAGAGAAGGCTGGATCTCTTTCAATAATTTTTAAAAAATTTTCTAATTTCTATTTTTGGCGAAAACACATTATTTTATTGTTTTGTACAAAATAATATCAAATAAAGCATAAAATCTTCAAAAACTTTTACTAAAAACTCCAAACTTAATAGATTATTTTTTCGTTTTAGAAAAAACGATATTCAAAATTTCAAATTTTCAGAATGTTGCTTTTCTCGATGTTTTAAAACAAATTTTCTACAAAAGCTTAAGTCTACCGTAAAATATTGTAAAATGATTGGAATTTACAGTTTAATTTATATCATAATTGAATTGTATAAAAACTTTCTAAGGAAAATCCATTCATTTCGACTATTTTAACAAAAGTTTTGAAATGCGTCCAAAAATAAAGTCGGAGAAGGTGATCTCTTTAATAATTTTTAAACAATTTCTAATTTTTGGCTAGAAATACATTCATTTTATTATTTTGTACAAAATAATATCAAATGATGTATAAAATCTTCAAAAACTTTTACTAAAAACTCAAACTTAATACATTATTTTTTTTCGTTTTAGAAAAACGATATTCAAAATTTCAAATTTTCCGAATGTTGCTTTTCTCGATGTTTTAAAACAAATTTTCTACAAGAGCTTAAGTGTACCGTTATAATATTGTAAAAATGATTGGAATTTACAGTTTAATTTATATCATAATTGAATTGTATAAAAACTTTCTAAGGAAAATCCATTCATTTCGACTATTTTAACAAGAAGTTTTGAAATTGCGTCCAAAAATAAAGTCGGAGAAGGGTGGATCTCTTTTAATAATTTTTAAACAATTTTCTAATTTTTGGCGAGAAACACATTTATTTTATTGTTTTGTACAAAATAATTTCAAATAAAGTATAAAATCTTCAAAAACTTTTACTAAAAACTCAAATTTAATAGATTATAGTTTTTCGTTTTAGAAAAACGATATTAAAAATTTTAATTTATTTTTCAGAATGTTGCTTTTCTCAATGTTTTTAAACAAATTTTCTACAAAAGCTTAAGTGTACCGTCAAAATATTGTAAAACTTATTGGAATTTACAGTTTAATTTATATCATATTTGAATTGTATAAAAACTTTCTAGAAAATCCATTCATTTCGACTATTTTAACAAAATTTTGAAATCGCCGTAAAAATAAACTCGAGGAAGGCTGATCTCTTTCAATACTTTTTAAACAATTTTCTAATTTTTGGCGAGAAACACATTTATTTTATTGTTTTGTACAAAATAATATCAAATGATGTAAAATCTTCAAAAACTTTTACTAAAAACTCAAACTTAATACATTATTTTTTTTCGTTTTAGAAAAACGATATTCAAAATTTCAATTTTCGAATGTTGCTTTTCTCAATGTTTTTTAAACAAATTTCTACAAAGCTTAAGTGTACCGTAAAATATTGTAAAATGAATTGGAATTTACAGTAATTTATATCATAATTGAAATTGTTAAAAACTTTCTTAGAAAAGTCCATTCATTTCGACTATTTTAACAAAATATTTGAAATCGCCTATAAAAATAAACGAGGAAGGCTTGATCTCTTTCAATATTTTTAAACAATTTTCTAATTTTTGGCCAGAACACATTCATTTTATTATTTTGTACAAATATATATCAAAGAAGTATAAAAACTTCAAAAACCTTTAATAAAAACGCAAACATAATAGATTGTAGTTTCTCATTTTAGAAAAACGATATTCAAGAAAGTCACTTTTCCGAAGTTGCTTATCTCTATGTTTCAAACCGAATTTACCACAAGTGCTTAATGTACCCTTAAAATATTGTCAAAATAATGGAATATTACATAGTTTAATAAATATAATTCAATTGTATAGAAATTTCTAAAAAAATCCATTCATTTCGACTATTTTAAAAGAAGTTTTGAAATCGCGTCCAAAATAAAGTCGGGAGAAGGTGGATCTCTCTCAATAATTATTTAAAATTTCTAATTTTATCGAGAGGCGAGAAACACATTTATTTTATTGTTTTGTACAAAATAATATCAAATAAAGCATAAATCTCAAAAACTTTTATAAAACAAACTTTATAGATTATAGTTTTTTCATTTTAGAAAAACGATATTCAAAATTTCAAATTTTCCGAATGTTGCTTTTCTCATGTTTTTAAACAAATTTTCGACAAATGCTTTAGTGTGTACGTTAAATATTGTAAAATGAAGGGAATTTACAGTAATTATATTCATAATTGAAATGTATAAAAAACTTTCTTAGAAAATTCATTCATTTCGACTATTTTAACAAAAATTTGTGAATCGCATCCAAAAAATAAAGATTTGGGGAAGGCTTGATCTTTTGAATAATTTTTAAACAATTTTCTAATTTTTGCGCCAGATACACATTCATTTTATCTTTTGTACAAAATAATATCAAAAAGAATTATAAAAACTTCAAAAACATTAAGTAAAAACGCAAACATAGATTGTAGTTTCTCATTTTAGAAAACCGATATTCAAGAAATTCAACTTTCCGAAGTTTGCTTATCTCTATGTTTAAAACGAATTTACAAAGTGCTTAAATTACCCTTAAAATATTGTCAAAATAATTGGAAATTAATATGTAATTTATATCATAAAATAATTTATAGAAACTTTCTTAAAAAAATCCATTCATTTTCACTATTTTAACAAGAAGTCTTGAAATGCGTCCAAAAATAAGTCGGAGAAGGCTGATCTCTTTCAATAATTTTTAAAAATTTTCTAATTTTTGGCCAGAAACACATTTTTTATTCTTTTGTAAAATTATATCAATGAAGTATAAAAACTTCAAAAACCTTTAATAAAAACGCAAACATAATAGATTGTTGTTTTATTTTAGAAAACCGATATTCAAGAAATTCAACTTTGCCGAAGTTGCGTATCTCTATGTTTCAAACCGAATTTACCAAAGTGCTTAAATGTACCCTTAAAATATTGTCAAAATAATTGGAAGTTACTATTTAATTTATAAAATAATTCAATTGTATAGAAACTTTCTTAATAAAATCCATTCATTTCGACTATTTTAACAAGAAGTCTTGAAATCGTGTCCAAAAATAAAGTCGGAGAAGGCTTGATCTCTTTCAATAATTTGTAAACAATTTTCTAATTTTTGGCCAGAAACACATTCATCTTATTCTTTTGTACAAAATTATATCAAGTGAAGTATAAAAACTTCAAAAACCTTTAATAAAAACGCAAACATAATAGATTGTAGTTTTTTATTTTAGAAAACCGATATTCAAGAAATTCAACTTTTCCGAAGTTGCTTATCTCTATGTTTCAAACCGAATTTAAAAAAGTGCTTAAATGTACCCATAAAATATTGTCAAAATAATTGGAAGTTACTATTTAATTTATAACATAATTCAATTGTATAGAAACTTTCTTAAAAAAATCCATTCATTTCGACTATTTTAATAAAAAGTTTAGAAATCGCGTCCAAAAATAAAGTCGGAGAAGGCTGGATCTCTTTCAATCATTTTCAAACAATTTTCTAATTTTTGGCCTATAACACATTCATTTTTTTCTTTTGTACAAAATAATATCAAATGAAGTATAAAAACTTCAAAAACATTTACTAAAAACTCAAACATAAAAGATTGTAGTTTTTCATTTTAGAAAACCGATATTCAAGAAATTCAACTTTTCCGAAAGTACTTATGACTCTGTTTCAAACCGAATTTACCACAAGTACTTAAATGTACCCTTAAAATATTGTCAAACTAATTGGAAATTAATATTTAATTTATAACATAAATCAATTGTATAGAAACTTTCTTAAAAAAATCCATTCATTTCGACTATTTTAAAAAGAAGTTTTGAAATCGCGTCCAAAAATAAAGTCGGAGAAGGCTGGATCTCTTTCAATAATTATAAAAAAAATGTCTAATTTTTGGCGAGAAACACATTTATTTTATTGTTTTGTACAATATAATATCAAATGAAGTATAAAAACTTCAAAAACCTTTAGTAAAACGCAAACATAATAGATTGTATTTTCTCATTTTAGAAAAAAGATATTCAAGAAATTCAACGTTTCCGAAGTTGCGTATCTCTATGTTTTAAACCTATTTACCAAAGTGCTTAAATGTACCCTTAAAATATTGTCAAAATAATTGGAAATTACTATTTAATTTATAACATAATTCAATTGTATAAAAACTTTCTTAAAAAAATCCATTCATTTTGAGTATTTTAACAAGAAGTTTTGAAATCGTATCCAAAAATAAAGTCGGAGAAGGCAGGATCTCTTATAATAATTATTACAAATTTTTCTAATTTTTGGCGAGAAACACATTTAATTTATTGTTTTGTACAAAATAATATCAAATAAAGTACAAAATCTTCAAAAACTTTTACTAAAAACTCAAACTTAATAGATTATATTTTTCATTTTAGAAAAACGATATTCAAAATTTCAAATTTACCAAATATTGCTTTTCTCTATGTTTTAAAACAAATTTTCCACAAAGGCTTAAGTATACCGTTAAAATATTGTAAAAATGATTGGAATTTACAGTTTAATTTATATCATAATTGAAATGTATAAAAACTTTCATAGAAAAATCCATTCATTTCGACTATTTTAACAAAAATTTTGAAATCGCATCCAAAAATAAACTCGGGGAAGGCTTGATCTCTTTCAATAATTTTTAAACAATTTTCTAATTTTTCTCCAGAAACACATTCATTTTATTCTTTCGTACAAAATAATATCAAATGAAGTGTAGAAACTTCAAAAACATTTGCTAAAAACGCAAACATAATAGATTGTAGTTTCTCATTTTAGAAAACCGATATTCAAGACATTCACCTTTTCCGAAGTTGCTTATCTCTATGTTTCACACCGAATTTACCACAAGTGCTTAAATGTACCCTTAAAATATTGTCAAAATAACTGGAAATTACTATTTAGTTTATAACATAATTCAATTGAATAGAAACTTTCTTAAAAAAATCCATTCATTTCGACTATTTTAACAAGAAGTTTTGAAATCGTGTCCAAAAATGAAGTCGGAGAAGGCTGTATCTCTTTCAATAATTATTACAAATTTTTCTAATTTTTGGCGAGAAACACATTTATTTTATGTTTTGTACAAAATAATATCAAATAAAGTACAAAATCTTCAAAAACTTTTACTAAAAATTCAAACTTAATAGATTGTAGTTTCTCATTTTAGAAAACCGATATTCAAGAAATTCAACTTTTCCGAAGTTACATATCTCTATGTTTCAAACCTAATTTACCAAAGTGCTTAAATGTACCCTTAAAATATTATAAAAATGATTGGAATTTACACTTTAATTTATAACATAATTCAATTGTATAGAAACTTTCTTAAAAAAATCCATTCATTTCGACTATTTTAACAAGAAATTTTGAACTCGCATCCAAAAATCGCATACAAAAGCTTAAGTGTACCGTTAAAATATTGTGAAAATGAGTGGAAGTTACAGTATAATTTATATCATAATTGAATTGTATAAATACTTTCTTAGAAAAATCAATACATTTCGACTATTTTAACAAAAATTTTGCATTCGCATCCAAAAATAAACTCGGGGAAGTCTTGATCTCTTTCAATAATTTTTAAACAATTTTCTAATTTTCGGCCAGAAACACATTCATTTTATTCTTTTGTACAAAATAATATCAAATGAAGTATAAAAACTTCAAAAACCTTTACTAAAAAAGCAAACATAACACTGGGGAACAAAAAAAAGTTTGTCCTGGTGCCTGAGATTTTAGACCTTATTCTGGATATTTTCATGCCACTGATTTAGAAAATATCATCCATTTTGTTCTATCAGCTCTAGTTTTTGAGATATTGCATACGTCATTACCTATACTTTATTACCATTCTGGAACGGTATTATGAGTTGCTCGTAAATCTAAATGCATCTGTATAATTAAATTGTAGCTATGATTTTGCTGATGTTGCTGTTTTGCATGTGTATTGTACATGTTCTAACGTGAATTCTTTCCTGTTACAGGTGTTGACATGGCTTCATCACGAAGAAAGTGTTTAAATCATCCAGATGTGTTTTGTTTTATCTGCGGAGAGTACACGTTCATTGAACAGAGAAAAACTATTACTGATTTTGTGAAAAAAGCTTATTTTGCCTATTTCAAAGTACAACTAGGGGACTAAGATAAGCCATGGGCTCGTCATGTTGTGTGTAAAACGTGTACAGAGCATCTGCGGCATGGACCAACGGAAAGAGGAGGTGCCTGAAATTTGGTATACCAATGGTATGGAGAGAACATAGAAACCATAGTGATGACTGTTAATTTTGTTTGGTGAATATAAAGGGCATCAATGGACGTAACCGGAGTAAATGGACCTATCCTGACATAGACTCAGCTAGACGGCCTGTTTCACATTCAGATGAGATACCTGTCCCATCATTCAGCCATCTTCCAGAGCTCCCTCAAGAAGATGATGAATCTGCTACTGACAAAGAAAGTTTATGTGGGCAAAATGACAGTGATTTCGAAGGACCGTCATCAGTTGCAGAAGGTTTTATTCAACACGAATTAAACGACCTCATAAGGGACTTAAGTCTTTCGAAGAAATCGTCTGAATTGTTAGCTTCCAGGCCGGGAGAATAAAATTTACTGCTGCCGGGAACCAAAATCACGTTATATCGCGACAGAGAAAAGGATTTACTGCCCTTCTTCTCAAAAGAGAGCGACTTAGTTTTCTGCAACAATGTGCGCGGATTGCTGATGAAAATGGGCATATCGGAATACACACCAAGTGAATGGCGGTTATTCATAGATAGCTCCAAACGGAGCCTAAAATGTGTTCTTCTACACAACGGCAACAGATACAGATCAATCCCAATTGGTCACTCAGTCGGTATGAGAGAAGAGCACGTGACAGTCGCCCTAGCCCTAGAAAAGATATCATACCGAGACCACCAATGGGTGATCTGTGTGGATCTGAAGATGGTGAATTTTCTCCTGGGCCAGCAGAGCGGGTACACCAAGTACCCGTGCTTTATATGTCTCTGGTACAGTAGAGCTAAAGATGAACATGGGTGAGAAGACAGTGGCTCTGAGAGAAAACATGGTGGTTGGAGAAAAAATATCATCAAAGAAGCTTTGGTTGACAGAGAAAGGATCATATTGCCACCACTGCACATCAAACTAGGTTTGATGAACAATTTATAAAGGCTTTGAACAGAGATGGGACGTTTTGGCTACATACGTAGAAAATTTCCTGCGCTGAGCATGGAAAAGCTGAAGGCAGGTATTTTCGATGGACCGCAAATCCGGGAACTCATGAAAGACCCGCGTTTCCAAGATTCAATGGACAACATTGAGGGACGTGCGTGGTCATCGTTTAGTATGGTTGTGAAGAATTTCCTGGGGAACTATAAGGCCGACAACTACGGTGAACTAGTGGAGAATATGCTCTCTTCTTTTGTAAACTTGGCTGTAAAATGAGCATCAAACTGCATACCTCCACAGTCATTTGGATCGTTTCCCAGATAACCTCGGTGATCTAAGCGAGGAACAGGGTGAACGATTTCACCAAGCACTAAAGACCATGGAAGAACGGTACCGCGGACGATGGGATACTCACATGATGGCAGATTACTGCTGGAGCATCCAACGCGAATGTCCTGGCACATCTCATCGCAAGAAATCTCAGAAACGCGGTTTATGTGAGATGTCTCAATGAAAGAACTTTTTTTGCCGTTCGTGTCTCAAGCTTGTTTGAATATAATAAATATTTTTCGTACCTTATGCTTGTTTGATGTTAATACACTATTTTTGCTGACATTCATCATACTTTTGTATTCAATTGACAACAACAGTGATTGCCAGTCAGCAATTATATAATATTATATATTATATAGAAATATATATAGATATATATCATATCTTGATAAGCAGAGCTGATGGAGAAAAGCTAATGTCATTTTTAGAATCAGCGACCTCAATATACCCAGAAACAGGTCTAACATCTAAGTCACCAAAGTTGTGTTCCCCAGTGTTATAGTTTTTCATTTTAGAAAAACGACATTCAAAATTTCAAATTTTCCGAATGTTGCTTTTCTCCTATGTTTTAAAACAAATTTTCTACAAAAGCGTAAGTGTACCGTTAAAATATTGTCAAAATGATTGGAATTTACAGTTTAATTTATATCATAATTGAAATGTATAAAAACTTTCTTAGAAAAATCCATTCATTTCGACTATTTTAACAAAAATTTTGAAATCGCGTCAAAAATAAACTCGGGGAAGATTTGATCTCTTTCAATAATTTCTAAACAATTTTCTAATTTTTGGCCAGAAACACATTCACTTTATTCTTTTGTACAAAATAATATCAAATGAAGTATAAAAACTTCAAAAACCTTTACTAAAAACGCAAGCATAATAGATTGTAGTTTTTCATTTTAGAAAACCGATATTCAAGAAATTCACCTTTTCCGAAGTTGCTTATCTCTATTTTTCAAACCGAATTTACCAAAGTGCTTAAATGTACCCTTAAAATATTGTCAAAATAATTGGAAGTTACTATTTAATTTATAACATAATTCAATTGTATAGAAACTTTCTTAAAAAATACATTCATTTCGACAATTTTAACAAGAAGTTTTGAAATCGCGTCCAAAAATAAAGTCGGAGAAGGCTGGATCTCTTTCAATAATTTTTAAAAAATTTTCTAATTTCTAATTTTTGGCGAGAAACACATTTATTTTATTGTTTTGTACAAAATAATATCAAATAAAGCATAAAATCTTCAAAAACTTTTACTAAAAACTCAAACTTAATAGATTATAGTTTTTCATTTTAGAAAAACGATATTCAAAATTTCAAATTTTCAGAATGTTGCTTTTCTCTATGTTTTAAAACAAATTTTCTACAAAAGCTTAAGTGTACCGTTAAAATATTGTAAAAATGATTGGAAGTTACAGTATAATTTATATCATAATTGAATTGTATAAAAACTTTCTTAGAAAATCCATACATTTCGACTATTTAACAAAAATTTTGAAATCGCGTCCAAAAATAAAGTCGGAGAAGGCTTGATCTCTTTCAATAATTATTAAAAAATTTCTAATTTTTGGCGAGAAACATTTATTTTATTGTTTTGTACAAAATAATATCAAATAAAGCATAAAATCTTCAAAAACTTTTACTAAAAACTCAAACTTAATAGATTATAGTTTTTCGTTTTAGAAAAACGATATTCAAAATTTCAAATTTTCCGAATGTTGCTTTTCTCGATGTTTTAAAACAAATTTTCTACAAAGCTTAGTGTACCGTAAAATATTGTAAAAATGATTGGAATTTACAGTTTAATTTATATCATAATTGAATTGTATAAAAACTTTCTTAGAAAATCCATTCATTTCGACTATTTTAACAAATTTTGAAATCGCCAAAAATAAAGTCGAGAAGGCTGATCTCTTTCAATAATTTTTAAACAATTTTCTAATTTTTGGCTAGAAACACATTCATTTTATTTTTGTACAAAATAATATCAAATAAGTATAAAACTTCAAAAACTTTACTAAAAACTCAAACTAATAGATTTAGTTTTCATTTTAGAAAAACGATATTCAAAATTTCAACTTTTCCGAATGTTGCTTTTCTCTATGTTTTAAACAATTTTACAAAGTGCTTAAATGTACCATAAAATATTGTAAAATTTGGAATTTACATTTAATTTATATCATAATTGAATTGTATAAAAACTTTCTTAAAAAATCCATTCATTTCGACTATTTTAACAAGAAGTTTTGAAATCGCGTCCAAAAATAAAGTCGGAGAAGGTGGATCTCTTCAATAATTAAACAATTTTCTAATTTTTGGCGAGAAACACATTTATTTTATTGTTTTGTACAAAATAATATCAAATAAGATAAAATCTTCAAAAACTTTTACTAAAACTAAAACTTAATAGATTATAGTTTTTCATTTTAGAAAAACGATATTCAAAATTTCAAATTTTTCCGAATGTTGCTTTTCTCAATGTTTTTAAACAAATTTCTACAAATGCTTAGTGTACCGTTAAAATATTGTAAAATGAAGGAATTTACAGTGAAATAATATCATAATTGAAATGTATAAAAACTTTCTTAGAAAAATCCATTCATTTCGACTATTTTAACAAAAATTTTGAAATCGCATCCAAAATAAATCGGGAAGGCTTGATCTCTTTGAATAATTTTTAAACAATTTTCTAATTTTTGGCCAGAACACATTCATTTTATTTTTTGTACAAAATAATATCAAAAAGAAGTATAAAACTTCAAAAACATTTAGTAAAACGCAAACATAATAGATTGTAGTTTCTCATTTTAGAAAACCGATATTCAAGAAATTCATCTTTTCCGAAGTTGCTTATCTCTATGTTTCAAACAGAATTTACGAAAGTGCTTAAATGTACCCTTAAAATATTGTCAAAATAATTGGAAATTAATATGTAATTTATATCATAAAATTGTATAGAAACTTTCTTAAAAAATCCATTCATTTTCACTATTTTAACAAGAAGTTTTGAAATCGCGTCCAAAAATAAAGTCGGAGAAGCTGGATCTCTTTCAATAATTATTAAAAATTTTCTAATTTTTGGCGAGAAACACATTTATTTTATTGTTTTGTACAAAATAATATCAAATAAAGTATAAAAACTTCAAAACCATTAATAAAAACGCAAACATAATAGATTGTAGTTTTTATTTTAGAAAACCGATATTCAAGAAATTCAACTTTGCCGAGTTGTTATCTCTATGTTTCAAACCGAATTTACCAAAGTGTAAATGTACCCTTAAAATATTGTCAAAATAATTGGAAGTTACTATTTAATTTATAAAATAATTCAATTGTATAGAAACTTTCTTAATAAATTCCATTCATTTCGACTATTTTAAGAAGAAGTCTTGAAATCGCGTCCAAAAATAAAGTCGGGGAAGGCTTGATCTCTTTCAATAATTTGTAAACAATTTTCTAGTTTTTGGCCAGACACACATTTATTTTATTCTTTTTTACAAAATAATATCAAATGAAATATAAAATCTTCAAAAACCTTTACTAAAAACGCAACCTTAATAGAGTATAGTTTTTCTGTTAAGAAAACCTCTATTCAAAAATTTCAATTTTTCCGAAAGTGCTTATCTCTATGTTTCAAACCGACTTTACCACAAGAGCTTAAATGTACCATTAAAATATTGTCAAAGTAATTGGAATTTACTATTTAATTTACATCATAATTCAATGGTATAGAAACTTTCTTTGAAAAATCCATTCATTTCGACTATTTTAACAAAAAGTTTTGAAATCGCGTCCAACAATAAACTCGTTGAATAATTTTTAAACAATTTTTTAATTTTTGGTCCGAATCACATTTGTTTTATGCTTTTGTACAAAATAATATCAAATAAAGTATAAAATCTACAAAATCCTTTACTAAAAACACAAACTTAATAGATTATAGTTTTTGATTTTAGAAAAACGATACTCAAATTTTCAACTTCTCCGAATGTTACTTTTCTCTATGTTTTAAAACAAATTTTCTACATTACTTTAAGTGTACCTTTAAAATATTATAAAAATGATTGGAATTTACAATGAAATTATATCATAATTGAATTGTATAGAAACTTTCTTAAAGAAATCCATTCATTTCGATTATTTTAACGAAAAGTTTTGAAATCGCGTGCAAAAATAAACTTGGAGAATGATTGATCTCTTTCAATAATTTTCAAACAATTTTCTAATTTTTGGCCAGAAACACATTTATTTTATTCTTTTGTACAAAATAATATCAAATGAAGTATAAAATCTAAAAAAAACATTTACTAAAAACGCAACCTTAATAGATTATACTTTTTCTCTTAAGAAAACCGATATTCAAGAATTTCAACTTTTCCGAAAGTGCTTATCTCTATGTTTCAAACCGAATTTACCACAAGAGCTTAAATGTACCCTTAAAATGTACCCTTAAAATAATTGGAAATTACTATTTAGTTTATATCATAATTCAATTGTAGAGTAACTTTCTTAAAAAAATCCATTCATTTCGACTATATTAACAAGAAGTTTCGATATCGCGTTCAAAAATAAATTGGAAGAAGGCTTCATCTCTTTCAATAATTTTTAAACAATTTTCTAATTTTTGGCCAGAAACACATTTATTTTATTCTTTTTTACAAAATATTAACAAATGAAATATAAAATCTTCAAAAACCTTTACTAAAAACGTAACCTTAATAGATTATATTTTTTCTTTTTAGAAGAACGATATTCAAAATTTCAAATTTTCCGAATGTTGCTTTTCTCTGTTTTAAAACTAATTTTCTTCAAGAGCTTAAGAGTACCGTTAATATATTGTAAAAATGATTGGAATTTACAGTTTAATTTATATCATAATTGAGTTGTATAAAAACTTTCTTAAAAAGTACATTCATTTCGACTATTTTAACAAAAGGTTAGGAAATCGCGTCCAAAAATAATATCGGAGAAGGCTTTATCTCTTTCAACAATTTTGAACGATTTTCTAGTTTTTGGCCAGAAAAACATTTATTTTATTCTTTTTTACAAAAATATTATCAAATGAAATATAAAATCTTCAAAACCTTTAATAAAAAACGCAACCTTAATAGATTGTAGTTTTCTGTATGAAAAACGATATTCAAGAATTTCAACTTTTTCCGAAGTGCTTATCTCTAGAATATTTCAAACCGAATTTACCACAAGAGCTTAAATGTACCCTTAAAATCTTGTCAAAATAATTGGAATTACTATTTAATTTATATCATAATTCAATTGTATAGTAACTTTCTTAAAAAATCCATTCATTTCGACTATATTAACAAGAAGTTTTGATATCGCGTTCAAAAATAAATTCGAAGAAGGCTGGAACTCTTTCAATAATTTTTAAACAATTTTCTAGTTTTTGAACAGAAACACATTTATTTTATTCTTTTTTACAAAATATTATCAAATGAAATATAGAATCTTCAAAAACCTTTAGAAAAAACGGAAACATAATAGACTATATTTTTTCATTTTAGAAAACCGATATTCAAGAATTTCAACTTTTAAAAAAGTGCTTATCTCTATGTTTCAAACTGAATTTATTTCAAGAGCTTAAATGTACCCTTAAAATATTGTCAAAATAATTGGAAATTACTATTTAATTTATATCATAATTCAATGGTATAGAAACTTTTTTAAAGGTCCATTCATTTCGACTATTTCAACAAGAAGTTTTGAAATCGCGTCCAAAAATAAACTCGTAGAACGCTTGATCTATTTCAATAATTTTTAAAAAATTTTCTAATTTCTAATTTTTGGCGAGAAACACATTTATTTTATTGTTTTGTACAAAATAATATCAAATAAAGCATAAAATCTTCAAAAACTTTTACTAAAAACTCAAACTTAATAGATTATAGTTTTTCATTTTAGAAAAACGATATTCAAAATTTCAAATTTTCCGAATGTTGCTTTTCTCTATGTTTAAAACAAATTTTCTACAAGAGCTTAAGAGTACCGTTAATATATTGTAAAAATGATTGGAATTTACAGTTTAATTTATATCATAATTGACTTGTATAAAAACTTTCTTAAAAAATCGATTCATTTCGACTATTTTAACAAAAAGTTTTGAAATCGCGTCAAAAAATAAACTCGGAGAAGGTTTCATCTCTTTCAATAATTTTTAAACAATTTTCTAGTTTTTGGCCAGAAACACATTTATTTTATTATTTTTTACAAAATAATATCAAATGAAATATAAAATCTTCAAAAACCTTTACTAAAAACGCAACCTTAATAGAGTATAGTTTTTCTGTTAAGAAAACCGCTATTCAAAAATTTCAATTTTTCCGAAAGTGCTTATCTCTATGTTTCAAACCGACTTTACCACAAGAGCTTAAATGTACCCTTAAAATATTGTCAAAGTAATTGGAATTTACTATTTAATTTACAATAATTCAATGGTATAGAAACTTTTAAAAGTCCATTCATTTCGACTATTTCAAACAAGAAGTTTTGAATCGAGTCCAAAAATAAACTCGTTAGAACGCTGATCTATTTCAATAATTTTTAACAATTTTTCAATTTTGGCCAGAATCACATTTGTTTTATGCTTTTGTACAAAATAATATCAAATAAAGTATTAAAATCTTCAAAAAGGTTTTCTAAAAACCCACACATGATAGATTATAGTTTTCATTTTAGAAAACCGATATTCAATATTTGAAATTTTCCGAATGTTGCTTTTCTCTGTTTTAAAACAAATTTTCTAGAAGAGCTTAAGAGTTCCTTTAAAATATTGTAAAAATGATGGAATTACAGTTTAATTTATATCATAATTCAATTGATAAAAACTTTCTTACAAAAATCCATTCATTTCAACTATTTTAACAAAAAAGTTTTGAAATCGCTTTCAAAAATAAACTCGGAGAAGGCTTGATCTCTTTCGATAATTTTTAAAGAATTTTCTAATTTTTGACCAGAATTTACTATTTAATTTACATCATAATTCAATGGTATAGAAACTTTCTTTGAAAAATCCATTCATTTCGACTATTTTAACAAAAAGTTTTGAAATCGCGTCCAACAATAAACTCGGAGAAGGCTTGACTCGTTGAATAATTTTTAAACAATTTTTTAATTTTTGGCCCGAATCACATTTGTTTTATGCTTTTGTACAAAATAATATCAAATAAAGTATAAAATCTACAAAAACCTTTACTAAAAACACAAACTTAATAGATTATAGTTTTTCATTTTAGAAAAACGATACTCAAAATTTCAACTTCTCCGAATGTTACTTTTCTCTATGTTTTAAAACAAATTTTTTACATTACTTTAAGTGTACCTTTAAAATATTATAAAAATGATTGGAATTTACAATGAAATTATATCATAATTGAATTGTATGGAAACTTTCTTAGAGAAATCCATTCATTTCGATTATTTTAACGAAAAGTTTTGAAATCGCGTGCAAAAATAAACTTGGAGAATTCTTGATCTCTTTCAATAATTTTTAAACAATTTTCTAATTTTTGGCAAGAAACACATTTATTTTATTCTTTTTTACAAAATATTATCAAATGAAATATAAAATCTTCAAAACCTTTACTAAAAACGTAACCTTAATAGATTATATTTTTTCTTTTTAGAAGAACGATATTCAAAATTTCAAATTTTCCGAATGTTGCTTTTCTCTATGTTTTAAAACTAATTTTCTTCAAGAGCTTAAGAGTACCGTTAATATATTGTAAAAATGATTGGAATTTACAGTTTAATTTATATCATAATTGAGTTGTATAAAAACTTTCTTAAAAAATACATTCATTTCGACTATTTTAACAAAAGGTTAGGAAATCGCGTCCAAAAATTATATCGGAGAAGGCTTTATCTCTTTCAACAATTTTTGAACGATTTTCTAGTTTTTGGCCAGAAAAACATTTATTTTATTCTTTTTTACAAGATATTATCAAATGAAATATAAAATCTTCAAAAACCTTTACTAAAAACGCAACCTTAATAGATTGTAGTTTTTCTGTTATGAAAAACGATATTCAAGAATTTCAACTTTTCCGAAAGTGCTTATCTCTAGAATATTTCAAACCGAATTTACCACAAGAGCTTAAATGTACCCTTAAAATCTTGTCAAAATAATTGGAAATTACTATTTAATTTATATCATAATTCAATTGTATAGTAATTTTCTTAAAAAAATCCATTCATTTCGACTATATTAACAAGAAGTTTTGATATCACGTTCAAAAATATATTCGAAGAAGGCTGGAACTCTTTCAATAATTTTTAAACAGTTTTCTAGTTTTTGAACAGAAACACATTTATTTTATTCTTTTTTACAAAATATTATCAAATGAAATATAGAATCTTCAAAAACCTTTAGAAAAAACGGAAACATAATAGACTATATTTTTTCATTTTAGAAAACCGATATTCAAGAATTTCAACTTTTAAAAAAGTGCTTATCTCTATGTTTCAAACTGAATTTATTTCAAGAGCTTAAATGTACCCTTAAAATATTGTCAAAATAATTGGAAATTACTATTTAATTTATATCATAATTCAATGGTATAGAAACTTTTTTAAAAGTCCATTCATTTCGACTATTTCAACAAGAAGTTTTGAAATCGCGTCCAAAAATAAACTCGTAGAACGCTTGATCTATTTCAATAATTTTTTAACAATTTTTTAATTTTTGGCCAGAATCACATTTGTTTTATGCTTTTGTACAAAATAATATCAAATAAAGTATAAAATCTTCAAAAAGGTTTTCTAAAAACCCACACATGATAGATTATAGTTTTTCATTTTAGAAAACCGATATTCAATATTTGAAATTTTCCGAATGTTGCTTTTCTCTGTTTTAAAACAAATTTTCTAGAAGAGCTTAAGAGTTCCTTTAAAATATTGTAAAAATGATTGGAATTTACAGTTTAATTTATATCATAATTCAATTGTATAAAAACTTTCTTACAAAAATCCATTCATTTCAACTATTTTAACAAAAAGTTTTGAAATCGCTTTCAAAAATAAACTCGGAGAAGGCTTGATCTCTTTCGATAATTTTTAAAGAATTTTCTAATTTTTGACCAGAAACACATTTATTTTATTCTTTTGTACAAAAGAATATCAAATGACGTATAAAATCTTCAAAAACCTTTAGAAAAAACTCAAACAATAGATTATAGTTTTTCATTTTAGAAAACCGATATTCAAGAATTTTAACTTTTCCTTAAGTGCTTATGTCTATATTTCAAACCGTATTTACCATAAGAGCTTAAAGCCCGAAAACGGAACCCTGAGGAACCCCGCTAGTGACCGAGGCCCAACCCGAGCTAACACCTTTAATTACAACCCTCTGCCGCCTATTACTCAGCCACTTTTCAATCCACCTATCTACTTCCCCACCGATACCCAGCGCGCGCAGTTTGGCCATTATCCTTCGGTGAGGTACCTTATCAAATGCTTTCTGAAAGTCGAGATAAAGTATATCATTCGCCCTACTTTTATCGTACTCACTCCTCATGAAGTGGAAAAACTCGAGCAAGTTGGTGAGACACGACCTATGCCGTCTAATCTCATGTTGGGAGTCCCCAAGCAGCTTGTAGGAATCCAAATGGTCAACGATCCTATCCGCTTTTATCTCTCATTATCCCTCATTATCCTATCCGCTATTATCTCTCAACCGAAGTGAGACTAATGGGACGATAGTTCCCTGGACTTTCGTGATCCCCTTTCTTAAAGGTAGGGGTTACGTTGGCTTCCCTCCCGTCTCCAACTATTTGTTGAAGACTATAGCCAGGTGGGGAGCCACCTGGTCGCGCACTTCCCGCAAGACTCTTGGGAGGAACTGGTCTGGCCCAGGAGCCTTAAACGCGTTCAGTTTGTCTATTTTATCAGCAACACCTATCGTGGTTCACCGAACACTATCCAGGCGAGCACCGTCGTGCCTGACGCCTAGCTCGGGGATGACGAGGGTGTCTTCCCTTTTGAACACTCCCGCAAAGTATATATATATATATATATATATATATATATATATATATATATATATACAGGGTGGGCCGTAAGTTTCCATACATAGGAAACTTACGGCCCACCCTGTATATATATATATATATATATATATATATATATACAGGGTGGGCCGTAAGTTTCCATACATAGGAAACTTACGGCCCACCCTGTATATATATATATATATATATATATATATATATATATATATATACAGGGTGGGCCGTAAGTTTCCATACATAGGAAAAATAAACATTTTTTTATGGACAACCATTTTTATTTATATAATATGCTCTACATGGTTGCCATTGTTTTGAAAACACATTTCAATACGTGTTCCCCACTGTTGATGAACACGCATTAGCACAGTTGACGTTATGCTTGTAATGGCGTTGGTGATACGTTCCTTTAGATGATTTATGTCTCGTATCTTTTCCTGATACACCATGGCCTTCAAGTGCCCCCAAAGATAGAAATCAAGGGGGGTGAGATCTGGGGATCTGGGAGGCCACTCCACAGGACCACGCCGACCAATCCAAGCATCCGGAAACTGCTGATCCAAATACCGACGCACGTGAAGACCATAATGAGGTGGAGCTCCATCTTGCTGGAAGTAAACTGGGAAGTTACCTTCCTCGTTTAGCAGGGATGGGAAAATCTCTTCTTGCAACATGTTAAGATACCTTTCGGCATTAAGATTCCCACCGACAAAAATTGGTCCAATAATTCTGTCACCCCATATCCCGGCCCACACCATCACTTTACCGGCACCTTGCATCTTCGTCGGACTCAGCCAGTTAGGGTTAGCATTACTCCAATAACGTATGTTTTGCCGATTAACCTCTCCATTGACGTAAAAATTTGCTTCATCAGTAAACAAGATCTTAGTTGAAAAGTTTGCATCCTCGTTCACTTTGGTTAATGCCCATTCACAGAATTCCATCCGTCTATCCGGGTCGTCTTCACTCAAATTCTGTGCCATATGCAATTTGTATGGATGCCATTTGTTTGCTTTCAAAATGCGCCTGATACTCGATCTGCTGACACCATTTTCTGCAGACAACCGTCGTGTACTTTTTCTGGGACTCCGTGTAAGCGCTGTAAGTATCGTAGCTGTTGTGTCTTCATCGGTGGCTGTACGTCTTGGACCACTTCGCGGTTGATCTGCAACATTTCCAGTTTTCTGAAACTTGTTAATAAGTTTTGCCACAGTGTCGTGTGTGATGTTCGTTCCATGTTGTCTGTTAAAGTTCATTGCAACCATGCGACTGCTTCCCGACCCAGCCATCAGTGTGATTTCAATTCGTTGCTCTTTCGTCAAACGCATATTCTTAGGGTATCTGAAACATAAAAACAAACGTTTAAATTTTCCTATGTATGGAAACTTACGGCCCACCCTGTACTATATATATCACATATAATTTTATATATATGTATATATATATATATATGTGTATATATATATGTGTGTGTGTGTGTGTGTGTGTGTGTGTGTATTTAATGTAAAGAACGACGCTTGTTTAGAAGAGTGTCCGCACAAGAGGAGGAGATAAAACGAGATTGTGTGTCGTTTGCAGTTAAAATGTGTGTATATACGCCATGAGAAAGTGCCCCCTTAAAGGGCATTCGATTCTGCTCGTACGTAGGAGAATTACGAATTCTGAGTCTTTGTGGCCCTTGGTGTAATAGTTATCATATCTGACTGGCAATCGGATGATCCCGGGTTCGATTCCTGGAGGTGCCTCATTTTTCATTGCTCATTTTCTCTCCTCCTCTTGTGCGGACACTCTTCTAAACAAGCGTCGTTCTTTACATTAATTATACTGTGTGTCCTTTGCAGTTAAAAAAATAAAAAACATATATATATATATATAAAAACTTAGACGCCCAACCAGCACGACAGGCTGCCAATGGCTTCCGAATCAGGGAAGATCCCACTCTGTTCCAAGACCTTCCAGCGGATGGATATTTCTTCTCAAGCTATGCCTTAATAAAGAGGATTTGTTTTAGTTTTCCTATACACACATACAAACATTTATACACATATACAACCATATATACACAAACATACAAACATACACACATACATACATACAGAAACTAAATACTTACATGCAAACATATACTGTATATACCTTGTGAGACTGAGCTGCTAGGTTAGGTCACCCTCCCCTTCATGCTTACCTCCCTTCTCCCCCTTTCCTGCATATCCCCCTCCACCTCTTTCCTGCAACCTCCCCCCCCTTTCTGCAGGGCTCTGGCAGTGCTGCATGGCACTGTTACTCTTGCATGGCACTGTTGCAAATATTGATCATATTGCATGCAGCTGATTTGTACTCGACATTTTTGCGGTTATACTACTGTTCCTATTCAATGATATAGATCAACGGTGGCCAAACCCCGGCTCGCGAGCCGCATGCGGTTCTCGAGGTTGTTAACTGCGGCTCGCGAGACAATTTTGGTTTTTATTGTATTTATCATAAAAGACAAAGTTCATAATACAAATATAATTTTTTTTTCACATAATAAAAAAAATATGAAAAAAAACAAGGAAAAATTGAATTGACAATAAAATGCGTCATGCGTACAATTTCTTTTGCGTGACAGGCACTAAGCGGGATAATTACGTAGTTAACACCAATCGCCACTCACCAGTGTCCAGTACCCCTCGAGCTACCCTGCGGGCCGCATGTAGTAACGAGTGAGTGTGTTTTAAAATTGGCTTCTTAGATCAAATAGTGGCTATTTTTTCAGCTATACAAGTGAAAGTTATACATCCCCTTAGTTGATTAAAATGACTGAGCAGACAAAGTGTAGGAAACGGAAATATGAAGAAGAAAATAGAGTTTTTAAACAGGAGTGGGAGAAGAGCTTTGCCTTTCTGTTAAGGGTGGGAAACCTGTGTGTCTTATCTGCCACGTGGCACTCAATCACTTTAAAGCCAGTAACTTAAAGCGTCATCATGAAACTAACCATAAAAATTTTATTACGGAATTTCCTCCCAAATCAGAATTGCGGAAGACTAAGTTAACAATGTTGAAATCTAGGCTAGTTGCCCAACAAACTGTACTTTCATCATTCTGTAAGAGAGCTGACTTAACTACTGAAGCTAGTTTTGTTATGGCATGGAATATTGCTCGTGCTCAACTTCCCTACAGTTGTGAAGAATTTGTGAAGAATATTGCCGATGTTACTTCAGTTCTAGCTCCAGATAACACAAAGCTTCGAGAACAAATAGCAAGTATTTCTATTTCCCGCCACACTACAGAGAGACGTATTTCCCAGATCAGTGCTGAAATTACATGCTCGTTGCAGAGTGAGTTGAAGAAGTCTGTTGCATTCAGTTTGGCCCTCAATGAATCCACAGATATTAAAGATAACCCTCAACTGGCGATATTTGTTCGTTATGTTACTGGCGATGGAAATGTGAAAGAAGAACTCTTGGACTTGACGAGGCATTATCAAATGCTCAAGTACCATTGAATAAACTTGTCAGCGTTGCAACAGATGGAGCACCAGCTATGGTAGGAAAAAATGTAGGCCTAGTTGGGCTCTTCACACGGGAGCCCAAGTATCCTGTGTGTCTCTTTTTTCACTGTATCATTCACCGTGGTCATTTGGTAAGCAAGTACTTTAGGTATGACAGTGTTATGAAATGTGTTCTAGAAATTGTGAATTTCATTCGTTCAAATGCAAAAACGCACCGAGCGTTTAAAAATTTTATCGAGGAGCTGGATCTTCAAGATAAGCCAGATGACCTTTCATTCTACTGTATTGTAAGGTGGTTATCAACTAGTAATCTCCTTAATAGGTTTGTTGCACTGTTGGAGCCTATCATTGATTTCTTGAAAGAAAAGGGAAAGTCATACCCACAACTAGAAGATCACGAATGGGTGCAGGATCTGATGTTTTTTATTGATGTAATGCAACACCTTCAAAATCTAAATTTGGCACTTCAGGGAAAGGATAAGGTCATTTCTGACCTTGCACAGACAGTTTTCAGTTTCGAGGATAAAATAAAGCTCTTCCAAAAAGATCTAGTAACAAAAAAATTTTACCACTTTCCCCACCTGAAAAACCGAGCAAACACTTTTTTTGATATTGAAATAAAAGATAGTAAATTGGAGGAATACAAAGGTAAATTAGAAGGACTAATTGATGATTTTCAGTTCAGGTTTGATGAACTAAAGAAGCTAAAACCATGCTTCGAATTTCTTGTAAATCCTTTCCTGATTGATGTCGTCAACGATGGCTGTCCTGTTACCACACCTTTTGTTCGGAAGCTGCTTCAATACAAGCAGAACTTTTGGAGCTACAGGAGGACGTGGGTTTAAAGTTGATACATAAAAGCTTATCTGCAGTTGAGTTTTGGAAGCAAGTACTAGAGACAAAGTATCCTCACCTCAGGAAAACCAGTTTCCGACTTATCTCAGTTTTTGGAACAACTTATTGCTGTGAAGCACTCTTCTCGGTAATGAAGTTTGTAAAGTCAAAAAAAGTCGTGCTCGCTCCCCACTAACGAACACCTGACTGAGCTTCTTCATACCGCCTTAACATCACATCAGCCAGACTTTAAAGCATAACAACAAAATGAGACCCAAAACTAAGCCTTCTACAAGCAGTAATTAAACAATTAATAATGTGAGTATAACTATATGTATAGGTATAGGTACAGGGTGTACATAAATTCAGGATCTATTTTGTAAAGCACCTGGAAATTATATGGAATTCAATCATAAAATGATAAAGTGGTAACATTATTAAATAATTAAGAGTAGGATTCGACGTGACGCCACATCAGTATCCCTGCACACTCAAATCGTTCCGCAGCATTCTAAACACATTCTGGAGCATTGCGGGGTTATGTTATCTGCAGCAGTTCGTATACGTGTACGTAAGTTTTCAAGACTCGTAATCTTCGTCTGATAGACGTGCGACTCGAAAAGCCATGCAAAGAATCTAAAGGGGTTAAATCTGGTCATCCGCTGGCCAAGGTCTGTTGCTCCGCGTCCGATCCAGCGATTTGGAAAACGTCCATTTAGATAATCCTGAACAATTTTGGCATAGTGACAAGGAGCACCATCATGTTGATAGACGACGGTACTAACAATCTTATCCCCGTCGTCTATCAACATGATGGTGCTCCTTGTCACTATGCCAAAATTGTTCAGGATTATCTAAATGGACGTTTTCCAAATCGCTGGATCGGTATGTTTTTAATAATTAAATTCTTTTTAAAATATTTTTCGGCTCTCGTACATCTGAAAAACGTCGTATGTGGCTCTTGGATCCAGGAAACTTGGCCACCCCTGAATTATAGATAATGACTTCCATTAAAGTTATTGTAGCAGGCACTGTAACATTCTTTCTATTTTCAGGCTTTCGGGGCTGTGGTAGAGGGCATCTTGAGACAGAGACAACTCTGGCCTCTTAGAGCCTTTGATTCCCCCACTCCTCCAAAAATAAATCCTGGACACGGGCCTGTTTACTGGTCCACTTTTACCACTCAGCGACATCTGGCGGATACAATATATACATTTTTAACGTTTTGAGAGTGAGAAAAAGGGCGCTTCCAGTACATGTTCGTATATTTATGAGCACCACTTTGTGAGGATAGATCTTTTTATTTTTAGGACCTGACGCTTATTTTCACTTACCTGATAAGATCACATTTTCAGAGTTGGACAGTTTGCATTACAAAGAGGAATTGAGAGAGAGAGAGAAAAAAAAATTGTATTCCCATAGCTTTATGCCTTTCAAACCTCCATTTTTTTTATCCCACTTCATCAAATGCAAATTTGCCATATGGATGCTACAGTACAGTATTATGGAAAAAATAATAGGTGCCCATATATATATATATATATATATATATATATATATATATATATATATATATATATATATATTATATAATAATATAGTTTGTGTTTCTTTCATACAAGTCTTCAATGCACAGTGATTTGTTTCGTTTTTACTGCAAGTTGAGCTAAAATATTTGAGCCCATTATTAGAAATAACTTTATAGTGAATGGGTAAGGAATTTATATTAGAATTCGTGTGATGTGGATCAGTAGTATGGCCGAAAAATGGACGAGTGCATATGCAATTGCAATGTTGCTCATATGAGTGCCACTGCCAACCCCCCTTCCCCCTTGTTGCAAGGTACCAACCCTCTCCCCAGTGCCAACCCCAGGGTGCCAAAAACAGGGGGGAGGGGAACCCCCCAGCACGATGGGGGAGTCCAACTAACCTTTTTGGGGGAGAAGGTGGGGCTGCCTCACCCTCAAAGGGGTACACCTAACCTAAGAGAGAGACAGGAGGAGAGAGAGGAAGCAACCATCCAGCTTCTGCGAGATGCAGAAGCTTAATGAGAGCTCAAGGTAGCAACACTTGACTTAGAACTCGAAATCCGCCAGTTGGCTTAATCAGCCAGTTGGCCTAATCCACCAGTTGGCTTAGAAGGCATAAATGGCCTGTATATATTAATAACCTTCGAACGAATTAATTAAAGGCGCACACAAACGTACATACACTCCCCGACTATACGCTCATAGGTCCCCTATTATTACACAAAACACACACACACACACACACACACACAACACACATATATATATATATATATATATATATATAAACAGATGCATGTAAAGCACCAGTAGCAAAATATATGCGAGCATAACCATCACACAAAAAAACCACATTACCAATCGTCTAAGTATAGACTTTTAGGAGCTCATCCCATCAACAGCACATGGTGAGATGAGGGCTACAACCAATCGTCTAAGTATAGACTTTTAGGAGCTCATCCCATCAACACCACGTAACCGATATGAGGGCTACAACCAAGTGACTAGACCTTAAGACCTCTCAGCAATATTACACAACCACCACCACCGCTTTACTTACCAGCTCCTGGTAGACCGATAAGGTCTCTAAATACGACCCAATAGACAGAGATATTAAACATAAACAAATACGTTTATGGAGCCAAGAGGTAGACCGACAAGGTCTCAAAAAAAGGCAACGCCAATAGTTTTTCTATTGAGCTTCTCATGGCATAATACCACGAGGCCAATTTGGTGTTTGGTAGGAGATCTTTTAAACAAAAAACCGAATAAGATAAACTAACTTTAGTGCCAAAACAAATTTTCGCCATAATACACAATTTTATCCTTAAACTATAACATAAAAAGTGTTAATATGATTTTTCAAAAATAGAAATTAAATTAGAGGCAACTATTTCATTTTTCCTCTTTTACCCAATTATTTTCGCATCTTACCCCATCATGTTTTAAGATTAGATGTCAGAATACAAATTTATCTTTAATATACATTTTTATCCTTAAATTATAACATAAAAAATATGAATATAACTTTATATTAAAAATAGATTGTATTTCAGGATAACTACTTCATTTCTCGTCTTCCGCCCAAATAGATTCTGTTTCGGCGTAACTTATTAATTTTTCCTCTTTTATCCAATTATTTTGTTCAATATAAATTTATCTTTAAGACACCAATATATCCTTAAACCTTATTGCAAAAACATATTAATATAACTTTACTTTATAATAATAGATTCTATTTCGGAGTAACTTATTCATTTTTCCTCTTTTACGCAACTAATTTGTTTCAATACAAATTTGTCTTTAAGACACAAATATATATTTAAACCTAATTACAAAAAAAATATTAATATAACTTTATAATAAAATAGGTTCTATTTCCGGGTAACATTCATTTTTCCTCTTTTACTTGCAGCCCTGCCGCGACATTGCTGCATTATTTTTAATATAGTTTAAAACCGGCATTCACGATCATATTAAATCGTACTGTTGAAGATATCCAGAAATAATGATGCAAAATTATTTTAAAAGGTATAGACTTCGAAGTGTCTTAAACTTTGGTACAAAAAATATTGATATAACTATTTTAAAACTAGATTTTAAGTTTTAGTATGGCTTACCTAATAAATATCGTTTTCTACGCGTATTTATAAAAAATGGAATTTATGGTATAACTCATTTAATTGTACCTTCTACAATTCAATAAATGGATTTAATATGATTTACTCTAAATAATTTCTCCCTTCAACATTACTGCATTATATTTAATGTAATTTTAAACCAGCTTTTCGAACATATTAAATCTTACTATTCACGGATTAAAGTAAATTTTCTTCAGTGCAGTTCTCGAATTAAACACCGCCTTGAGGATTCGATTTCTAATACAGTGTATTGTCACAAACACATTTAAAAACGTAGAAGATTGGGGCCTACTATCCAGCAATAAAGAATTATGAAATGCTATGTATATATATATATATATATATATATATATATATATATATATATATATGTACGTATGTATGTGTGTATATATATATATATATATCCTAATCACATTTTGTCTCCAAAGTAGTCTCCTTCTGATTGTGAATAGTGATTCCAGCAGTCCAGCCATTTATTGAAGAACCTGTTATTCTCTTCTTTCGGATGGTTCTTCAGTTCTCATGTCGCATTTTGTTCGATCTCTGGTTCCTGAAATCTTTTTCCCTTGAGGGTGTTTTTCAGCTTGGGGAACGGAAAAAGTCACAGGGTGCCAAATCCGGCTAATACGGTGGTTGAGGAATCAGTGGAATGTTGTGCTTCGTTAAGAATTCCTCTATGGAGAGTGCTGTGTGAGAGGGCGCATTGTCGTGATGCAACATCCACGAACCCGACGCCCATTTCGCCGGTCATTTTGTACTTCCCCAACCATCATGTTCGCCGGATTTGGACCCTGTGACTTTTTTCCTGTTCCCCAAGCTGAAAAACACCCTCAAGGGAAAAAGATTTCAGGAAGTAGCAGAGATCGAACAAAATGCGACACGACAATTGAAGAACCATCCGAAAGAAGAGAATAACAGGTTCTTCAATAAATGGCTGAACTGCTGGAATCACTATTTACAAGTAGAAGGAGACAAAATGTGATTAGGTAGTGCGACATATAGTTTTGTAATAAATACATCTGTCCCGGAACTTTTTGACCAGACCTTGTATTTTGGCAGTATTGCAGCCTATTTAGACGTATTTGGATGTATTTTACAGGTATTTTATCGTATTTAGACGTATTTGGATGTATTTAGACTTGCGTATTTGGGTGTGTTTGGGTGTATTAAATCGTATTTGGACGTATAAACTTGCTCGAGTTTTTCCACGTCATGTTGAGTGAGTATGATAAGAGTGGGGCGATTGATATACTTTATCTCGACTTTCAGAAAGCCTTTGATAAGGTACCTCACCGCCGGCTAATGGCGAAAGTCCGCGCGCTGGGTATCGGTGGGGAAGTAGGTAGGTGGATTGAAAACTGGCTGAAGAATAGTCGGCAGAGGGTTGTAATTAAAGGGGTTAGTTCGGGTTGGGCCTCGGTCACTAGTGGGGTTCCTCAGGATTCCGTTTTGGGGCCACTGTTGTTTATCATTTACATAAATGATATCGACGATGGCATCGTCAGTCGGATCGCCAAATTCGCTGATGACACCAAGCTTGGGGCCAATGTTGGGACGCCCGAAGCGATCGAGGAACTGTGTGCGGACATTGGTAGGAGAGGAGAGTGGTCCAAACAATGGCAAATACCGTTAAACTTGGGTAAATGCAAAGTGATGCACATTGGCTACGCCAATCCCAAGTCGGACTACTTGATGTTGGGGAGTAATATCGAGCCGACTGATTTGGAAAAGGACTTGAGTGTGGTAATTAGCAGCGACCTTAAGTTTACGAAACAGTGCGTAGAGGTGGAAAAGAAAGCCCAGAAGCTGTTGGGTTATATCAGGAGGCAATTTCAGTTTCGGAACAAGGAGATTGTTCCCTCTCTGTATAATTCCCTGGTTCGGCCGCACCTGGAGTATGCTGTGCAGTTCTGGTCGCCCACCCTCAGGAAAGATATTGAGAGGCTGGAGCGAGTGCAGGCGAGGGCCACAACGTTAATCTCTTCCGTTAGGCATATGGGCTACAATCGACGCTTACGCGCCCTGAACTTGTTTTCGCTGGAAACTCGGAGGCTGCGCGGTCAACTCATCGAGGTTTTCAAGCTCTTACACGGGTTCAACGATGTCGATTTTAGAAGCATGTTTAGTTTAAATGATAACCTAATTCGCAACAATGGTTGGAAGTTGGATTTGAAACGGTTTAGGACTAGTGCGTGTGGAAATTACTTTACGTATAAGATCTGTGACACGTGGAACAGGTTACCTTCAGAAGTTGTGAACAGTTCCTCTGTGGATCACTTCAAGAAAAGGTTAGACCAAATCTTGCACACTATTTGAGGGTGTGGAAAATTTTCCCTGGCACTTGTTGACATTGGTACCTCCTCGGTATGGGCCGCAACGCCTTTTGAGTTACTTCTTTTCCTTGTAACTCCTTGTAACTCTCTCTCTCTCTCTCTCTCTCTCTCTCTCTCTCTCTCTCATATATATACACACACACTCACACATACACCAAATATAGATCTCAACTTCAGACTCATCTATTCTTTTAAGACGGGAAGGCTCTACTGAAATTTCACGCAAAAACAATGGAAAAAATTTCTTACTTTTTCAGAATATCAGGATGTATCAGGTTAAGTTAAATCCATTAGGTTAGGTTAAGATTTTGTTGCCTTTAGAGCAGGAGCGGCTCGCGGGTAGGCACTGTGGAACTGCAGCACCCCCATGATCTTATGATCTTTATATTTAAATATTTAAAATAGCCTCTCTGATTGTTTTTTTTCAACGAACTTTGAGTTTTTGAATCAGATTATATCCTGTTTTCCTTAAACTATTTCAATGCCAAACGAATGAATCACGAAAATAGCTTCAGCCTTCCCGTGGAACTGCGTACTTAACAGTTCCAGATTTTGTTCGAAACGCTTGAAACCTCGCTGGCGGACGTACGAAGAGCGAGTCAGAATCGCGGGTTTAAGAGGATCCAAAGCACTGTGGACAGAGCAGTGCCGATTTGTTTGTTTGTCGTGGTAGTTGTGTTGCTGTATCGTTTGCTAATTCGAAATTTAATTTCCGAATTGCATTTATCAATGATTCGTTATCATTTATTTTTTGTCGTGAGATTGAAGTTAATTATATAATAATTGGATTATTTACAATATATAGCTTTCATTTCTTAGAATATTTTTTTCGCAAGTGACTTTTTGTTTTTTGAAATTTTAACTAGGCGCCTATTCTATTATCATGGCTGCGCTAGCCCCAGAAGTGAGTCGGTGACAGTGAGTAAAATTCAGTCTCGTAATTTTTCACAGTTATCTCTTCAAGAAAAAATAGCTATTAAAACTGAAGGACGCTCTACACCAGAAATTCAAATATCTCAGCCCGGAATAAGTAACAATAAGAAATATATTCGTAGTTTTAATTCAGAATGGTACCAAAGAAAAAGTTGGCTTTGTGGTTGTAAAGTTAAAAATGCATTATTTTGTTTCCCGTGTCTACTACTCGGTGGTGACTTGACGTGGACAAAAAGTGGTTTTACAAATATAAACAAAATGAAAGAAAAAACTGAAAAGCATGAGCGTTCAAAGAAGCATATTGATAATGTGATTTCCGTGTCACTTTTAGGAACGGTAAATATCAAAGAAAAACTTAGTGAGGCTTACAAACTCTCGATTATCGAACATAATAACAAAGTTACCAAAAATCGTGAAATATTGTCGAAAATAATAGGCTGCATTAAATTCTGCGGAAATTTTGAGATTTCTTTACGTGGACATGATGAAAAAGATGATTCGGCAAATCCAGGTGTATTCAGGGGATTAATTAATTTCGCATCAAAATTAGATCCCGATTTGAAAAAACATTTAGAAAGCAACACAGTCTTCAAGGGCGTTTCCAAAACCATTCAGAATGATATTCTTGACTGTGTGCTGCAGGTATCCCGCAATCAAATAAAAAAAGAAATTAAAGAAGCTTCGTTTGTGGAGGTCATGGCTGATGACAACTGATGTTTCTGAACACACTCAAATGGTTATTGTTCTGAGATACCAGCTGAATGAGGAAGTCTTTGAGCGCTTCTGGGGTTTCTTTACTCCGGAAAATCAAACGGCAAAAGGACTATCTAAGTGCATTCTAGATCAGCTAGATATTCTTCTCGAAGGAAACAAGCAGAAACTAATTGCTCGGACATTTGATGGCGCAAATGTCATGAAAGGAAAAAAAGGGGGAGTTCGGGCTAAAATTAAAGAAGTTTACAATAATGCACACTTCATTCACTATTATGCCCACCAACTGAATCTGATTATGAAAAATGCAAAAGGTGCTACCTGAAATTCAAGAATATTCTTTTCTAACCTCTTGGCAATACCAACATTTTTCTCCAGGTCACCACTTCGTCTCTCTATCTTAAGCAAACATATGGCCAGCCGCATTCCTCGTCCATCCCCTACTAGATGGAATTTTCATATACGCACCGTAAACCGCGTCTATGAAAATTTCGAACCCTTAAAAAAATGCCTTGAAGAAATACAGTCGACAGCAAACGCAGATCAAACCATTTCAGAAGCAACAGGAATTTTGCACGTTTTGAATAACGAAAAGTTCATCTTTTGGTTGAAACTTTTTCATCAGATAATGCCTCACGTAGAAGTCATTTACAATCAAATGCAATCTCGAGCTATTAACTCATGTAAAGTACAAGAATATATAGCAAACTTCAACAATGCCATTTTAAAAATAAGAAATTCGGAGTACTGTGAAAATCCTTCAAAAACACTCATGATTGAAGCAAAGGAAGTGTGCGACTGCGTATGTGTTGACATAGCTGAGAGGTATTCATTTACCAAACAATTAGTAGCTGCTAAGCTGTTTACCAAGGAAAACTTCGATAGCTATAATATGAAAATGCGTATGGAAGAGGTAACGGTGACCACTGAGGCATATCTCATGATTGAAAAAGAAAAGATTCTTACTGAACTACAAGTTTTCTACAGTAGACCTGATATGCACAATTACGACAGGTTAATTGATCTGCTGAAATTTATCACTGAAAATAATCTAGTAGATGTTCTTGGAGAACTAGCTAAGCTCATAAAAATTCTTTTCACCATCCCCATGACTACATCCGAGGCCGAACGCTGCCATTCAACATTAAAAAGAATAAAGACGTTCTTAAGGAGCACTATGAATCAGGAAAGACTAAATGCTCTTGCAATGATTTCAATAGAGAAAAATTTGATCAACAGTACACAGAATTTCAATGAAAAAGTAATAGACCTTTTCGCTCAGAATAAAAACAGAAGAATGGAATTTGTTTATAAATAAAATTTTTGGCAAATTCGAAATTACCCGTTAAACGTAAGTACCCTATAATTGATTTTATGATACTATTTTACTTATTTTTATGACTGAGTAGTGAGTAGTTATCTATTTATCTATTCGACTTTCTCTCTCTCTCATATATATATATAATCGACACAATTGTTCGCAATTTCTGAGGCATCACCCCCATAACTGAAAGTCCTAGCCAGAAGTGGCTAAGCGACAAAAGTAAAAAACGCCAGAAAACACGGTTCAAGTTGTACCATATTTGAAAGTTGCCATAACTTTTAAACTTTTTGAAAATATTTCGACGATAGCACTCTCAAATGTGGTATGACTTTAACTGCATTTTCTTGCACTTTTTACCTTTGTCGCTTAGCTATTTCTTCCTAGAAGGCCTTATATAAAGTGGCTCTTAAGACAACAAAATCTTAACCTAACCTAACGGATTTAAAGTTCAATATTTTCAAAAGTTCAAAAATTATTCCACTTTCAAATTTGTACAAATTTAACTGCGTTTTCTGGCAGTTTTTACTTTTGTCGCTTAGCCACTTTTTCCTAGGAGGGCTTCATATAGTTGGCGATTTGACACTGGGTCCAGTTAAAGTGCACAGACTCTGCATTGTCTTGGCCCTCTTCATTGACTATTATTATTAACAAACGGATAATAAATGAAAGATTAACATAGTAACGTGGTTAAAATCAGTCTTTGGAAGACAAATACTGTGTATATACAGGGTGTCCATAAATTATTCACCCCACTATAAACTTTAATAAATTCGTTATTATAGGAGCTATCTTAAAACGGTTTGCGGCAATTAATAGCACAACTCAAGAAATATTTTTCTTTATTTAACAGAACATCCACTTGGGGCACAATGGCGACAGTGACAGAGAAAGCAATGTGTGTGCTGTGGATGTGGGAAACCAAATCTCCAATTACTGTACAGAGACGTTTTCGGGAGGAATATCAGAAAACTCCACCAACAAAGCAATCACTCAAGCGATGGCTGAAACAATTTCAAGAAACTGGCAGTGTGCTACATTAGAAAGGGGCTGGTAGGCCTAGTGTGTCTGAAGATAAGATAGCAGGAATTCAGGAGGCGTTTATCCGAAGTCCTATGAAATCCATCCGCCGAGCAAGCCGAGAACTGCAAATACCACGTTCAACAGTGCATAAAGTGGTTCACACAAGAGGTTGAAACTTTATGCCTACAAATTGCAAACCTTGCAGAAACTTCTACCAAATGACAAACCCAAACGGGTACAGTTTGCTGTTGACATTCTTGACCGTATTGATGAAGATGAGCATTTTTTGAACAATGTCGTTTTCAGTGATGAAGCGACATTCCATCTGTCTGGTAAAGTCAACAGACACAATTGCCGTATATGGGGATCAGAAAATCCGCATGAACTTATTGAACACGAACGCAACAGTCCCAAGATAAATGTTTGGTGTGCTCTCTCCCATAACCGTGTGATTGGACTATTTTTCTTCCATGAGAACACTCTGACGGCTACAAATTACCTAGATATGCTTGAATGGTATGCTGCACCTCAGCTTGAGGATATGCAGCCCCGTGTGTTCTTTCAGCAAGATGGGGCACCGCCACACTGGGGATTAGAAGTGCGGAGGTTCCTCAATGAAAAGTTCCCTTCTCGTTGGATCGGTCGGATGGCCCTATTCCATGGCCTCGTTCCCCGGATATCACGCCTATGGATTTCTTTTTATGGGGCTACACAAAGGACAGTGTATGCAAAGAAGGTTAATAACATCACAGAATTAAGACACCGGATTGAAGAGACATTAGCTTCCATCACGCAAGACATGCTTCTTAATGTTTGGAACGAAATCATCTATCGCCTTGATGTTCTGCGTGCTACCAATGGGGCTCACGTGGAAGTTTACTGAATTAAAACAAAAATTTCTTGAGTTTTTATTTTTTGAGTTGTGCTATTAATTGTCGCAAACCGTTTTAAGATAGCTCCTATAATAACGAATTTATTAAGGCTTATAATGGGGTGAATAATTTATGGACACCCTGTATTATTGTACCCGCAACCAAAAAAGGTACAAAACAAGACATCAATTTGAACGATTATTTTAGTTCTAATGTATTATTTTTGTGAATTTAATTTAAAAGAGTTTCCTATGAGACCGGACTTATGGGATACCTTGTGTATATACTGTATACTGTAGTTTAAAATGAAAAAATAAATAAATACGCTTACATACTCTTTTTTAATATGGCTACAAAAAATTAAATTCTAGAAACTCAATCTGACCTCCGAGACATAAAATCATTAAATTCGTAGACGTTTTTAAACCATTCCTACGCAAAAGTACACTTTTGATCTTGTCACTTACCTGACTGACAGCATGTGGCAAGGTTCGGGATTCGCTGCAGAAGAAACATGGCAGTTATAAGGAATTCTATTAATTTGGTCGACGAGACGTAATATCGACACACTAAAAACCTAATTTAACCTTACCTAACGTAATCTAACCTAACTTGTTTGTTTGAGGGGGTTTGTTTAACCTCCTTCGCAACATCTAACCTACAGTTCTAAGTGGGGTCCGAACCAAGGGTCGCTACTTAATCTGAACGTAGAGGACGGCCCGTAATCCAACTACTCTACAGACAGAACGCCGCTTAACTTCGCTGATCGACGGAAGTCGTGTGTGAAACCGGCCACGACGTAGTCCCAATGCAACACTTTTATAGTTTATATTATCCCTTTAGGCCTAGTTAGTACTGCTCATTCCACCCTAATAAATAGGTTAATTCTTATCACATGTTTCACAAACCAATTTTGTAATGAAAATACAGTATATTAGGGTTACCATATTTGAACTTTCAAAAAAGAGGACACTCGGGAGAGGGGGTGTATCTCTATCAGTATCTACCAACTCACGTTGTATTAATGTATTATATATACTATGTACTACATGTCGTCTACATTGAGTATCTATAAATAGGAACAAGTGTTATGGCCTCAAAAACCAATGTTATAATTATTCAAATTTCCCGGACATGTCCGGGAAAAACCGGAGGTATGGTAATCCTACAATATATAAATAGGTGAAATTGCAATTTCCTCTTTATTTGGCCTCTATTCATCAAAATATAAAATATATTGAAAGTTTGCTTAATAGATCCTCTATCGGATCTAATGGGTTCATCTAATTCGCTATATCTGGTAAATTTCTAACAAAGTTTTCATTTTAGGGCAGAAAGACGAGAGAGGGAGCTTACCCCAAGGCAAAGAGCAGAATCCCTGCCTGACGCCCTACATCAAGTGCTCGACAAGCAATTTACAGTAACGAGAGTCGTTGAAAACCGTGGAAGTCTTCACCAAAACGACGTCATTCGGAGCGTCCGGATCTCGGTTCGAAACTGAATCCACGCCGGTTGCTCCTCAAGGGCGACGCCACATAAATACTTCGTCGCTGTACCCGGAGGAGAGGAGAGGAAGATTACCTTAACATCAACCCCACAATACCGCCGGTATCGAAGATGTCCGTTTCATCTTCAGTATTGGGCGCGGGAGGCGTGTGACGACCAAGCGCGAGTGGTCGCTGAGAGAGTCTATGAGATGGATGCGCCTGCAATTTACTCGATAGATTTACTAGAAGTTAATTAATTACTCTCGTGTCATTAAATAACGGAGGCTTACCCTATTTAGGCTTAGGCTTAATTAAATTTTATTTCTTTAAATAGAATTAATGAGAGTAACAATCCCTGAAATGAAACTTCGGGTTTTTGACCATCAACAAAAGATTATGGAAAGAAAAATTAAACTAGTAACGATGTTGCATAATGATATGGTTTCTCTCTCTCTCTCTCTCTCTCTCTCTCTCTCTCTCTCTCTCTCTCTCTCTCTTGTTCATAATAAATAAATAAAAGATTCCTTAAAGAAAAAATGTATGGTGTAGATTAGATTAAGTAGCTTAGTATTCATGCTAGCCTTTATTTTCCGCTGTTTTCAAATGCGTAAAACTGAGTACACGAGATAAGTGTACAGATGGTGTGAATGAACTCTGAAGCTATTCTTTTCATTATAAATTTTCCTATTTTCCCTATAAATCTTCTTTCACCACTATTTTCTGTCAGCAGTGGCTGACGGAGGAGGGACAGCTTTGTCTGTTTTATATTTTACTATTACTACTATCTCTGCATGAAAGCTTTACACGTCTATAAGTGTAGGCATGATACAAGTTTTTCATTGCTATTTCTAACTTTTCTACTTCCTTCTTGGGCTAGCCTAGAGTGGTCTTTGTTAGCCTGTAACTCTCTCTTCAATTCTGTGACTCTCTCTCTCTCTCTCTCTCTTCTCTCTCTCTCTCTCTCTCTCTATATATATATATATATATATATAAAAGACAACAACATGACATTTAACACCGAGAAATTTCAGCTCTTGAGATATGGTAGAAAAGAGGAACTTAGACTGCATATTATGCTCCAGATAGACAAGAAATTCAGAGAAGCACGCAAGCGACCGATCTGGGGGTAATAATGACCGATGATGCGAAATTCGAAACACAAAATCAGATAGCGATAAATAAAGCAAAAAGAATCGCGGTACAGTTACTAAGAACGTTCAAAAGAAGGGACAGGACAGTAATGATTCCCCTGCAAAAAACACTGATTATACCAAAATTTGAATACTGCTCAGTTTTGAGGTCCCCATATAAAAAGGAAGAGACTAATAAACTAGAAGAAACGCAGAGACATTTCACAGCCAAGAATGATGCCTGTAAAGAACTCAACTACTGGGAAAGACTACGTAAACTAAATCTGTACTCCCTGAAAAGAAGAAGAGAGAGGTACACCATAATCTACATATGGAAAATGATCGAAAAACTGGTACCAAACGTAAAACTAAACCCAGTTACCATTCAAACAACACTGGTAAAATAGGAAAGGCAGAATGTGTAGTGTTCCCATATTAAAGGCCCGACAAGGGACCTCCTCAACACTGAAGGAAATTATGATAGCTTGGTTGTCAGGGAGCCAAGACTTTTTAACCAGCTTCCAAAGGACCTCAGAAACGTTACAGGGGTCAAAGTTGAAGTCTTCAAGAGAAGACTAGATGCCTGGCTCAGGATGGTACCAGATGAACCGGGTGCACCTGGCTATGTGCGATGGAAAGCTAAGAAAGCAACTCGCTCCTCCACCAAGCCAGACCTAGAGGCGGGGCCACCAGCTTGACCTTCGTGTGAAGAGAGACGAACGCACGGAACAACAACGGGGTTAACGAGGTATATAAAGAGAGAGAGATATGTGTGTATATTCCTATATAATATTGTATCTGGGCAACACTAGATTTTGAGGCTCCGCCAAACCGAATCTGGTCCAGTTACGGAATGTTTTCTGGAGGGCCTAAGTCCATAATTTTTTTTTAAGGGAGAGATTAATCTCATTCTTAACAGGAGAGGTTATGTACGAAGGAGACCTACAGCTTTACGTGGGATCCAACACGGAGGACGCTCACCTATCCAACTACCACCCAAACCCAATTCGCTTAACTTCGCTTCTGAACAGGATACGGTGTTGGACATAGCCATAAAGTAGCTCCTTATGTCCCCATTTGAGAGACAGAATGGTTCAAATAGAGAAAAAAGAGTGACTTTCGATTTCCGTAAAATTTTTAGTAAATCTCACATGAATAATATTCACCTTAATTGTAAAAACTGTAATGGTATCTTTTAAAATTGACCTATTTTGCTCTTCACCAACAATATTGCTTCAGAAGAAACTGAGCTTTAATTTTTAAGGCAATTTGCATATGCTGCTAGCAGCTACGCATGGCACAATCTTTTCGAGAACGCAATAATAATAACACTGTGTAACACTGATTCTGTTTATATAGAATTTTTTGTTTTTATAAGCATTTGTGGGCGCTGAGTCCAAATCTGGCCTTGGTTTGTGTGTATCATCAATGGTTTTGGAGATAATCCATTTTTCATGTTTTAACAGTATAATGTTATTATGGGCGCAGCAACATCAGAATAATCAAGAATTGTTGAGAACAATCCGGATGTTCGTTGACAGTTTCTTGCTCTAGAAATTGCCCGAAACTTCCACTGTGCTATATAAAAAAAGAGCGCAGAGTCTGAGAAGTCAGTAAGTGTGAGCACACAAAGAAAGCAGGTTGTTTGTCTGATGGTTACCAGCACTGAGGACTGAGGTACTGTGTTTCTGTGCTTCTCTGTGCTGACGATTTCAATGTTATCGATCCTTTTTTATTGCGAACATTATTTCAGTGTTGCGAATACATCTTTTTTCTGGAATCTGTAATCTGTTGCAGATTTAATAACTCTTCTCTCTATATCTGCAGGTTATGATTAATGTAGTACAGTTTGGTAAAGAGAATGGCAACTAGAGCTTGTAAACACTCGCCGGATATATTCTGCTACGTTTGTGGGTATTACATAGGCCCCACGCAAGTATCGCACAAGATTGTGAAAGGCACCAAGTTCTGGATCGCGTATCGGCTCTATTTTGGTATGCCTATGGGTGACCAAGATAAGCCCTGGGCCCCATGTGATCTGTGGAAGCTGCCGCTCCACACTTGAAGGGTGGCTGCGGGGAGTACGCAAGGCAATGCCCTTTGCGGTACCCAGAATATGGAGAGAACCAAAGAGCCACCACGACGATTGCTACTACTGCATGGTAGATGTTTCTAAGTACAGGAAAATTAAAGGAAGGCAGACTCTTCAGTATCCAAGCATAGCGTTGTCCATAGCTCCTGTACCACATGGCGAAGGTCTTCCAATACCACGTCCACCAGAACAGGTATCTATCCATTACTTTACCTTCTGTATTTACAGACTGTGGGTCATTATGTGTCGATTTTTCTTAGTGCTGATGCTCTTCTACATATATAGTTATGCCTATATTTTGTTTCTTTGCTTTGCAGGTTGAAAATGAGGATGCAGCTAGCTCATCTGAGATGTCAGCTGGTGAAGACAGTCATGATGAAGAATATACAGTAACTTTCAGTACAAACCTTCACTTTCCAAATCAGAGGGAATTGGACGACTTAATTAGAGATTTGAATCTGACAAAATCAGGGTCTGAGCTTCTGACCTCCAGATTCAAAGAGTGGAATTTGCTTGGAGAAGACTGCAAGCGCACTGTATACCGAAAGCGGCATGAAGAATTCGCAAGGTTCTACAATGTCAATGGCTCTCTCTGTTATTGCAGCGAGGTTAATGGTCTATTCACAGCTATTGGGTTAACACATATACCCTCAGAGTGGCGCCTGTTTATTGACAGTTCAACTCTGAGTTTAAAAGCTGTTCTACTCCACAATGGGAACAAATATCCATCTATAACAGTTGCACATTCTGTTCAAATGAAAGAGGACTATGAAAATGCCAAACAACTGCTCAGTCAAATCAGGTATGAACAATATAACTGGGACGTGTGTGGTGATTTCAAAATGATTGGTTTCCTGTTAGGTTTACAAAGAGGGTTTACTAAATATTCATGTTTTCTTTGCCTGTGGGATAGCAGGGCTTCAACTGAGCACTATAAAACAGTTCAGTGGCCTCCACGTGAAGGACTGCAACCAGGAAAGTACAATGTACTCAGGGAACCTCTTGTGAAGCCTGACATGGTTCTGCTACCACCTCTCCATATTAAGTTTGGTCTAATTAAGCAGTTTGTAACTGCGTTATATTTTGGAGGGGAAGTTTTCGAACAGTTTCGGGTCATGTTCCCTAAACTCTCTGAGGCCAAAGTCAAGGCTGGCATCTTTGTAGGACCACAAGTCAAGGCGCTGTTGAATTCAAAGAACCTTGAAGCCAAGATGACTCCGATCGAAAAAGAGGCTTGATGTGCTTTCCGTGATGTGGTTCGTGGGTTTTTAGGCAACCATAAAGCACTAAACTATAAGGAGTTAGTGTCAAACTTGATTAAGTGCTATGGCAAAATGGGGTGCCGTATGTCTTTAACATTACACTATCTGCATTCACATCTAGACTTTTTTCGTGATAACCTGGGCGATGTGAGTGAAGAACATGGCGAAAGATTCCATCAAGATATTCAAACGATGGAGAAAAGGTACCAGGGCCATGGGGATGCTTCCATGATGGGAGACTACGTATGGTCGCTGATCAGAAAGGATAAGAATGTTCATACGCGGAAGTCGCGTTCTTCAGTGCATTTTTAAGGAACGCACACTGCATAACGAGGCTTGTTATTCTCTTATCGGTTCTCCTCATGATATATATTATATCCTTTGCATCATTTTCGGTTTGTCAAACAATTTTGGCTCAATAAACATTAATTTCCAATAGTGTTTTTATTTTCAGAAAATATTTATGTTAGTCTTCTTTATATACGTGTATAGTACTTTGCCATATGAAAAGTGTGATAACCTATATTTTTGAAACGGTTGATGATAGAGCTAAACCAATATCATTTTTGGAATCAGCGCCCCGAAATCATTAAGAAACGACAGAAAAATCACAATAAACAGAAAATTTTTCAAATTTTGTTACCCAGTGTAATTGGCCGCGAGGGCCAGAAACTGGCACAGGCTTAGACAAACCAATGCGCCGACTGTTTTTTTTATGCAAGAAGGAGGGGGCCAAGGGTGAATGCCCGCCCCCCTCCTCATAGAAGAAGAAGAGAGCCAAAATTAAGGTCTAAGTTTTTCGCGATTCCTGGGCACTCTGCGTTTGAAAGATTAGAGGTCATAGACCGGAGAAAAGATGAATTGAGGGAGGTTGTTCCAGAGTTGACTGGTTGAGTAGATTAATAATTGAGTTCAAAAAAGCGGTGTCCGTTATAATAGCGATAGTAAAGAGAGAGAGAGGCAACATTGCGGCGAAGAGAGAGGGATTGAAGACAGTGAGTAAGAGGCGGGAAAATGATGAAACGAAAAGCCTTCGATTTCACCCGGTCATGTAGAGCTGTATGGGAACCCATACTGACGATCTGAAAGAAGAGTGTGAGAAGAGAGGTGTTTAAGAATCTTCCTGTTAAGGATACATTCAAAAATTTTACAAAGGCAAGAAATCGAAGCAATTGGACGATAGTTGGAGGGTTCAGAGCGGTCACCCTTCTTTGGGACAGGCTGAATGAAAGCGAATTTCCAGTTGGGAAAGGCGGTACATATTCTAATTTTGGAGTGCTAACGTACCCGGGCTACCTAGCTAGTTAACGCAAGAGCTTAAACAGTCAGGGTACCGGGCAAATAATAAACAATTTACGCATGTCATACCTAAAGTTTTAATTCTATTTGTACATGTGCGGAAGAGCTGATTCTTGGCTGTGTATATATATATATATATATATATGTACATATATATATACTTTTTCATTTAACTTCATGAATTCAACTATTAAACACACAGCATATAGCAATAAATTAAGACGCAATAAGCTCAATAACATAATCGCAGCATACAATCTCAGCTAAATTAACTAAGAACGATGGAGTTTTTAGACACCTATATATGGGAAACGTATCGATAAGAAATATTGTACTATTGACAAATGTTCTGAATGAATGATCTGCTTTGTCACCAAACCATACACCTGACATCTGTTGTTGTTCTGAATTCTGCGCGAATTAATGGGGCCAAAATTTCCTTACCAAAGTCCATAATGAAAGACAAATCCACCTTCCCCGCCTACTAACACATGTTCTCAAAGAGTGCGTACAGCGAAGCGTAAATTTTAATCCCCAAGCAGCATTCTCTCTCTCTCTCTCTCTCTCTCTCTCTCTCTCTCTCTCTCTAACACGGGAACACTAGAAATGATTCTTGTGAACATTTATAGTTCTCTCGCTCTCATCTTGCGCGGAATATTCTCCTATACAAGCGTCGTTCTTTATGTTAATTATACTGCGTGTTTGCAGTTTAAATGTATATAATGTACGGCATGCGGGAAGTGCCCCCTTGGGGCATTGGTTTCTGCGCGTATGTAGAGGAATTACGGCATTTGATTGAGTGAGGCCCGTGGTGTAATGGTTATCATATCTGACCGGCAATCGGAAGATCCCGGGTTCGATTCCCGGGTGGTTACCTCATTTTTTCATTTGTTTCGTTTCTCGCTCTTATCTTGCGCGGAATATTCTCCTATACAAGCGTCGTTCTTTACGATATATATATATATATATATATATATATATATATATATATATATATATATATATATATATATATACTGTATTTACGAATTGAAAAATATTATCCAGATATTAATGGTAGCTTTATTTTTTGCGATTTAGTAAAATTTATTTTATGTTAATACATTTTTTATGGTAATTATTAGATTAACTACAATATTTTGCCCGTTTAAAAGTCATTGTAATTAATTCCCATAGAGTTTCTTCAATATTTTGGCATCGCTAATTTAAAAGTCCTCTAATTTTGAAATTAGCGGCACAGTCTATGCACAGTTTAGTGTGCTGTCAGCCTCGATAGGGTTAGGTTCGTTTTAACACTGTTCAACGAAATTTTTACTTATATATTTCGAGTTTGAGAGGATGGTTAAGACACGCGAGTTATCTAGCCAAGAATTAGGAGAATTGACTGCTCTTGTTAAAATGGGTAATTATTCTAATACAAGTATTGCAAAAATGCTGAAGATAAGTGAAGGTACAGTCAAATACCATAAGAAACGTACTTTAAATCAAGGGAGTACCTGGAAGTTAGTCTGAACTGGAAGAGAGAGGGTTTTGTTAGAGCATGGTGTAAGGCATCAAAAAACTGACCTTGGAGAATAGATCTATGACAGCAAATGACTTGAGTAAAGAATTAGTGAAAGCGGGAGAAACAAAAGTTAGTGCTGATACAGTAAGAAGAAGGTTAACAATACGTTTTCTGTTTTAGGTTTCGAAGATGCTGATGAACCGGAAATACGACTCGTTGGCGATTCCATTGTTCGAGGGCAGCTCGAGGAATTCTGTGGGAGAAACCCTCGTCGTAGGCGGCGTTACTGCTACCCTGGTGCAAGGCTGGAGGATATAACTAATAGTGTTGACCATTTTACAGACGGTACCTCTGAGGACACAACGTATGTTATTCATGTCGGTACTAATAACGTTTTAAATTCTAGATCGGAAGAACTGCTGGCTAGGTACAGGGACTTACTAGAGCGATTAAAGGAAAAAACTAATAAGATTGTTTTAACAGGTATACTTCCTCGAATTATCCAACGTAACGATTTCTACAGCAAGGCGACCTATATCAACAATAACCTAAAGTCTCTTTGCCAACAGGAAGGAGTGCATTTTGCAAATTTTGGGAACAGTTTCTACGGCAGGGGGGACTTCTTCCTCGAAGATGGACTTAATCTTAATGACGTTGGAGCTGCGCGTTTAGGAAGACTATTTCTTAATACTGTCTCTTATTTTCAGGTTGCCGTAACTCGTACGGTCCCAGCGTAATTTCCACAAATTTCCCCTGCGCTCGCGAAGGTGTCGCAATTATAAACAATTTGAAGGTTCTATCCTTAAATGCTCGTAGCCTACGAAATAAAATAAACGAATTATTTTCTATAATTGCTTGTAAAGACTATGATTTAATTGCGATAAATGAATCGTGGCTTAGCACTGAAACACGTGACTTTGTAGGGGAGTATCAAATTAGTGGTTATAGACTTTTTGTTAAAAGCAGAATAGGAAGGCGAGGAGGCGGTGTTATGTTGTATATCAAAGCTAATATTGCGAACGTTATAGAATTAAAGTACACAATTCCAGAACCGATAGATTCGACTATAGCAGAACTTAAATTGAACGATTTCAAACTTCTTGTTGCGGTTATGTATAGGCCCCCTAATCAAACAGCTGATACGGACGAAGCATTATATCGTGAACTAAAGAGAATAATAGGTAGTGAGCAGACCTTAGTTATGGGTGACTTTAATTGCGCCAACGTGAATTACGATACAATGCAGGGAGACGCGGAAGGTAATCGTTTAGTTAATTTTCTCGAGGATAGCTTTCTTATACAAAAGGTTGGGGAACCTACGAGGTTGGACAGTATTTTAGATTTAGTAATAACTACGGATGATAGGCTAATCACTGATCTTCAAGTAATAGAACCGTTAAGCAATAGCGATCACAATATGGTAGAGTTTGTCCTCTCAGTAAGTCACTCGAAACCAGCTAACTCGACTAAAATTCCTAACTTCCAGCACGCAGACTTTTGTAAATTTCGAAATAAATTGTCACACGTCAATTGGGAAAACGTAATGGGGATTCCCAACGCAAAACAAATGTGGGAATCGTTTGAAACAGTACTTAGGACTAATAAATGAGGAATGTGTACCGTACAAAATTAAGCGTGCGAAAGTAAACAACAAGTCCTTGTGGTTTACTTCTAGAGTAGGAGACATTATAAAGAGTAGAGATAGGGTTTATAGGCTACATAAGTGCGATAAAGACAATTTGTTGTTACGAAACAACTACATATCTCTAAGGCGTGAAGGGAAAAGTGTAATAAAAAAGTCCAAGCGCGAATTTGAAATCTCCATAGCTCGTGACGGTAAAGAAAACCCCAAGCGATTCTTTCAATACGTCAATAATAGAAATCCAGTAAAAAGTGTCTTGAGGCCGTTGAAAAATGTTAACGGAGATCTAGTTTCTGAAAACAAGGAAATGACTACGTTGCTAAACGAATTTTTTACGTCAGTTTTTACTATAGAAGATGTAACGAATATCCCTACGGTCATAGACATAATACCTTTTGATAATGGTAATATTTTGGATAATATAGTGGTTAGTGAAGGGGAGGTAATGCGCTATATTGATAAAATGAAAACGCGTAAATCACGGGGGCTGGATTCCTTATATCCCATACAACTAAAAGAATTAAAAGATAGCATTGTTGTGCCGCTAACAAAGATTTTTAATGCGTCTATTTCTGAGGGGTGCGTACCAGATAATTTCAAGTTAGCAAACGTAACACCTATCTTTAAGAAAGGCGATAAAGGTGCGGCGGGAAATATAGGCCAATCAGTTTAACGTCTGTTGTAGGTAAGCTATTGGAATCAATAATTAGGGATCGTATAGTCGAATACTTAGAATTGTATAACTTAGAAATACGCAGCACGGTTTTAGACGAAACAAATCTTGCTTAACTAATCTTTTAGAAATTTTTCAAAGCGTGGTTGACGTTTACGATAGCCATCGGGCGGTTGATGTAGTGTATTTAGATTTTCAAAAAGCGTTTGACACCGTACCGCACAAAAGACTCATTGAGAACACTAAAGCTCATGGAATCAGGGGTGTAGTAATAAATTGGATAGAAGAGTGGTTGCGAGGTAGGAAACAGAGGGTGGTCGTTCATGGAGAGGAGTCGTGTTGGGCTAATGTAGCGAGTGGCGCTCCTCAGGTAACGATTTAGATGTCGGCCTAGTCAGTACAGTTTCAAAGTATGCGGATGACACGAAGCTGGGTGGTAGGGCGATTAATGACGAAGATAGAGGTAAAATCCAGAATGATCTGAATAAAATCGTTGATTGGTCAGTCACATGGCAAATGAGATTTCACGTCGATAAGTGCAAAATTTTACATATAGGTTCGCGTAACGGTAATTTTGCGTATAGTATGTCAGGGAAGGAGTTAGCAAGCGGAGAGCAGGAAAAAGATTTAGGAGTTATAGTCACTGGTGATTTAAAAGTAGCGAAACAAAGTACAGCAGCGGTCAATAAAGCGAACAAAGTGTTAGGTTTTATAGCTCAGAATTTTGAGTACAAATCGCGCGATATTATAGTTCCTCTTTATAAATCATTAGTTAGACCCCATTTGGAGTACGCGATCCAATTTTGGAATCCGCATATGCGAAAAGATATAGACAAACTCGAAAGAGTTCAAAGACGGGCAACTAAGATGATTCCGTCGCTTAGGTCAAAGTCGTACGAGGTTAGGCTTAAGGAGTTAAAATTGATTACACTCGAGACTAGGAGGCTAAGGGGTGATCTAATCCAGGTTTTCAAAATTATGAATGGGTTTGATAACGTAGATAGGGATAGCTTTTTCGAAATATCTCAATATAATAGGACTAGAAATAACGGGTGTAAGTTGAGAAGTAGAAGGTTCGAGACAGCAGTTGCCAAAAACCTTTTTTACGCATAGAATAGTAAATAGCTGGAATAGTTTGCCGGTAGAAGTAATTAGTAGCACGTCTATGAACAAGTTTAAAAATCGATTAGACGCATATGTTGATAGATTGGGTATAGTTTAATGTAGTCAAATTAAGGCTTTGTGGTTCGGAACCCACGTAAAATTGTAGGTCCCCTCCGCAACCACGAAGGACATGCACAATACACAATTATGAACACAGTTAGGTAGACCAGCCATGAGTGAATCCTAGGGTCTTTGTTGGTTTGAAACATTATAACATTATAACATTATAACAGATAATAAAATATTTGCTAGAGTGAGTAAGAAAAAACCTTTATTGTGAAAGAAGAATGTGATAGCACAATTAGAATTTGACAATTAGAATTTGCTATTCAACACAAAGATTGGGATGCTGAGAACTGGTCAAAAATTGCATGGAGTGATGATTGCAGATTCGAAATTTTTGGTAGTGATAAAAGGAGGAAAATTATTAATAGACGAATTGATGAAGAATATAAGAATGAATGCCTTATTCTGTCGGTGGAAAAAAAGGAGATGAGGGAATTAGTGTGTGGGTTGCATCTCATCAAAAGGAGTTGGAAAATTACACCGGATCACTCGGAATGAAAATGGACACGTGGATCAATATGTATTCAAACATCTATTCACTAATATTGCAATCCCAGCTGCTAAAGAACTTCGTGGAGATTATGCAAACTTCATATTTCAACAGGATAACGATCCTAAGCATAATGCTAAATCACTAACACAGTTCTACAGTAAGCTTGAAGAAGAAGGGTTTAAAATGCTAGGATGGCCAGCTCAGAGTCCAGATTTAAATCCTATTGAACATCTTTGGGATGAGCTCGCAAGAAAAGTAAGAACAAGATAAGATAAGGCAAAAAATAAAGAAGATTTATGGAGAGTTTGTCAAGAAGAGTGGTATAAAATCAGTCCTGAATCGTGCACAAAGTTGGTTGACTCAATGCCTCAACGTCTTGAACTAGTTCGAAAGAACAAGGGTGGCCATACAGGATACTAATTTGCAGAAGTTTTTATAATAAATTTTTACAAATAAGTATGGTATTTTTCGTTTATTAACCTTTTTTATTGGCAAATATATCAAATATTATTATATTACATTTAAATATCTTATTATATATATATTCTTATTCCAAATATATTACAACTTACGATTCATAAATACTTTTGCGGCCCAGTGTAAATACGAGGTAATTCAATAAGTATCTGCACTTTTTATTTTCACAATTTTATTTTCACATCTGATAGATTATAAACACATCAGTTCTCAACATAGTCTCCCTGTTTCTCAATACACTTAGTCCAGCGATCTACAAGCTTCCTAATACCATCACAAAAGAATGTTTTTGGCTGTGTGCGTAGCCAGTCATGCACCGCCTCCTTCAGGTCATCATCGCCTTGGAATCGCTGACCTCTCAAAGCGTCTTTTAGTGGTCCAACCAGGTAAAAATCCGAAGATGCCAGGTCTAGACTGTAGGCTGGATGGTCAAGAACTTCAAATTTAAGTTCTTCAAGGCATTTTCTAGTCTGTGCAGCGGTATGAGGGCGCGCATTGTCGTGTAACAGAACAACACCTTCCGACAATCTCCCTCTCCGTTTTGTGCGAATTGCTTGGTTTAACTCATTCCGAAGCATGTCAGAATACTATGCACTTGTTACCGTAGTTCCACGCTCCAGATAATGTTCAAGGTTATCATTATCATTATTCGTATTCTGACATGCTTCGGAATAAGTTAAATGGTGCTCAAGCGCTTTCGTCTAATGACATCCTCAGCAACACTGAAGTAAATAAAGAGTTCGAGACTATATGTAGGTCACAAAAAAAAAATGTATATATATATATATATATATATATATATATATATATATATATATATAGAAATAGAAATTGTGGGAGGAGCATACAAATTTGTAAGGAAAACTACCAATTTTAGCACTTTGCCCTTCTTGTCTAAATTCGTTCTAAACGAATTCAACGCAAGATCAAATGGATTGTTTACAACCAATTTTATACATAATGCCTGAATGTTATATAGGTCATAAAAAATAAAAAGGAAAAAATATAAAAATAAATTCAAAAATAAAAATTGTAAGAGGAGCATACACATTTATAAGGAAAAACTACCAAAGTTTCAGCACTCTGCCCTTCTCGTCTAAATCCGTTCTGAACGAATTCAAAACAAAAGGATCACGTTGAAAAAGACCTTGGCTCATGTTAAAGTTATTTCTAAGTTGGATAATAGCAGACTCAAGAATATTTCTGTTAACAATGTTGCTAAAGTGAAACAAAACTGAAGCATTATTCCAGTCAATAGAGTGGGCTAACTCTGACAAATGAACAAAATGGGCACTGGACGACTGTCCCGTTCTAACGGAATATTGATGCTGTTCTACACGCGTGTGCAAATCCTTTCCCGTCTGACCAATGTAAAAAGAATCACATTGTTTACAACCAATTTTATAGATAATGCCTGAATTATTGGTAGGGCTATTTTTTACTATATTTTTCACAATACTGTTATATGAAACCGGTTGCTTTGAGTTTTTTAATTATTCTATTCACAGACGTAACATTACAAGTTATTCCTGGAAATTCCCTCAAAATTCTTGCCCCAGTCCATTTTTTTCCAAGAAACACTTTTCAATCACCGCTTTTTTACCGTTAGTTAGAACCATAATTTGAAGAGTAAGTTTAAAAAACAGTATTTAAGATGGGCGTAGCTTATATCATCTGACGTTTTTCAGAGACTAACAGATTATCCATAGGCTAAGGAAACTACGACAAGTCTTAGAATAGTTGCCAGGTACAACTATACACATTTAGTATTTATGATATTCGTTTTTTTCACCATACCTCATTGTTCCCTCAGCTGTGAAGTATGTTATATAGAGATCTGAAATTTTATGACGGCTTATCAATAGATTGAGGTAAAAGTTATGTAAATTTGGAAGTGTAAACTGCATATTTTTGAAGTTATTGATGTTCAAATCTCAAGGCGTTTTTTGGGGGGCCACCCGATATATATATATATATATATATAATATATATATATATATATATATATATATATAAACGAAATTATACGATAGAAATAACTGAGATGATGGGATATATAAACGATGCATGTTTGCTTCAATATATATATATATATATACACACTACGCCAAATGGCTGGTTACGCCTTCTAAGCCAGATTAAGCCTTCTAAGCCAATTACGCTTTCTAAGCCAGATTAAGCCAACTGAGGCTGCCAAGAACTTTAGTATGCATTCCTAGGTTAGGGAACCTCTTCTGAGGCGGGTCATTCTCCCGGACCAACCCCCTCTCCCCCATCTCACCCTTCATGCAGCTTGGGGCTAAACGCCCTCCCCCTTGCTTTCATACCCCCTCCCCTCATGGGTGCCAACCCCCCTCCCTCATTTGCAAGAATTGATCAACATTGCAAATGATTTGCACTCTACCATCTTGTGGTACCCCCTCCCCTCATAGGTGCCAACCCCCACTCCCCCATTTGCAACAGTTGATCAACATTGCAAATGATTTGCACTCTACCATTTTGTGGTCATACTACTAGGCTCATCAGAATGTATGACAAGAAATATTTAATAAAATCTGTTCCTTTTACTGGACAGCATGTGCAGTTCATTAGGTCGGGGTTCGAATTACGATAATGCTGGTAATATAATAATAATAATAATAACAATAATAATACAGGAGTTAGAGCAATAGGCCGCATTAGTTGGCCTGATCGCTGTGCCAGTTTTTGCCACTCCTTACAAATTACTATTGCTTTTATTAAGACTCATAAGCCCTGCCATAGCGTTGTTCATTATTAACTAATAATAATTAGCTAACTAAGAGCCGAGTATGTAACTTGTACAAGGAACTCTCAAACTGTTACATTATATGCAAGCTCACGAAATTTCTTTACACACAATTATATCATGTTATACGATATCAATTAAGTTTAATTACAAAGGTATTGATCGCAGATTGCTTCAACCAATTCATTCCTGCTTCAATAATTCACAGGCCTGCGAATAAGACTTTATAAGAGTTGTTTTCATACTAATAACTGATTTTATATAATTCAACTACGCTGATTTCGAATAAGGTGTCCATTTTTTTCTATCAAGTAAGGATTTTCTGCAAACTGGAAGGAAAAAACAGCAACATAAATAAATATTATCTATTTCAATTTACATTAGGTACCTATTTCGCTTTGTTATACTAATTACAAATGCAAACAACTGTAAAAAGAAAGAAGATTATTAACGTCAATTACATATTCATCTTTATTTGTCCCGAGTTTTTCTTGTGACATCTATGCCTTTTAGTTTCGAATGTACGCGCTTTTCCTTTTCTTTTATGTAATAATTACGGAGTATCCCGTCTCAAATCCAGCAGTAATCAGCCATCATGTTGATGTGTCACCTTCCCTGATATCTCTTCTCCATTTTTTTGATGTCTTGTTGAAACCAAGCATTTATAAGCATTTATAGGGAGTAGTTTTTAATCAAAATTTAATGAAAATTACTTATATATCTAATATGAAGTATGACATTTTATGAAAAATCTGTGCGTGATGGCGAAAAATGAATATTATTTTTTTTATTTTCGGAATCAGCGTGCAAAAATTACGATATAAGTGATAAAATATTTCAGACAACAAAACCATCGCAGGCCTGTGGTTAATTTCAGAGCATTAAATACGTCAAAGACTAATTTTTTTTATGGCATCATTTATATATATATGGGATGAATTTCACAATAAAACACGTGAAATGAATGAATGCTGCAAACCCACAAGGAAAAAGAAAAACGATTCCAAGGCCTTTCGTGTATTCCCTGACGAGGTGTAGCTTTGAATACACGAAAGGCCTTGGAATCGTTTTTCTTTTTCCTTGTGGGTTTGCAGATATATATATATATATATATATATATATATATTCTAAAGAAATATTACCGGATTCAAATGTAAAATTACTTCCCTTCTTCTGATTGGTCAGACTTTGGAAGAAATGCTGCGCTGTCCCTGGTTAGACAATTCACAACCTCCAAATCATCGTTGTGAATACACATTAGTGAAAGATGTATAAATCCCGCTTTCATAGGCAGAGATTTCAGTAAAAACGACAAAAAATTTTAGACGTCATTCTGTTACTATTCCGTAAGGATATATATATATACAGGGTGTCCGAGAATTATCTGTACAAGTTTTGGCTGTTATTAAAAGTCAACCATGAAGTGTAGAAATTCCAGTGTTGTCCCATTTTACAGAGAATCTCATTAAGTTCTTTCTGATACCAAGTTTTGACAAGTTTTTTAGAAATTCCAGTGTGTCCGAAAATTATCTGTACAATTTCATCTTTTAATAAAATTCTTGATAACACACGTAAAATTCTTAAACAAGATTATTTAGAATCTGTATTTTCAAAAGTTTCTTTTATTAAAGTAACGTTGTTACAAACATTCGATATGTGCACCATCAGTGATTCGCAAAACATCCAATCGATAATCCAAATGTTGCCATGTACGCTGCAGCATATCCACATCAATTCGCTCAATAGCAGCTGTGATTCTTGCTTTTAAATCATCAATGTCTGTCACCCGCGTACAAAAAAGAAAAAACTTGTCAAAACTTGTTATCAGAAAAAACTTAATGAGTTTCTCTGTAAAATGGGACAACACTGAATTTCTACACTTCATGGTTGACTTTTAATAACAGCCAAAAATTGTACAGATAATTCTCGGACACCCAGTATATATATATATATATATATATATATATATATATATATATATATATATATATATATATATATACAGGGCGTCCCAAAAAAATGTATACACACTTTAAATACTTATAAAGGCAGTGTTTATTAAAATACATTTCATTTTCAAAATGTAATAGAATCTACAGACATTATTTAATTGTTTTGTCAACGCCTGTTTTCAAACTGACGTCCGTTCTGGTCCAGGCACTGCTGATAACGCGAAGCAATGGAATCGCAAACATCACGAAACATTTCGTTTGGTATTTGTGTGCATTCTCGTTCAATGGCTGCTCTCAATTCAGCGACTGTTGCAGGTTTTATAGCGTAGACTTTGTCTTTTAAGTATCCCCATAAAAAAAGGTCTAGTGGTGTGAGGTCTGGTGAACGCGGAGGGTATTCTACGAAACCCCTTCGTCCAATCCACATCCACATCGTGCCAAGTACCACTCGCAATACTCCACTCTTCTGTCCGGATCATCTTCATTAATAGCATGGACTAATCTTGGAATGTAACTTTTCCATTGACAGCGCTTCAAAATGCGTTTTCACACTTCCAGTAGCATTTTAGAATGAATTTCCTTTGTTCAAAGCTTAGTCTGACTGCCATTATTAATTCTAATGGGTTTAACTTGGAAAGAAAGAAACATCAATTGAGCTATCAGCTGTTAAAGTGTGTATACATTTTTTTGGGACGCCCTGTATATATACACACGAGGATAATTCAATAAGTATCCACACTTTTTATTTTCACAATTTTATTTTCACATCTGATAGAAATTATAAACACATCACTTCGCAACGTAGTCTCCCTGTTTCTCAATACACTTAGTCCAGCGATCTACAAGCCTCCTAATGCCATCACAAAAGAATGTTTTTGGCTGTATGCGTAGTCAGTCCTGCACCGCCTCCTTCAGGTCTTCATCGCCTTGGAATCGCTGACCTCTCAAAGCGTCATTTAGTGGTCCAAACAGGTAAAAATCCGAAGATGCCAGGTCTGGACTGTAGGCTGGATGGTCGAGAACTTCAAATTTAAGTTCTTGAAGGCATTTTCTAGTCTGTGCAGCGGTATGAGGGCGCGCGTGTCGTGTAACAGAATAACACCTTCCAACAATCTCCCTCTAGTAGTATGGGCGCAAAAGGAGAGAGTGCAATGCAATTGCAAATGTTGATCATTGTTGCAAGAGTGCCAGCACCACTGCCAATCCCCCTTATTACAAGGCATTTCCTGGGGAGGGGGGTTGTTGTAAGAGCAACAAGGGGTTATGCAACTTGGAGGCGGAGTGACCCCCAAGAGAAAGAGAGAAGAAGGAGAGAGAGGAAGAGAGGTGTTCGCCTGGCAGGAGCCAAGCGCATATTAAGACGTCAGCCGAGCGCCCGCTGTCTTATAGGCCCCTAATCAGCCAGTGCCTCCAGGCATTGTCAGCCAGTGTATTGAGAAAGTGTATTGAGAAACAGGGAGACTATGTTGAGAAGTGATGTGTTTATAATCTATCAGATGTGAAAATAAAATTGTGAAAATAAAAAGTGAGGATACTTATAAATCTCCGTGCAGCGGGCTGTCTACGGTTGGCCAGACTGGCAGTCGACGGCCTGTTGCGTGGCACGGTCAGAGTGCCGATCGGCTCCCGGGGCCGGACCTATTCTCAGCGTGCTATTTTTTTCAATTACAGGGAGCAATTGCGTGCTCCCCGAACTACTCTTACTCTCTGGCGACATTAAGACTAATCCAGGCCCCACTACAACTTACACATGTCACCATACACAAAGACATAGCCACACTAGCACCATGAGACACATACAGAAGTATAATATAACATATTACAGTACAACGTAGATGGCCTCACAAACAAAATCATGCAGCTTTGGGAATTCGTACACAAACAAAACATTCACATAGCACTTATACAAGAAACAAAACTAAAACGCACACACAAAACACCCACCATCCCTGACTTCACGGCGATTCGTCAAGATCGTACTGGGGGTAACGGGGGTGGATTCATCACTTACATACGTAAAAGCATTAGCTACACTGATGCTACCCAAAACATTACAAACACAATCCAAGCAGATAACACGATAGAAATACAGGCAGTTAACATTAAAACACGCGCAAAACACAACACCACACTAATCAACATTTACATCCCACCAGATAGTTCACCTCAGGTGCCAGCCAATTACAATCCACAGTTACACAATCTGGTCTCTCTCACTAATGTCATCTTAGGAGGAGACTTCAACGCCAAAGACACTAGTTGGTACCTGCACAACCAAAACAACACCAGAGACGCCAACATAGCCACATAACTAAACAGCCTCTTCATTCTTAACAATACAGAAGAACACACACACATACCACATCAAGCAGGATACTCAAACTCCTCCCCAGACATAACGTTCTGTTCCCCCTCACTAGCAACACATACACAATGGAGAATAGAAAAACAACTGTCATCAGACCACCTGCCCATCATCATTACAACACATTCTACACTCTGCCCCAACAGCCTTAGGCACACTTTCAGAAATTGCAAGAAAGCTGATTGGGAACAGTTCAAAACACAGACTGAGGAACAATTCACCACATTAAACAGCACACCCATCATAAACATCAATACAACACTCAAGACATTTAATCAGATTATCAATAATGCAAACAAATACATACCCAAGGGCAACATTAGGAAATACAACACAAATTACACTAGAGAAATAGCCAACCTCATAAGGCAACGTAACAACCTCAAATATAACACACAAACACCACACACAGAAGCCATAAAACAGCAGATACAACAGCTCAACACAGAAATAAACAACAAACTTAAAGAAAAACAAACAGAAACATTCAGGGATTTCATAAAACAGCAGATACAACAGCTCAACACAGAAATAAACAACAATGGAGAATAGAAAAACAACTGTCATCAGACCACCTGCCCATCATCATTACAACACATTCTACACTCTGCCCCAACAGCCTTAGGCACACTTACAGAAATTACAAGAAAGCTGATTGGGAACAGTTCAAAACACAGACTGAGGAACAATTCACCACATTAAACAGCACACCCATCATAAACATCAATACAACACTCAAGACATTTAATCAGATTATCAATAATGCAAACAAATACATACCCAAGGGCAACATTAGGAAACATAACCCAAATTACACTAGAGAAATAGCCAACCTCATAAGGCAACGTAACAACCTCAAATATAACACACAAACACCACACACAGAAGCCATAAAACAGCAGATACAACAGCTCAACACAGAAATAAACAACAAACTTAAAGAAAAACAAACAGAAACATTCAGGGATTTCATAACAACGCTAAACCACTCCACAGATACATCCAGGTTATACAAGACTATAAACAGCATTACCCACTCTAACAGCGGCATTCACACCTCACACGCGGCTATCTGTCGCAGCCAAAATAATATCCCAACATACACACAAGAAGCTAACATTCTAGTTAATCACTACGCAAAGATAAGTCACTTAAACAGAGACAACAACCACAAACACGCAGACAGACAAACAGCCAGACACAAGAAAACCTACAGACTCGACACGACCATTACACTCTTCAATACAGATCAGACCACCAAGATCATCAAAAACATTAAGAATTCGAAGGCTACTGGACCAGACAACATATCTAACATACACCTTAAACACTTGGGCCCACAAGGAATACTAGCTCTCACAAATATCAGCATATATTCATACCAACACTGTATTATTCCTGACATATGGAAACAAGGTAAAATTATTACACTACTCAAACCAAACAAAAATCCAACAGAACCAGCTTCCTATAGACCCATTATTTTACTATGCACACCTTCCAAAGTAACAGAAAGACTAATCTTACAAATCACCAACCCACTCATTCCACTATCGCCTACTCAACATGGATTCAGACCTCACCACTCAACCACGACATTACTCACTAACCTCACGCAGCACATCATGGATGGCATCAACTCCAGACGACCAGCTCAACGTACACTATTAGCAACAATAGACATTAGTAAAGCATTTGATGCTATCCCACGCTTCCATCTCATAAACAAAATACTCAACACAAACATGCACAATAACACCAAAAGATGGCTGAGCAACTATCTTTCAGGAAGATACTCACATGTCACATTTAATGGCAAGTCATCCAAAACAAGCTTTTTCGAACGGGGTCCCTCAAGGCTCTGTTCTCTCACCAACACTCTTCAACTTATACATGCATGACATTCCAACACCCATAGATAACAAGCTTACCTTATCATCATATGCAGATGACATCACTCTAACATCCACCCACAAAAACATCGACACCGCTACAAATAACCTACAAACATACATAAACAGTATACAAGACTGGCTCACACACAATAGACTCAAAGTAGCGCCCACAAAATCAACCATCACCTTGCTTACAAGCAACACAAAAGAACACCAGGTAATTCCACAGCTTACACTAAACAACATCAACATTCCACACACTCACAAGACCAAAATACTTGGGGTCACATACAACACATCATTATCTTTTGCAAACCATATTCAGGACATTAAAACCAAATGTACGTCAAGACTTAACACGCTTACGGTACTAACAGGCACAAACTTTGGACACCAGCAGGAAACAACATCACTCATATACAAACAATATATTCGCTCAGTTATGGACTATGCTAGCCCGTGCTGGGCACCCATTATCTCAAACACACATATAAACACCTTACAGACAATACAAAACAACGCACTTCGTATCATTACAGGATGCACTCAAACAACACCAATAGAATACCTGCACACAGAAACAAAAATACTGAAAGTTAGGGAACATTTAGACATGAGGGGAACACAATTCATGGTAGCAGCGACAACTAACCCACAACACCCTTGCCACTACATGTACAATCATGCACCAACACCTCACACCATTAAGGTAACACCAGAGAGACATTATAACCAAATATTCCATTCCATACCACGCCCCACAGACATCATACAGTACAGAAAACACACACACACACACCTAACCCACAAAGCACTGACACGACTCGGTCCGAATGCGGTCCTAGGTGCGAAGCCGCTACCCATTAACAGGTCAGAGATCAGCATGAGCAGATCGGATCGAGTTAACTTAGCACGATTCCGATGTGGACATCACCCCAACTTACGGACATATAAACACAGACTAGACAACTCCATAGACGACACCTGCCACGTGTGCCAGGACACACCACAAACAATTGAACACATTATGACAGACTCTACCGCTCTAGCACAACAACGAACACAACACAACATCACTAGTGCGCTGAACCTCTGGTCCACTCCGGAGAGGGCGATCGGTTACCCGCCTATACGCCCATAAAATATTATGCACACACGATTATATGCGCCGGGTTCGAGACCCGGTGGCGGCGCGTCCTTCCACGGTTGGTAGATAAATGGGAAATCAGGGTATCCTAATGATCCGTGTTAAACTGTATGTCTATGGTGGGGTGTAAACATCCTTTCACGATTGGAAGATAAATGGGTAACCAGGGTTCCATATCAGGGATCCCTCTCGCTCGCTCTCTCTCTCTCTTATATACACCCCGTTGAAAAGTAGGTCTAGAGAGGGGTGAAAAGTTTGGCATTCGCCAGAATGAACAATTCGGGCCGAAGCCATCGAAAGCAAAGGTGACCCTATATATGTACAAATCTCGCTCTCTCTCTCTCTCTCGCGCGACCGATCTCTCTCTCTCTCTCTCTCTCTCTCTCTCTCTCTCTCTCTCTCTAGCGCTACGGGCGCTCTTAGCATCAGAATACCAGGATATCGTTGCTATCACCGAGTCCTGGATTCATACTGATCGTAGGGACTACGTTGGGGAGTTCGAAATTCCCGGGTATAGAATGTTTCTCAAAGACCGCACCCGTGGGAAGGGGGGTGGGGTACTAATATACGTCAGGGACACGTTGAGTCCAGTTGACTGCCAGTTCCGGTCGGAACGGGAGCTGCTTGGCGTCGATCTGAATGTGGGAGGGACGAACTATAGGTTAATCTTGGTGTACAGACCTCCGCATCTCCTCCTCGAGGAGGATACAGCCCTGTACACCGAACTCAGTAGCCTGCTAGGGGATAGGGTGTGTGTAGTTTTAGGAGACTTCAACTGTCGCGGCATAAAGTGGGAAAACAGGACTGCCGATGCTGAAGGGAGGAGGCTAGTTGACTTTGCTGATGAGAACTTCCTCACTCAGTGGGTCAACGAGCCTACACGAGGCGAAAGTGTTCTAGACTTAGTATTCACGACCGAAGACAACCTCGTCACTGGCCTCACCGTTGACGAATCATTGGGCGGGAGTGATCACGGTTTTGTTAGGTTTCGTGTGTGCGTCCCTCGGGTGAAACGTAGTAACTCGAGAGGCAGTAAGCTCGATCTCCGGCGGGCGAACTTTGTTAGCCTCAGGGATAGCGTAGGAGAGATGGGGTTAGAGGTTGGCGGTGATGTTGAGCGAGTGTGAGTGCATTCCGGGACGAGTTTATGGTGCTGCAATCTGCTGCCATACCCTCAAAACCGGTCACCCCTGCTTCAACGCAGCCTAAGTGGTTCAATCGTGACATCGCTTCGGTTATCCGAAATAGGAAAGTAGCGTATAGGAGGGCAAAGGCCAATCGTTCCCACGAGAACACTGAAGCGTATGTCCGCCTGTGTAGGGAAGTGAAGGCGAGGTTAGGCTAGCGAAACGTAACGAAGAACTACGGGTGGCAAGCCTCTGCAAGTGGAACCCTAAGGAATTCTTCAGTTATGTTAATAGTAGAAAGCCCATTAGAAGCATGATAGGACCGTTAAAGGACGGAAGCGGCGTTCTGCGGACCTCCGACGCGGACATCGCTAATGTGCTTAATGAGTACTTTGCGGGAGTGTTCACCAGGGAGGATACCCGCGTCATCCCCGAGCCAGGCGTGAGGCACGAAGGTGCTGGCCTGGATAGTGTTAGATGTACCGCGACAGTCGTTGCCGATAGAATAGACAAACTGAGTGCGTTTAAGGCTCCTGGGCCAGACCAGTTTCTCCCCAGAGTGTTGCGAGAAGTGCGCGACCAGGTGGCTCCCCACCTGGCTACAGTCTTCAACAAATCGTTGGAGATGGGCCAGGTGCCTGGTGACTGGAGGGAAGCCAACGTGACCCCTATCTTTAAGAAAGGGGATCACGAAAGTCCAGGGAACTATCGTCCCATTAGTCTCACTTCAGTTGTAGGTAAATTATTGGAAGGGATAATAGCTGATAGGATCGTTGACCATTTGGATTCCTACAAGCTGCTTGGGGACTCCCAATATGGGTTTAGACGGCATAGGTCGTGTCTCACCAACTTGCTCGAGTTTTTCCACGTCATGTTGAGTGAGTACGATAAGAGTAGGGCGATTGATATACAGGGTGGGCCGTAAGTTTCCATACATAGGAAAAATTAAACGTTTGTTTTTATGTTTCAGATACCCTAACAATATGCGTTTGACGAAAGAGAAACGAATTGAAATCATACTGATGGCTGGGTCAGGAAGCAGTCGCATGGTTGCAATGAACTTTAACAGACAACATGGAACGAACATCACACACGACACTGTGGCAAAACTTATTAACAAGTTTCAGAAAACTGAAAATGTTGCAGATCAACCGCGAAGCGGTCCAAGACGTACAGCCACCGATGAAGACACAACAGCTACGATACTTACAGCGCTTACACGGAGTCCCAGAAAAAGTACACGACGGTTGTCTGCAGAAAGTGGTGTCAGCAGATCGAGTATCAGGCGCATTTTGAAAGCAAACAAATGGCATCCATACAAATTGCATATGGCACAGCATTTGAGTGAAGACGACCCGGATAGACGGATGGAATTCTGTGAATGGGCATTAACCAAAGTGAACGAGGATGCAAACTTTTCAACTAAGATCTTGTTTACTGATGAAGCAAATTTTTACCTCAATGGAGAGGTTAATCGGCAAAACATACGTTACTGGAGTAATGCTAACCCTAACTGGCTGAGTCCGACGAAGATGCAAGGTGCCGGTAAAGTGATGGTGTGGGCCGGGATATGGGGTGACAGAATTATTGGACCAATTTTTGTCAGTGGAAATCTTAATGCCGAAAGGTATCTTAACATGTTGCAAGAAGAGATTTTCCCATCCCTGCTAAACGAGGAAGGTAACTTCCCAGTTTACTTCCAGCAAGATGGAGCTCCACCTCATTATGGTCTTCACGTGCGTCGGTATTTGGATCAGCAGTTTCCGGATGCTTGGATTGGTCGGCGTGGTCCTGTGGAGTGGCCTCCCAGATCCCCAGATCTCACCCCCCTTGATTTCTATCTTTGGGGGCACTTGAAGGCCATGGTGTATCAGGAAAAGATACGAGACATAAATCATCTAAAGGAACGTATCACCAACGCCATTACAAGCATAACGTCAACTGTGCTAATGCGTGTTCATCAACAGTGGGGAACACGTATTGAAATGTGTTTTCAAAACAATGGCAACCATGTAGAGCATATTATATAAATAAAAATGGTTGTCCATAAAAAAATGTTTATTTTTCCTATGTATGGAAACTTACGGCCCACCCTGTACTTTATCTCGACTTTCAGAAAGCCTTTGATAAGGTACCTCACTGCCGGCTAATGGCGAAAGTGCGCGCGCTGGGTATCGGTGGGGAAATAGGTAGGTGGATTGAAAACTGGCTGAGGAATAGGCGGCAGAGGGTGGTAATTAAAGGGGCTAGTTCGGGTTGGGCCTCGGTCACTAGTGGGGTTCCTCAGGGTTCCGTTTTGGGGCCACTGTTGTTTATCATTTACATAAATGATATCGACGGTGGCATCGTCAGTCGGATCGCCAAATTCGCTGATGACACCAAGCTTGGGGCCAATGTTGGGACGCCCGAAGCGATCGAGCAACTGCGTGCGGACCTAGGTAGGATAAGAGAGTGGTCCGAAAAATGGCAAATGCCGTTTAACTTGGGTAAATGCAAAGTGATGCACATTGGCTACGCCAATCCCAAGTCGCACTACTCGATGTTGGGGAGTCATATCGAGGTGACTGATTTAGAAAAGGACTTGGGTGTGCTAATTAGCAGCGACCTTAAGTTTACGAAACAGTGCGTAGAGGTGGAAAAGAAAGCCCAGAAACTATTGGGTTATATCAGGAGGCAATTTCAGTTTCGGAACAAGGAGATTGTGCTCTCTCTGTACAATTCCCTTGTTCGGCCGCACCTGAAATATGCTGTGAGTTCTGGTCGCCCACCCTCAGGAAAGATATTGAGAGGCTGGAGCGAGTGCAGGCGAGGGCCACAAAGTTAATCCCTTCCGTTAGGCATATGGGCTACAATCGACGGTTACGCGCCCTGAACTTGTTTTCGCTTGAAACTCGGAGGCTGCGCGGTCAACTGATCGAGGTTTTCAAGCTCTTACGCGGGTTCAACGATGTCGATTTTAGAAGTATGTTTAGTTTAAATGATAACCCAATTCGCAACAATGGTTGGAAGTTGGATTTGAAACGGTTTAGGACTAGTGTGTGTGGGAATTACTTTACGTATAAGATCTGTGACACGTGGAACAGGTTACCTTCAGAAGTTGTGAACAGTTTCTCTGTGGATCAGTTCAAGAAAAGGTTAGACCAAATCTTGCACGCCATTTGAGTGTGTACAAAATTTTCCGTGGCACCCGTTGCCATTGGTACCTCCTCGGTATGGGCCGCAAGGCCTTTTGAGGTACTTCTTTTCCTTGTAACTCTTTGTAACTCTCTCGCGTTCTCTCTCTCTCTCTGTCTCTCTCTCTCTTATATATATATATATATATCCCCGTTTAAAAGTAGGTCTAAGTTGGAGTGTAAACATCCTTCCACGGTTGGCAGTTTTATTGTTTCGAGGCATAGACATCATAAACGTTAAACTTCACCCGCAATTGACTCTCAGTTTAACGTTTACATTTATCCCATTTAAAAGTCGGGCTAATTTGGAGTGTAAAACTTGAGGAAAATGGAGAGAAGGTAGGGCAGTATAAACGAAGTCCCTCCTGAACACTTTCTAATTAAACGAAGTAATCAGCTGAACAATAGAAGGACATAAATATTTATGGAATATATATATTATAATATATATATATATACATATATATATATATATATATATATATATATATATATATATATATATATATACAATTATAATATGCAATTATATTAAACAGCGTTCTGTTCGAGATCATAAACATTGGGGTTTATGACCTGCATCCACCACGTATCTCTGTCATTTTTTTAAAATGTATTTATTGTATCGTACGATAACGCAGGGACCCCAGTAAACTTTTACAGCTGCGAGGACGAACTTCGCGCACTGATGATTTTTTTCCTTCATGGATAATTGAATCTGAAATTATCTTCCAGTTTGTGACGTTTTATATTTCAGAGGAAATAATTTTTTCCGAACCTATTTTAGATGGGGTACAATAAATAAATTTACAAACGAACCTCGTTAAGTTCCTCGTATAAATGATTGCTCATCATACGTTCAAATTTCCCACCAACTCGTCGGTCCCCGAAAGCAGGACCAAAAACAATGCATTTCCCTCTCTCTGCGAATGGGAATATCTGACACGCCGCAGATTTCACGGGGCAGCCAGTCACAACCCTGTGGGCGGACCCCAGAACCTCTGTTTGGCTGCTAGGCGGGCCTATGCGTCAATTCCCGCCCAAAATTTACTGAGAGCCAATAGGAAGCTCACGATTCGTGTGTTGTAGGTTGATCACAATCACAAGCCCTATTTATAAAAGGGGTCACTTCATCGCAGGATCTCATTTCAGTCGTTTTTTCGCTCAGTGCTTTTCAAATACCCCACCATGAGTCAAGAGTCGCTCTACAACTCACCCGAATTGTTTGAAGATGAAGACGCCCCATCGCTCTCTGCAATTTATCTTTTCAACGCTATGGACGGGAACGCACTACTTTCAACGCAACTTGTTGCAGAAAGTTGCGATGCATTGCAAGTGCCAACGGATACGTCATCTGAAATGTAAGTATTTCATTTGCGATTATGTACTGCGGTTCATTCAGTGTTAATTAACTTATAAAATGCCATAATAAATGTGTTTTGATATTAGTTTGTGATTTAAGTGGAAATGTATATACGCCTTTACACAATATAGATACAATAGAAATATTAAAAACTATTAAGAATTGTCTGCGGGTTCGAGACCCGTTGCAGGCAGACGATGCGTAGCACACCCAGCTAATCTTACTTTTGAGCTGTAAATTAGTGCACTTGCTTTTAATTATTGTGTGTTTCCTTCGTGGTTACTTCGGCATATATATATATATATATATATATATATATATATATATATATATATATATATATACATGGTGGGCGGAAAGTAGCTCCCTATTTTGGATTGGTAAAAAAATACGTATATTATCCATTTATTTCAGAAGAAATAATATGAAAAGGTAGACATACATGGTAGGTTTTCTCTAAAATTCAATGTGGGCTCCAACTCTTTCCACCAGCTTCTGGAGTCGCCCAGGAATGGCGTCCACTGACTTTAGCAGGAACTCTGGCGGGATGGAGGACATGACTTCCCGAATTCGGTCCTCCAGTTCTTCCAATGTCCTCGGTTTGGTGCGGTAGACTTCTTCCTTTACCCACCCCCAAAGAAAGAAGTCGCACGGTGTCAAGTCGGGGCTCCTGGTTGGCCATTGATGTGGACCACGACGACCCATCCAACGCCCAGGGAAGTGGGCATCCAGCCACTCACGGACAACAAGAGCGAAGTGCGGAGGGGCGCCATCTTGCATAAATATCAGATCGTCGATGTTCTCCCATGTGCTGACAACCGGCCAGACCTCGTTTCGCAACATAGCAAGGTACCGCTCAGCATTCATGGTGTTGCGCAGAAGGGCTGGATGCAGAAGGGCTGGATGCCCACTTCCCTGGGCGTTGGATGGGTCGTCGTGGTCCACATCAATCGCCAGCCAGGAGCCCCGACTTGACACCGTGCGACTTCTTTCTTTGGGGATGGGTAAAGGAAGAAGTCTACCGCTCCAAACCGAGGACATTGGAAGAACTGGAGGACCGAATTCGGGAAGTCATGTCCTCCATCCCGCCGGAGTTCCTGCTAAAGTCAGTGGACGCCATTCCTGGGCGGCTCCAGAAGCTGGTGGAAAGAGTTGGAGCCCACATTGAATTTTAGAGAAAACCTACCATGTATGCCTACCTTTTCATATTATTTCTTCTGAAATAAATGGATAATATACGTATTTTTTTACCAATCCAAAATAGGGAGCTACTTTCCGCCCACCCTGTACATATATATATTAGGGTGATTAAAAAATATCGATTGTTAGATTTTTTCCGGCCCACCCTCTAATTATGTTTAATTTGGTAAAAACGTAATGTATACAAAATTTCAGGTGATTCGAATGTATTTTAGGGGTCGCTACCGTAATCTAAACTATTACTTTTCTGTTTACTTTCAGAAAATTGAGTTTTGAACTGTGACGTTTTTCTTATAACATCTGTTCCGTGTGATAAGTGCGTTAATGCACATAGAGCTAACAGTGCTGAGCAATGGCGGCTCCTGACTAAAAATTCTAGGGGTGCTGTCTCTAAGAATGGGTTGAAATAATTACTGAAATAAAAGGATGAGCATTGAGCAATGAATAAAAGTTTCAAAAGTTATTGAAAAAGTTATTCAGTGAACTCATCCTTATATTGTTCTTGATTATTTCAATTGTAAATAAAAAATTTAGGGGTACTGCAGTTCCGCAGTGCCTACCGACGAGCCGCCACTGGTGCTGAGTAAACACAACACTCTTGTAACCATTTACACTCTGTTGTGACCGAATATTAAAGGCAACCGGCACTTGTACACTGTACTGTCTGTACAGCTATAATTCAGTAGTCGTCTGACTGTCGTGAGTGTAAGAGGTTCTGCTGCCGACTCTCGTCATGGAACCCCCGACATCTTCTAGCAGGGGTACTGCTATGCACACAAGAAAAGATACTAATGTTTGGCGTATTGGACAACCATCAGATAAACTTAAAACAACAGTCCTTCCATCAAAGCGAGAAACTATGGTTTTGTTTATGGCTTACAGAAACAAAAAAACAAACAATTCGAGAAGCCTGCTTGTCTACTGAAAATGATGTGTTGGCAGTATGGGGAGGAGCACGAATTCCAACTAGAAAGAAGTCGCACGTTGTTGACAAAATTGAGAAACTGTTCAAAGAATGGCAAGGATTAAAGAAAAATAAAGAGAATAAGGTGAAACAATCAAAAAATCTATTAGATAAGCAAACCAAATGGAACCAAGAATTAGATAGCCTGTTTGATATAGCACATGCAGATGCTATGAGGCTGATTGATATTGAAGAAGATAAGCTATTTCTAAAACTCCAGCGAGAACAGGGGCGAAAAAGAAAAATGGATAGGATTGATAAAGAGTTTCCACAGAAAGAAAAGTATGCTAAGAAAAAGGAAGAACAATTAAGCATAAGAAAAGCAAGAGAAATGTCGAGATTTGAAGAAATTGTAGTTCTCAGTGACTCAACTAGCAGTTCTGGTGCTGAAAGACAAAATACAACATCTGATGAAGAGTTTACGGTTGATCCTAGTGAACCATCCACCTCAAAACAGACTGTACGAAAGAAACAAAAATTGCTTGATGATACATTGCTTGCAGCCCTTGATGTAACAAAAATGAGCAATAGAAGTGCATCATTAGTGATGATACCAACGACTGAAGGTCTTGAAAAAATGCAGAAGAATTCAATGTCAGTTATTCATCTATAAGAAGAGCAAGAGAAAAATTTCGGAAAAAATTTGGAGAAAATTTAAAGAAAGAGTTTAAAGCTGATGTTCCTTTAACCATTCATTGGGACGGAAAGCTAATAGAAGACATAACAGGACGAGAATTTGTTGAACGACTCCCTACACTGATTTCAGGAGATGGCATTGATCAACTTCTTGGTGTTCCAAAATTCACTGCAAGCACAGGAGAATTAACTGCAAATGCCGTCCACCAAGCTTGTTTGGATTGGGATATCTCAGACAAAATAAAATGCATGTGTTTTGACACCACAGCATTGAATACAGGTCGTAGAAATGGTGCCTGTGTTCTTCTAGAACAGAAAATGAACAAACGTATGCTGTGGCTGGCCTGCAGACATCACATACTAGAAATAGTGTTAGAAGCTGTTGTTTGGCACTCATTGCCTGCATTATCAGGACCTGATATTGCAATTTTCAAACGATTTAGAATGAAATGGTCAAAAGTAGACACAAAAAACTACAGAACAGCATTAGTTGATCCAAATACCATACCCAGTATTACTGACATAAAAGCAGAAGTGATTGAGTTTGCTACCACTCAACTTGAAGAACATCAACCTCGTGACGATTACAAAGAATTGCTGGAACTGACAATCATTTTCCTTGGTGGAATACCAAAGAGAGAAGTTTCATTCAAAAGACCAGCTGGCGTTCACCGAGCAAGTTGGATGGCAAAAGTCATTTATGCCATGAAAATTTGGTTGTTTAAAACACAATTTAAATTAACACCCAGAGAAGAAAAAGGCCTTAGAGATATCTGCCTCTTTGCTGTACACACATATGTTAAATCCTGGTTTACAGCGTCAGTTTCAGTTCTCGCTCCTAGTCTCGATTTAGAGATGTTGAAGAAACTGCAACTGTACAAACTAAAAGATGAACGCATTGCAACTGTTGCCCTGAAGAAAATGATGAATCATTTATGGTATCTTTCAGAGGAGTTAATAGCATTTGCTTTCTTTGATGATGGCGTGCTACACCAAACTAAAAACCGAATGAAGCAAGCATTGCAAAACGGCGCCGAACCAAATCCAGAGAAAAAAGCGGTTATTGACCCTGAAGTTATTGAAAACAGAGAACTGGAAGACTTTGTTAGTGCAAATACAAAAGATTTTTTTTATAGACTTGGTTTACCATCAACGTTTCTTAATAAGAACTCTGAAGAGTGGAATGAAGATGACTGCTACAACAACGTAAAACAAGTCATAAGAAAAATTCAAGTTGTTAATGACAATGCAGAAAGAGGAGTTAGATTAGTCGATGAATACAACAAACTAATCACAAATGATGAAGAACAGAAACAGTATCTCCTCCAAGTGGTAAAGAAATATAGAGCTGCTCTTCCAAATAAAAACAAGAAGACAATATCATCATTAAGAAATTAACAGTGAAATATAATGAACAAAAGGTTGTTATTATTACGGAAGTCTTATTATTATTACAGATGAACTGTCAATTTGAAAATGTAGAGTGGTTATAATAGGCCTACCGGGGAACTTCCACTTAAAAAAAAGGTAACACGCCGTATGCTTTACTTCAAGGGTGGTGTGGAAACAGCATATATTTCTTATTTTGTCTGATTTTCAACTTATGGTAGCGACCCCTAAAAATTTATTTTTTTAATTCAAAATTTGTATGCATTACTTTTTTACCAAATTAAACATAATCAGAGAGTGGCCCGAAAAAAAATTCCCAAAAAAATTTTTCAGTCAATTTTTTAATCACCCTAATATATATATATATATATATATATATATATATATATATATTATATATAATATATATATATATATATATATATATATTATTATATATACATATACATATATATATATATATATATATATATTATATATATATACAGGGTGTTTCAGGAGGAAAGGTCAATACTTCGGGAGGTGATAGTATCAGTCATTGTGAGAAAAAAAGTTCATATGAACATGTGTCTAATTCTGAATGGTTACGGAGATAGAGCTGTTGGAATCTGGTGCGCGCGCAGCTCTTCCTCCCCCTTCCCTCCCCTACAACCTTGAACCATGTAAGCTGTAATGTAAGCATGTAACATAAGCCAATCGACAGCTGACTGTTGTGAGTGACATTGTTTGGTGTTTGAAGCAGTGTTAAGAATGCCACACACCTTCACACATGCCGAATATGCAGATATGGTGTATGTCTACGGTTTTTGCGATGGAAGTGCAACAGCTGCTGTTGCAGAATACCGTTGACGGTTTCCGAACCGCAGAATTCCGGATCGAAGTGTGTTTACCAGGGTTTTCAACACATTGCGTGAGATTGGTACACTTCCCAGCGCTCATGTTTCCTCTGAACGTGAAGGTCAACAAGATGTGGATGAAGTGGAAAACATTCTTCAGTTGGTAGAGCGTAGTTCTACTACTAGCTCACGAAGAATTTCTACACGTCTCGGTGTATCACACACAAGAATATGGCGAACATTACGTGAGGAAGGCTTGCATCCATATCATGTACAGCGTGTACAACACCTTCAACCAGGAGACGCTGCCATGCGACTGGAATTTTGTCATTGGGTAAATGCTAATCGCCAATTGCTTCGATTAATACTGTTCACCGATTAAGCTACTTTCACCCGTGACGGTATCAACAACACTCGTAACTCTCATCGGTGGTCAGACGAAAATCCAAATGCCACTGTGGAAACAAATTTTCAACATCGCTTCTCTGCCGATGTGTGGTGCGGTATCATCGATGATCAGCTGATTGGCCCTGTTACTTTAGAGAATCGTCTTACAGGACAAAGTTACCTAGAATTTCTGCAAAATGAATTGCCAGGACTATTGGAGGATGTTCCTTTGGCTACACGCGCTGGTATGTACTTTCAGCATGACGGAGCTCCTCCACATTCTACCCGTCTGGTGATGCAATACCTAAATCAAACCTTCCCTGGTCGATGGATCGGCCGCGGTGGTCCCATTCAATGGCCACCAAGGTCTCCAGACCTCTCTCCGTTAGATTATCGTTTGTGGGGGTGGATGAAAAGTCAAGTTTACAAAAGAAAGGTGGATACACGAGACGAATTGCTCGCGCGCATTTTGGATGCTGCTGCCTGCATGAAGGAACATCAAGATCAACTCAGACGAACAACACGCGATCTTCGCACACGAGTTGCAAAGTGCATTGAGGTTGACGGTGGGATTTTCGAAAACCGTATTGTAAACTGTAACAAATTTGTCATTTCTGTATCTGATACCATTCAAAAAGTCAATGTTTAAACATTAAATGTTAGAAACAGTAATTGGTTTCTCTTGATTACCATTAACAATGCTTTTGTATTTGTAGATTCAAAGAGCTCTATCTCCGTAATCATTCAGAATTAGACACATATTCATGAGCTTTTTTCTCACAATGACCGATACTATCACCTCCCGAAGTATTGACCTTTCCTCCTGAAACACCCTATGTATATATAGTGGAGCTTTAATAATACATTTCTCGATAATTTAAAAATTTAAAGACAGCACCGCAGTAGGATTTTAGCAATATTAAAAACTTTTAAGATTATCCCATTGCTTACTTTTGAAAACTGTCAGGATATCTGCTTTGTGATTACAATATGCCAGGCGTCCTAATCGGCATTTTCCCATATTGTATCTCTTTAATTAAACTAGTTTAATTTTGCTTAAATTTATTTCACTCAGTATGAGCTAATCATGTTAACTTCTCATTAAAGAAGCGAAACGGAACTTGATCGTGTTATAGCTACTTTTCGTTTTGATGAAAGGGGAATAAATGATATGGATGCTTTACGGAACAGCCAACCCAACGACCTGAACACAGAGGTCGAGGTATTGGCTCACATCCGGTCCAACGAATGCCAAGTCAGCAAGGAACTAATGTAAGTATTTTTGGGGGGTTAAGAACAAAACATATTGTATTTTCATTTAATTTATTAAATGGTACAAAACATGTACAAGGCGGAATCAGTGTCCATTAATTAAGTCTTAACACTTTATGGCATACTTTTTTATTTTTAGCGAAAAAAAAATTTGGTGGAGAAAAATTAAACAATTAGGGCTTAGAAATGTTATATTTCTTGATTTGAAAAAATTCCATTGAAAAATAATCATTTTTTAGGATTGTTGCCTGAAAGCAACACTATGTCGCGCATAGGTTGTGCGAGCCTCTGCCCGCTTGCGACTTTTTAGGGTTAATGCACTTTGGACAATCCAACGAAGGTGGTCCTCGTTGGGTAAGCTCGGCCTTAGCCAGGAGCATCCGAGTATCAACATAAATAGTTTCTACCAAGTTTGTTTGTTTTTCCCGAAGGGATGAATGGAAACACTTCAATTTTAAATCAAAGTTTTCGTTCACTCGTGTAAGTTTTATTTCACAAATTACATATACAGAACGAGGCACTGATAATCAGAAGTTTACAGGGGGAGAGGTTTTACCTCTTACAACAGCAGCTCAAGCAGGAATTTACAGGGGTAGAGGTTCGACCCCCTTTCACAATAGTTAAGGTGGGAATTGAAAGCGAGGAGGCTTGTCCTCCTCGAGTAAGAGTTACGGCAGGAATTTAAAATGAGGAGGCTTGGCCTCCTTGGTCTAAGCCTTAGGCAGGAATTTAAAGTGAGGGGGGCTCGGCCTCCTCGGGTAAAGGCTCATGCAGGAATTTAAGATGAGAGAGGAGCCACCTCTGGTAACAACGGCTCAGGGAGGAAATTTAAAGTGAGGGAGGTGCAACCTCTGGTATCAAGAACTCAGGCAGGAATTTAGAGTGGGAAAGGTGCAACCTCTCGTATCAGAGGCTCAGGCAGGAATTTAACAGCGAGGAGGGTTTAGCCTCCTCGGGCGAGGCTACGGGCAGGAATGATTTAATTTACAATACAAGAAATAAATAAGCCTCAATTTTGGGGGAATGCAGTTGAAGGTTAAGCTCCCACTTTAGCTGGAGAGCTAAAGAATTCTGACGTTAAGCATAATTTAAGCAAAAAGTTAACAAAAAAATACTAATTTTTGTAAGGTATACACTTTTGGGTGGCGACATAATGTCGGGGGACCGACATGTACAGAGTACATTAAGTACATAAATTACATTATATTACATACATTAATTACCGTTAATTACAATTTTAGCAATTTGTTAATTGACATATCTAATACTGAAGTAATCTGAATAGGTAACACAATTTAAATAATGAAGGAGAGTTCTCCGTTGTTTTATAATTTAAAGGGGATTAACAACAATTATATATTTATAGTTAACAGTGATTACGCCAAATTATGTCAATATTATTAGAAGAATGGTTGGTTATTATAGTTTGAAAGTCTAATTAGCCAGCGATGAGGAAAGCGGAGAAAAGATACGGTGTACTTTTCATTTGAAAGTACACGGACATTAATGATAACGTAAGACATAAGTAACGGAATTTGAATGACAATTAGGTAGAAGTAGTAAGTACAGGTAATGAGAACGTGGATAACTATGTGCCTAAGTAGATATAACCAGTAGCCTGGCAGGGAACAATATGGTATATTATAATAATATAACATCACATCTTAACGTTATAAATTGGTAGCAGAGGCAAGAGAGAAGAGTTCGAATTCAGAGGCTCGCTTTTGACGACGTAATCGGAATTCGAACCTTCGTCTCAGCAATAATAAACAACTTGCGAGAGGTGAAATAATAAAAAAAAATAAAACAAAAAGAATACATGTACGTAATCATGATCGTCAATAGACATGTACGACTGCACACAGTAGTGTACACATATCATTCGTCACACAATAGGTTGTGTGCGTAAATAGACACGAGTAAACATAGACTGATAAGTTGATAGAGAATAACTAGACAATGGGTAATAGATAAAATAGGTAATAGGTGATAAAATTAATAAAGGACAACGGTCAAGAAGGAACATGGATGTATGAATGAGTATGGTTGCATAACATATAGTTGAATAATATTTATATTGCGTAACACCAGACAGGACACAACATATAAATAATGACTTATAGAGAGTGAAGTTATTATTATTATTATTAAAGAATTTACCATACATTGAATACGAAAGATATCCACATACTAAACACGTGATTCAGTATTCAAGGTATGGAAGGAAATTAAGTTACTTTATGACGTCAGAGTGATTTACTCTGTACGTACAATATAAGTCATTATTTGGGAGAAATCAAAGGAGACGAATTAGAGAGGGACATTCGCTGTTTACAGCGAACTTCTAATGGCACAAGCATGGATACTGTTCAACCATAGAAATGGTAAATCGCATGGTTGTGACACTGCTCTCCCCTATGAAAAAGGATGTACTGTGGGTGGAAGTTTATTTACAATATATTAAAAAAAATGAAACAGCGACAATTTCGGGTTGGATTAATCAAGGCAATTTAGTGGGAAGAATGATAATTATATTAATAAAATTAAAAAAATCAAGGGGAAAATTTTAAAATTACAGCAAATAAATTAACAAGGTTGAGGTCTGATTACTAGGATTGTAGTGGAAATACTATGTCAACAAAGTACGATAAAGTCCGAAGTTGTCACCTTCAAAAAATACAATTATAAGTATGATTAATTGTGGCAATCATACTACATAAACAATCTTATAAACTAATGAACCATCTAAGTTATTTCTGGCATTTCGACATAATTATTTCAGTTAAAGTTCCAATTACAGGATTGAATCTAATTTAAGTTAAATTTTTAGTTTGTCCAACGTTATAGTAACAAGATTACCTACTGAACCGTGATAAATTCGGAAAGATTTCCTGGGTTAAGATAATTTTAGGGAAAAAGATATACATAGTAAATAATGGTTAAAAGGAAAATTCATTTAAGGTTCAGGAATTTTCAATTCATATGGTGACTATTGAATGAGTTTAATCCGTCAGTACTGACAGAGATAAGAGTTTCCGAAGTTATCATGATTATACAGTAAAAAAAACTAATCGTATTCACTATGGTAGATAAAAATCGAATTAAATTTTATTGGTGGACGAAGTCTTCAGCAGTGGGAGCACGGTTGCAGAATGTAAACTTATTGCAAGTCCGAATAAGTTGGTAAAATATTAAAATTGATTTAAAGAAAAGTAAAATTAATTTATTGAAAACATGAAAATTTATCTAGTTACCGTTTTAGATACTTAGATATTGTTATCCATTAAGAATATCCAGGGAAAAGGAAGATAGAATTTCGTAATAGATGATGTATAGACCTTGGGTCACGTGTGTATTGTTGTGCATTAGGTGCAGAGTGTAAGTGGTAGGTGATTTGCCCAAAAATGGGGAAAAGGAATTTATAGTTGAAGTTATTCGTAATCGCGTATACGTATGTATAAATATGGGTAATAAGTGTGTGTAGCTGAGTAGGTATGTACAGTAGTGTGTAGAATATGAAAGTAATTGGTTCATCCCGTGAAGAACTGAATCCTTAGTGGTCAATGGTAAATCATGAAATTTTGAAAACGGATTAGCTTAGAGGTTGGTTCAAATTAACTTAATGAAGGCAACAGGCAAGATTATATATTGTAAGCAGCAATTAAGTTTAAATAAATTCAAATAATCCAGAGTAAACATCAAACAGTTAACTGCAATTAAATATAATTTATCGTGATAGCCAATGATTTTAGAATAAGATTTATATGATAAAAATAAGATATGCGTAGTGAATTTCCTTTCCAATAAGTACGCCAATGATTTCAAGAGTGTTTCAGAGTGTGGGTAAGCGTAATTGGGTGAAAGTGTAATCAGTAGGAAAGTGAATTCGAATAGGTGTCAAAAGTAATAAAATTCAATCGGGATTATAGATTTTACGTAATAAATCGGTTGCACGTATTAAGGTAATTAAAATAAATACGCACTTAAAAGAACTTTAAATACTTAAAGTAAATTAAGTGGTATTGAAAACTGAATTTAGGCACAGAATTAAATTCGACTAGTAACCTTCATAGCGTTATATTAGCAGTATCTCACCATTAATATTGACCAGAAGTATCAGTACGGCAATTGAATTTTATTTGACGAGTTGATGGGGCATAGATAATAACAGGTTTTAGTGGAATTCATGGTAGGGTACAGTTATGAATGTAATATATGACATGGTGTAATGAATTATTAGAAGGGGAAAAGGAATGGCATCCTGGTATAGTGTGTCAAAATTGGCTATAATTTTGGTTGATACCTTAACAAATGATATAAGAACATCTTAATGACAATTACTCAAGACTAATTTGAATAAAAAAAAATCAAGAATAAAAAGTTGAAAATAGAACTCAATTATGAGCTATACTGAACTGAACAATGTGGTTATAAGTTCCGTATAATTAAGATTAATAAAAAATAAAACAACAACCTAAATTGAGGGTATGTTCGGTCATACGGGTGAATTTCACGAACATACGAAGCCAGACAAATCAGCTGCATGGTTAGGTTGTCTTGCGATCGGGCATGTAGGTCATTCGGTTAAAGGTTTTCGCAACATGCCGGGAAGCAATGGACTGACCATACGAGCCTTGCTCACTCAAAAGGAGGTGGTGTATCGGGATTAAGAAGAATGACTTTCACTGGTTTCAGAAGAGGATCCAGGAACAGCCAAAGAGAAATTTGCAAAGTAGAAGGCAAGAAGGGCGAAAACATGAATTCGCGGAAGAAAAATGAAAATGATCGATGGAACGATCATATTATGGTAGTGAGGAATATTCCGCGCTTGCCCTTCCGCGCGTACAACTTCCGACGGAGGAGTAGGTTCGGGTTCGCTCCCGGCACCTATGGGCTTAGCCTCGGAATTAGGTGTAAATTCCTCTACCTTTGAAAACAGAATCAAGTCATCTTCCTTAAATAGGGATTTAAGCGAAATGACCAAATCGGAACTTAAGGGATGAGTTTTCAAATTTATTTGGAATAGCCAGAACACTGGGAACTTCAAGTTCCGGCCTAACTGTCACTGAAGGAGGTGACTCGCTCTCGATGGAGTCACAGGGGTCTACTGTGAAGACATTCGAGTCTTCATACTCAAATTACCAAAAGTATGTTGGTTTCTAGTTCTTCGTTCGTCGGAACTAGAACGGAACAATTGACAATTGATGAAGAATCTTCCCCATCTGGTAGCAGTTCCTTTTTATTTTGAACTGGTTCCAGGGAGTCCGTCGGGCTCTCTGAAACGAGTCTTTCACCCTCAGCTGAAAAGACCGAAGAATAGGGGTGACAAACATACTCGAAAAGTGAGTTCTTTCCTCGAATTAGGCCTGCTTCTCTATCGGCCCAATAAAAATCGTGCGTAATAAGGAAATTCATCCCCAGGAGTAAGTCTCCATCCCAATTCAATTCAGATACGACCACAAATGGGGTCAGATAAGGGACTGAATCAAACTCAATAGGAAGGATGATTTCTCCGGTACTGTATTCTTCCCAGTCATCATCAATGCAGGACAAACGAGAATGCAAATCGAATTTTTCCGTAGCCACCTTGAGTAACTTCTCGTATACGTGTTGGTGAATGTAATTCGCCTGACAGCAAGTTTCAACAAGAGCCAAAACTGCTTGGTTGTTAATAGAGGTTTTCATGAAAATTTGTGGGCGTTCTTCCATGAGCTCCATTTCAAGAGTCCAAGAAGGCGTCTCCGAAACATGTGAACATGCTTCGTCTGCATCAGCGATGGTTTCGCACGAGGTTGGGGTATTGGGAGGAAAACCAAAATTTGGAATATCGCAATCAGGGGAATTGGGTGACCAACTGGAAAGACCTGATGTCGGCAATTGACAATACGTCTTTACGTGAGCACTTTGCTCTTTAGGAAAAGATTGCTTGCTACACTGCTCCGAACACGAATTAACGGAGTTAAAACAAAACGGAGGGACGGCATGGTCCTCACTATAGTAATTTAAAAAGAAGTCACTGGGACATGATCGATTCGTTATGAAACTGTTACTGTCATCATAAACATCACAATGATTCATAAAAACTGACTCGCCTACAGGACCTTGTGGGGCATTTTCCCCAGCTGCTACTACAGCAGAAAAAGCATCATCTGAAGCAAGATGACGGTCATCATGACCAAAAAAATAAAAAACAGGGTCATCTTTCAGACCACTTAAACGAGGCGGCATTGCCGATTGGCCGTTGGCCGAAGTAAACTCAAAACAATTCGGGTCCTGTGGAGAAAAGTTATCAAAACATGGTCATCCTGACCATCTAACGCGTCCTCTTTGGGACATGCATGGATATCCGATCCATCTAAACCAAAAACAACATCAGTAACAGAATTCGCGTCCTTTTTGGGACATGCATGGATATCTGATCCATCTAAATCAAAAACGAGGTCTTCTCGACCAAAGTTCACTGAATGAACTATGTCAGTTGAATCAGAATCAATGTCCGAATGACTAAAATTACTGACAATTTGAGGAGCAGTGTCTAAATCATCGTACAAGTCATGGCCATCGGGACCAACATGGTTGTCCTGACCATGGTGAGAATCATTTTCATCAGTTGCACAGCAATCATCCAAGTTGTCTGAATTCACATTTAATAAAGAATTGGTCACATCCCCATTTACATTACAACAATTATTAACGTAGGTATTACACTTACTTTCAACAAAACTTTCATCATAAAAACTTTCAACGAAGTTTCATCATAAAGACTTTCAACAGAAGTACCTTTATAATTACATAAATCAACAATTTCATTGTTGTCGTTACTGTTTTCAACATTAGCATCACAAACACTGTCACAAGATGCTTCACAAAAATCATCATCAGAGAGGCTGTGAGTTCTAGCCTCGAAGGAAATTCATTTGATGAACAAGCTGGAACCAACGGTTCAGAGACAACTGAGTCAGAGAAGAAAGTTGGGTCAGGATTACCCAAATCTTCCAAGGGTGACGTTTCATCGTCACAATCAAGGTTCTGCTCGGGTGCCTCGCACCAGAGAAGGAAATAACGTCTTTTATCCCATTTATCGACGAAGCATCCATCCGAAAAGTCGAAATGGAATCCGTTGGGTCGTAGGGATTCTGGGCCAATAATTAAATCAAAATCGGGACAATATTCTGGCGGAACTAACGAGACACCTATACTAAAAAGACAATCATCAATCCACAAGTCAAGTTTAGTTTCCGCAAGGACGGGAATAAGGTTACCATCGGAATCCCGAATGTATGAAACGGATGGCGGTTCCTTAAAGAGAGGACACAGCAATTTATCCGCTAAAGACGCAGGAACAATACTGGACGAACATTTCGGATCAAAACGACCTAAAAGGGTCTCCTCTGGGCAACGGAGTTTGAAACCGATTTCGAGAAAAAAATAATCACTTTCTGGGGATTCCGAATGTACAGAACTCAAAGAGGATGTGGATTGGGAAGGTGGGTCAGAATAACAAAGCTGGGCACTTGCGGTTTTTTTTGCGGTACTGCGGTACTACCGCACTACCAAACCGGTACCGCATAACGCAGTACCGCAAAGGATCGCTGAAAGTACAGGCTGTACTTTCAGCGATCCTTTGCGGTACTGCGTTATGCGGTACCGGTTTGGTAGTGCGGTAGTACCGCAGTACCGCAGTACCGCAAAAAAAACGCAAGTGCCCAGCTTTGCAGAATAAGGTACACTCAACGCCTTTCTACCCAGACCAGAAGGGTCAACGGAATCACTCCGGTTCTCTACCGAAACAACATTATCGGGAGATGCGTTTTCGCGCATCTCTGAAGGATAATGACATGATCCATGAATAAAGGAATGAAGGGAAGTCCATAACTGGCGTGTACTGTTGTTTAAACCTTTAACGTCAACGTCCCATTTGACGGATCCCTGCCTGTCACAGTACTTCGTGATTTCCTGCAGACCTTTATATATATCATACCAAAAACGTTTAAATTCTACCCAAGACCATTGATATATTTGCCCATTGGACCCATCGATAAGAAAGGTACGGACGCGCGCGGCGTCACCAAAATTTGGGTCACAAGTGTCAAACGCAAAACCGATTTTATCTGCGTCTGTATTCAGACAACCTCTAAACGAATCGTCAATTTTATCGAACCAATCCTTAAAGGTGTGTTCTACAAATCTATTATTAACGCGACCGCGAAAGTGAGGGACATCAACTGTACGTTTCAGTACGGAAAAGGGAGTTATAAGATTAACAGTAGTGCATGTTACGGGGGGTAATGATTTGGACATCGTTAATCATAACACGTGTCGTTGACACGGAAGTGTGTGTGTAAAAAACAAAACTACCCATGTAAGAGACAAGAACGGAGAAATAATGGAACAATTTCTAAGTATTTTGAATAAAAAAAATAATTTAGAAAATAGTTACGCAGGGGAACCAAATTGGGCGACGTTGCATTAACTCCAGATGCAGCAATCGTCGAGTAATTTTTTTCGAACCTCCCAACACTGAAGTCTCGTGGCAAGGGTCGAAATTCAACGAACTCAAGTCACACTAGAAAAAAGGGTTACATTATAATAACAATAACATAAATTTTCATTAAAATTAATGAAAAAGGTTTAAATTGAAAAAAATAAAAAAAAGGAACCTAACCGGGTTCAACTAAATAAAAATGTGAGTTATGGGTATATACATCAGCATTCTGACTGATCGCATTTATGTCCCCCCACGACAAAATCTAAAATGATATTATTTAATATCCTCAATAAAAAAAACAATGCAGATAATTTTATAAAAAGAATTTTAAAAAATTCAGATTTATAATCTGTTGGGAAAAATAAATACGTGAATACTGAATCAATGACAACGTCTGATTAGTACTGTATTTCGTATTACTATCGAACAGTTAATTAAAATCAATTAATTAAAAAAAAATGATTAAGTGTTTATAAAGTCACTTCACTGTTTCACACTAAAAAGGGAAAAATAAAAGTGAATTAAAATTACTAAAATTAAAGAAAATGATAATTAAGGAAATGATTTAAAAGTAATAATTAATAATTAAAACTCATCACATAAACGAAGAAAAGCGTTTTGGTGAGGCGACTGCGGAGAGTCAGCTGATGCCTCCAATCGTTTGGTGAGGCGACTGATTGCCACGACGGAGCACATAAACGTTGAAGCAAGATTGTAGATGGGAAGACGGTCGAACGGTTGATTGGTGAAAAATACGAACAATAATTCAAAAGTTGATTGAAGAGAAGTTCAAGGGAAATTTTTGTAGTAAATATTTGGGGTTGATTGGAGAGAGAATTTCAAGGAAAGAATTTCCAAGTAACAAAAGTTGATTGAAGGTCAACGATGAGTTGAATTAAATTGAGGTTGCAGATGGTGGGGTTGGAGTCCAAGTTGAAGAGGTTGCGGTCGACGTCGAATGAGTGAATCCATGAAGTGTTTCAAAAATTGTTCAAAGTAGGGACATCCATTGATGGACGACGGGTTTTTTTTTCGGTGGGGGACTGAAACAGTCTCGGTGTTGGAGAACTAAACCGGTCTCGGTGTTGGGAAACTAAAACAGTCTCGGTGTTGGGGAACTAAAGCGGTCTCGGTGTTGGGGAACTGAAGCGGTCTCGGTGCTGGGGAACTGAAGCGGTCTCGGTGTTGGGGAACTAAAGCGGTCTCGGTGGGGGGAACTGAAGCGGTCTCGGTGTTGAGGAACTGAAGCAGTCTCGGTGGGACCTCCAGTGTCGCGCATAGGTTGTGCGAGCCTCTGCCCGCTTGCGACTTTTTAGGGTTAATGCACTTTGGACAATCCAACGAAGGTGGTCCTCGTTGGGTAAGCTCGGCCTTAGCCAGGAGCATCCGAGTATCAACATAAATAGTTTCTACCAAGTTTGTTTGTTTTTCCCGAAGGGATGAATGGAAACACTTCACTTTTAAATCAAAGTTTTCGTTCACTCGTATAAGTTTTATTTCACAAATTACATATACAGAACGAGGCACTGATAATCAGAAGTTTACAGGGGGAGAGGTTTTACCTCTTACAACAGCAGCTCAAGCAGGAATTTACAGGGGTAGAGGTTCGACCCCCTTTCACAATAGTTAAGGTGGGAATTGAAAGCGAGGAGGCTTGTCCTCCTCGAGTAAGAGTTACGGCAGGAATTTAAAATGAGGAGGCTTGGCCTCCTTGGTCTAAGCCTTAGGCAGGAATTTAAAGTGAGGGGGGCTCGGCCTCCTCGGGTAAAGGCTCATGCAGGAATTTAAAATGAGAGAGGAGCCACCTCTGGTAACAACGGCTCAGGGAGGAAATTTAAAGTGAGGGAGGTGCAACCTCTGGTATCAAGAACTCAGGCAGGAATTTAGAGTGGGAAAGGTGCAACCTCTCGTATCAGAGGCTCAGGCAGGAATTTAACAGCGAGGAGGGTTTAGCCTCCTCGGGCGAGGGCTACGGCAGGAATGATTTAATTTACAATACAAGAAATAAATAAGCCTCAATTTTGGGGGACTGCAGTTGAAGGTTAAGCTCCCACTTTAGCTGGAGAGCTACAGAATTCTGACGTTAAGCATAATTTAAGCAAAAAGTTAACCAAAAAAAATACTAATTTTTGTAAGGTATACACTTTTGGGTGGCGACATAATGTCGGGGGACCGACATATACAGAGTACATTAAGTACATAAATTACATTATATTACATACATTAATTACCGTTAATTACAATTTTAGCAATTTGTTAATTGACATATCTCATACTGAAGTAATCTGAATAGGTAACACAATTTAAATAATGAAGGAGAGTTCCCCGTTGTTTTATAATTTAAAGGGGATTAACGACAATTATATATATTTATAGTTAACAGTGATTACGCCAAATTATGTCAAATATTATTAGAAGAATCGTTGGTTATTATAGTTTGAAAGTCTAATTAGCCAGCGATGAGGAAAGCGGACAAAAGATACGGTGTACTTTTCATTTGAAAGTACACGGACATTAATGATAACGTAAGACATAAGTAACGGAATTTGAATGACAATTAGGTAGAAGTAGTAAGTAGAGGTAATGAGAACGTGGATAACTATGTGTCTAAGTAGATATTAACCAGTAGCCTGGCAGGGAACAATATGGTATATTATAATAATATAACATCACATCTTAACGTTATAAATTGGTAGCAGAGGCAAGAGAGAAGAGTTCGAATTCAGAGGCTCGCTTTTGACGACGTAATCGGAATTCGAACCTTCGTCTCAGCAATAATAAACAACTTGCGAGAGGTGAAATAATAAAAAAAATAAAACAAAAAGAATACATGTCCGTAATCATGATCGTCAATAGACATGTACGACTGCACACAGTAGTGTACACATATCATTCGTCACACAATAAGTTGTGTGCGTAAAATAGACACGAGTAAACATAGACTGATAAGTTGATAGAGAATAACTAGACAATGGGTAATAGGTAATAAAATAGGTAATAGGTGATAAAATTAATAAAGGACAACGGTCAAGAAGGAACATGGATGTATGAATGAGTATGGTTGCATAACAAGTATAGTTGAATAATATTTATATTGCGTAACACCAGACAGGACACAACATATAAATAATGACTTATAGAGAGTGAAGTTATTATTATTATTAAAGAATTTACCATACATTGAATACGAAAGATATCCACATACTAAACACGTGATTCAGTATTCAAGGTATGGAAGGAAATTAAGTTACTTTATGACGTCAGAGTGATTTACTCTGTACGTACAATATAAGTCATTATTTGGGAGAAATCAAAGGAGACGAATTAGAGAGGGACATTCGCTGTTTACAGCGAACTTCTAATGGCACAAGCATGGATACTGTTCAACCATAGAAATGGTAAATCGCATGGTTGTGACACTATGCATTTGGTGTGAAAAAAATCATATTTTTCATTGTTTCGAGTGCATCAATAATATTGTTATAGTGTTCCATTAGTTGTGATAAGCCTGATCTTCCTGACCGGAATCGATGTTGGTTATCATTTTTTTTTCTGAGTTTCCCCATTAATCCCACCCCCTCCCCCATTTACCCCACCAATCTTTTTTTCTGAGTTTCCCCATTAACCCCACCCCCTCCCCCATTACCCCCCACCCCCTCCCCCACCCCTCTCCCCCATTTACCCCCACCCTTCCCCCATTACCCCCAAGGGGGGAAGGGGGCTGGCACCTTGCAAAGGATTTACTTTAATTTTTTTTTGGTTACATATATATATCGCATCTATTTTTCTGAGTTTCCCCATTAACCCACCCCTCCCCCATTTTTGGTTACATATATATATCGCATCTATTTTTCTGAGTTTCCCCATTAACCCCACCCCCTCCCCCATTACCCCACCCCTCCCCCATTACCCCACCCCTCCCCCATTTTGTGCCAAAATTATGATTAAAAATGAAGAAATGGGAAGAACTGTACCCCTAAAAAGGGGGGGCAGGATTTACGTTAGGGAATTTCTTTTTAGCATGGGCATTGCACAATAAAAAGACGCATCGAATGGTGAAAACCGCATTGTTCTACACCAATTGTAGCGACCTGTAGGTGTGCGCAAAAAAACTGTTACAAAGGCTTCATTTCTGAAATAGTATATTAGATCCAGCAAGTCTCTGTAATATTCCATTGGTTGTTTTACAGTACCATCTCCTGAGTAGATCTGACCTTTGAATTCTGGTCCTACAGATGACACATCAGTGGAGTCCTTCGTTTTTCCAAATGTGTTTCCGCGCCGTTCTCACTGGTGAACAAACCGGTTCCTCTTCTTCATTTTCACTGCTCTCCTCTTCATCTACTTCAGAACACTGCTGCGGTTCATCAAAATATTCTATCAAACTTTCAGCATCAGAATCCAAATTTTCATCTTCTGAGTCGGATGGAATAGGAGGGCCAAGCAGTTTTTCATAAAAAGTGTTACAGTCCATCCCTGAAAAAGATTAATGTTATTATTATCATGATTTTATAATTATTATTGGGTGCAAAGTCATTCATTCAGAAAAGCCAGAAGCCTACTACAAAATGTAAAGTTGCTGTAGAAATTGTCTTATAAAAAATAAAAATTGTAAAGACTGCTAAATGATATGTACAGGGACGTCCCTAGGTGGATGTAGGACCATGCCAACACAATTACTGTTGGCCCTTTTCATTCCATATATACATACAACACACACAATCCCACAACCATTATATATATATATATAATTCTGCCCCGCCCACACAACAGGCCCGTAGCCAGGTCAAATAAGTAGGAGAAGCAAATAAACCGCTAGTGGGGGCAATATATATACACATCATCAGTGGCGGCTCGTCGGTAGGCACTGCGGGACTGCAGTACCCCTAAATTTTTTATTTACAATTGAAATAATCAAGAGCAATATAAGGATGAGCTCACTGAATAACTTTTTCAATAACTTTCGAAACTTTTATTCATTGCTCAATGCTCATCCTTTTATTTCAGTAATTATTTCAACCCATTCTTAGAGACAGCACCCCTAGAATTTTTAGTCACGAGCCGCCACTGCACATCATGTAGCAATAGTCAGGCCCCATAGGCAGTTTATTATATAAATTACATTGTATGTTCAAATGGGTTGTCATTTTATTCTAAGCACGTCATCTCTCGTTTGATGCATGACTTTTGAACATTCCTAAGTAGAGTAAATTTTCGCTTATGTTTTGAAATTCTAATGTGATGTTATTCTTGAGATTTTCTATTGTTCTATAACTGACTATGGGTCTGCCTTTTGCTACACCCTGTATATTCTTGATGACTGCATTTTTCAGGGGGCATTGCCCTCTGGCACCCAACTGGCTATGGGCTCGCCCACAAGAGGGTGGCCCGGTCTCGACATAAACAAAATGCGGGCCGAGATATAAATATGTATACAAAATGAACATGACTGGGATACGTCAAAATTATTTCCTAGTTGCATATCGTTGCTTTGCGGCAACGATCAAACAATAGTCCTTTCCAGTCATAATTATGAATATAATCAATATATATTACTCTCATGCATTCTTTAGAACTGCAAATATCATGAAAAAAATTATTATAAGCTTACCTTCAAAAGAAACCATGAAAAATCACAATAAAAATGGTAGATGACGTCACTTAATCAAGAGGATAATGTACGGACCTCTCCCTTCGAATGCCTTCGCCACACTCAGTAATTTCGGTTGGAGTCAATTTTATATGTAAAACGGATTTCGGAGCATCGCCTGATGAATTACCCGATTCGTTGCTGCAAATACACTCTATGCAATTTGACGTCAAGATGATTGTTGCCAGAAAGCAACATTGTGCCATAAAGGGTTAATTAATGGCGACAAATAGGCCTTTACACAATATAGATACACACCTTTACACAATACAGCGGGTGCTAACATATGGAACTTTTTTATTTGTTTGCATATCAACTCGTCATTCATTTCAGTCGCACAAATCGAATAATTTTAAAAAAAATTTAAATCCCTTCCCACGTGACATGTGCGTGAGAAATGAGAGGCAATACATGCCGCACGTGTTACTATAATATCCTTGAAAGCGGTACGAGTTCCATACAATCTCAGGTACATGTATCTGCTCGATTAATTTTACTATAACAGGATTATTCCAGGGCTGAGTGCCGAGTAAGTCAAAATAATACATTCTTTCCCTATTTTTAAAATAGATTGCAATGAATCCCCTCACCCCCACAATGTCGGTGTTCACGATAATCCCGTACCAGTTTCTCGTAGTTGGCAATTTCAATATTTCATTCTTCGCAAACACGCCGACAAATTTGGAGCGTGTGATTCGGTCACTTTTCATTACTCTCTGGAGTGTAGTCGCGTCCAGTTTAAAAGTCTGTGACCATGTTCCTGAGACGGTCAACTTCTATTAGTGCTTGTGATTCTAGGTACACGAGTACACTAATAGACGCGTCTATAGGCTTGGCAAATTCCAACCTGACTGAGATGTTCCCATTCTGTTGTGGACTTAAGTGCGTATTTATACTAGCAGACAAATCAGACGTAATATGAAATGAATAAATGTTAAATTCTTCAAACAAATTCTTTCTGCGTTACGCCAAACCCAAGTTCGTCAGAGGCACCTGCATTATGAGCCAGACTACTATAAGCTCTCGCGCAGAGCGGGAACACAGCGTCTGATGAGTAGTCCGTAATCATAGTCCATCCCAAAGCGATGCCATTTACGTATAGAGTCATAATTTTAAGGCCGAAATTCTCGAATTTAAAGTCGATCTTTTTATATTTTCCTTTCGTCGAGGCGTGGTCCTGCATTCCAATTAATATCCTTTTAGGTAGAACTCCAAGGGCCACGTTTTCTAGTTGCTTCGAGGCCAACCCGGCGGGCACCGTGTATAGTTTGATCTATACTCTGTTAATTAAGTATTTTACTGTGTCATGTATTAAATTTTTTTCAATTTCTATTTGTTTTGGTGAACTTAATTTCACTCGGCGTACACGCAAATACGTCTCCATTATGTGAATCACAACGGGTTTAGCGCCCTCTTCTTGATCAGACCTCAGATTTATGCAGATCTCAGGACTCGTGCGGTTGAGCTTTAGTTTCAGATCGATGTTGTTCATAAGCAGTTTCTCCTGGAACGTGAAGTCTCTATGAAGATGTCCAAAACATTCGCATATCTTTTTTTTTAGAATTTTTAAATTTATTCTTTATACTACTTTCAGCTTTAGTTTGATAATAGCCCTCGGCAGTTAAAAAGGTGTCCTTCGCTTCTTTTGAAAAGTTGAGGACATTTTCCAGATAGACTCGTACGTGATAATAACCCGTTCCTGCCGAGATGTTAACCTGATTTAAATACACCTCACACTGGCTGAATATGGAGTGTAGAAAGTTGGTTTCAGGGTATGCAGAGTAACTATCACCGCAGTCCGTGCCATCTGAATGGGCTATACGCAGTTTAGCGTACATGTGTATGCAGCTTGGATCAATAAAGTAAGGGCCTGAGCTGGGTATCACGAATTCTATAGCGGCACTCGGCGAACTAATTGTGTTTAATGGGTTAATTGTAATAAAGTCGCTATGCTCAATTGAGACCTGAGTGCGGGCATATCAAAGAGGGACAGTTCCGATTTACAACGTTGTGAACTTCCTGGCAGCTCTCTTCCTTCCGCCACCACGCATTTTTCTCTTTGCATCTTTGATGATTTCGTCTCGTGTACGTTTTAAATGTTTTTCTGGAGCTTCTTTAGGTTTAGTTCCACCCATTATGTCTTCTGCCGCGTTAAAACCTGTTTGTAACGCATTCCTCCCTAGGTATCTAGCACCCCTCTTACAGTGGGACAGCGGTGCGTAGTATGGATGAAAAAATGGATCCAAGCCCACTCCCACGCTGATATCTCACCCCTCGATAGACTGTGAATGGCCTTCGGGTCATTATAAACGACGAAAGTGTAGTTTCACTATTAAGCTCCCATCACCAAATGGAAAATTTTTCCCTCAGTCGTTCTTCTATATATCGAGATGTTGGTTAATAGATTGGTCGCAACATTCACATAATGGGGCTTGTCATATGTAATGCTCATACTTTTCCCTCTATGGTTGGGGATATGTGCAATGCGCAGCAGGCGCGCCTGGGTGTCCCCAACAAATTGATGCTCTACGATATTGCTGTAAATATAGCACATGTCTGGGGATAGAGAGCTTTCACCCAATTTCTCCATCTTCAACTGATACATTAAGCTGGACAAGTCATGCTGTGCCTCGTGAAAGGTATCTCTTTGGAGAGCTGCGCTATATCGGCCCTCAGCCACAATTGTGAACAGCGCTTTATCTTTAATATTTCTACTAAGCGTCATTTTAACTTCAATGTGCATGCAGGCGTGTCTATGTTTACGACTTCAAAAAGTAAATCGTTTGTCAGGTATGACTTTTCAAGACTCTTGTTTAAACCCCGTCGCTGTCCATGGCTGTGACATAATGGCCGATTTTTAGCGATACATTTCTGCTATAGTACTATACCTCACCGAACAGGACTGATCGCATGGAATTTTCTAAGGTTATGTCTAATTTTTCGCACTCATCGATTCTTCTAGGGATCAGAAATATGATTTGCTCATTTTCAAGAGTTAAAAGTTTGGTGACTAACTGGAGTTCACATAAACCCACCTCACGAATCACGCTCCAATTCAATGGGTCTGTGGAGTTCTGTCACAAAGTTGGCAAGGGTGTTGTTAGGATATACAGACAGAGAAGAAGAGGACGGGAGTGTGACATAGAAGTGGCTAGGCGCCATGTTGCATAATATTTAAGCTTCATTATTGCGGCAGCTTTTATATAAGTGTTGAAGCTTTCTGGGCAACCCAGCCATTTCACCAGATACATTTTTCTTTTTCCTGAACCTTTGCTGCCTAAAATTTTTTCAATTTTAAACACACTTTTTCCTAAAATAAATGTCACTGCAACTCCTCGAGGTAAAAGCCTCCAGCGATCTCTTCCCCATTCAAATCTTCAACGTAATACATCATTATCTCGCCTTCAGGTCTCATGGCACTAACTTTAAAAATTTCACGTGTCCATCCTTGCTGAAATCCCTTCGCGAATTTGTTTCCCGTACGTGATAGCCTTACATAATCATTGATTTTGAAATGTGTTGAGTGTGGAGACGGTGTTCCATCTCTTCTCACCTCTGGACGCGTACCTCTTTCTAAAACTTCGTTAGGTGTTGTGCCAATCGTACGGTGGTGTGAACGGTTGTATGACGATGCAAATGAACCGAGAACGTTTATATATCTCTATGTGTTTTTATGAGTAAAATAGCGATGCATGCGTTCCTTTATGGTACGTTGAACTCTTTCAGCTAAAAAGGCCTTATGTATAGAACTGCTAGTGTAGACTCTGTCAGCATGTTCTGAAAAGCGCGACCTATAAATTGTTTCCCCATATCCGTACAAAAATAGCCAGGAACCCTATCTTCTTTTAACATCAACGTTTTGGTCGCTTTAGCAACTGTTTCAGGCGATTTATTTTTCAGTGGAATTAGCCACAGATATCTAGAGAATACATCTATTATGAATAGGATGTAGCGGTAACCATCATTATACAATGAATATCTTTGCATGTCTGTTAAATCCGTTTGCCAAATAGAGTCAATTAAAGCCGCTGTTTTCTTGGTCGTTTTAAACCTTTTTCTCACCGGCTTATGAAGTGTATAAGCATCTTGCTCCCGCAAAAACCTCTCACCATCTTTTGTCCCTACTCCGTAAAAACCTCTGTACATTCTATTAACGCCGCCATAGGAGGCGGGGTTAGAAATCTCATAATAGTGTTTACTTAATATGTTAGCCATTTGCGTATTTTAGAGACACGTGGATAAGGCTGGCCGTTTGTTCTCTTCTTTTTCCTCTTCAGAGGCGCTACTGCTGGGGGCGATGGCGTTCTCAGTTGTGACACATGCGAGAATTGATCCAAGTCTATCAACCTATTCAGATTACATATCAATGTTTTGGGGACATTTATTTGTTGTAGTCTTGCTTTAATATGCTTACATCCTGTTGGTGAGGGCCTGTCCCGCTTTCTCACCAGATCAAAAACAATGTCAACGATGTTGGATCCTTGTACCCTTGTTCCTTCAACAATACCTCGCCTGTATAGGCCTACTGTATGAGGGGGTCCTCACTCAATAGATTATAAAGACTTAAGGCTTTATTCCTCAATATATGTGGGAGACTGCATTTTAATACATGTTCGATGTGCTGTGTTCCGTTATTCTTTGGTTGGTGATCTCTAACGTCGGGCCCAGGTTCCGTGTCGCCATGCTCAGCGTTGCCCGCGCTGTGCCTAATAACCACGGGGATCTCTGTCGGATTTTTATAATCTTCGTACTCATGAAGAAATTTCTGCAAAGCCTCTTGGTACAAGATCCTTTTCTCATCAGGTGACTTTTCACTGTTTAATAGGGCTAGCTACTCGCGTTCCATTCTTTTAAGCCTACGTTTACGGGGTTCTAGAGCCCTGTCTAGAATCTTTGAACTTTGCAATGAAGCATACACCTCGTGCGGAATCACTACTACCTTCTTCATTATATTAATAGTCAGTAAAGGCCCCAAAACTGAAAATAGCTGGATGGGAATGACCCTCCTCTTTGTACAATAATTCGTTTTTTCTTCCCCACAGTTTGACTTTTATAAGCGAGCGCACGTATTATGTTCTTGTGACGACGTAAGCGAGCCTTCTGAGGGGGTTCCATTGGCACATTACATTTTATAACATTAAGACAGATTTCACAGATGCATTTTAAAAAGTCGTAGTCAGTATTTTTAACAAGCATTTGTTGCAGTACCTGGGGCAATCTTTGATAGATTTTTATTAATTCACGATATTGCTTCAGCCTAATTGTCATTCTGCAATATACACCGTTTCAGGTTCGTTTGGGCATATATTCTTTCTTAGAAACACCCTAAACGTGTTTCGCAGGTGAAGGTCACAAAGCAAATATCCATAACGTTGACTTGTGGTTTCTTTATAAACCTCCAAAAACTCCTTACGCTGATTCGGGAACATTTGATTGGCTAATACCCCAATTTTTGACACATCTCTACGTTGTGCGAATAAGACTAGATATTCGTCAGCCAAACTCCGTACGATTCGTCAGCCAGACTCAGTACGATTCGTCAGCCAGACTCGGTACTGAGTGGACGCATTTCCAGAGCTCTCTGATATTGCTTCTACTTTTGGATATTGTCAATAACTTTACTTTTGGAAAGTTCTGAATTTTATATACTTGCGTTTATATTCACATTGTTATCGTTAAGTAATTGAATATTAGTGGTTTTTGGCGATTTAGAAGTTTCATAGCGTGCTGGCTTAATTTAACTTAAACTTGTGACGGTTATAAACTAATTTAACTTGCGCGATGCCGTCGCAGAAAGCGCCGTGTGTTAGGTGTGGGGTAAGTCGGTGGTATACGGATTTTAAGGATTATAACGGCGGTCCTAGGGCGATTACCGAGAGATCGGTTTGTTTCTTTTGCGATTTAAGGGAGGAAATAGTTGACATAAAACGTAGTGTACGTGAGATAACGGAAAAACTTGCAACGCTTGATGAGGGCAGGGGTAGGGCTACAGTTGACGATAGCTGAACCAATACTAACGTTGAAGACGTTAGTAATTTGAAGGGTGAGGTGCGTAACCTAGTTTCTAGTTTAGGTAGCTTATCGGGAAGGTTGGATAGAGTTGAGGAAGGTGGTTAAGGTTGATCCGAGATTAGTAGATGGGGAGGAATTTAGAGAAGTTAAGGGTGGAGCTAGGCCACGTTTAGGTGATAGGAATCCCCCCACCCCTATCGAGGTTTCGAACCCTTCCGCCCATTTGGATAGGGACGTGAACGAGGGGGAAACTATTTTAATTGGGGACTGTTTAGTGCGCCATATGGACAAAGAGTTCGTTGAACGGCATCCAACCAAGAGGAGGAGGGTCTGTCTCCCAGGGACCAGGGTTGACAGAATTAGAAACGAAGTGGCTAGAATTGATGTTGCCTCTCGTCACTCGATGTTGGTGACGATGGTAGGGGGCAACGACTCGTATAGGCACGATACGAGAGTGCCTGACCTTTTGGAGAGATATAGGGGGTTAATTAGGTCCCTGAAGGCGAGGCAGATAGGTCTTTAGTTCTAGGTATTACCCCTAGGCACGGTTTGGGTCTTAGGAGTACGTCAAAAACGATATTTTTTAATACTAAATTAGAAGAGATTTGTGCTGAGGAAAATGTACCCTTCGTAAAGCTGTGGTCAGAATTCAGTGATCCTAGCCTTTTTATAAAAGATGGGGGTGCATTTTAATGAAATAGGTAATGCTAGGCTAGATAGGTTAATTGACGAAAACGCTCGAAAGCTGTATAGGTCGAAGCCTTCTTTAAACGTTGTGGGTCCGGGAAACGCGGGCCCGACGTGAAAAATAGTTTAAAAAGCCGACCCCTGGTAAAAAATAACTTAAACGTCTTTTATTGTAACGCGCGTAGTATTAGAAATAAATTAAACGAATTTAAGGCGATAATTTATTCCGGTAACTACGATATAGTTGCTATCACTGAAACGTGGTTAAATACCGTGACTCGGGACTTGTTGGGGGAACTTGATATACCGGGTTTTAAACTCTTTACTAATGATAGGTTACATAGGATTGGTGGCGGCGTTTTGCTGTACATTCGTAATTCCCTTAGGGCTATCGAGGTTAAGATAGATTTTCCGGCAGCAATTAATGCGATATGCTTTGAAGTTAGGGTGCGTAGTATGTTTGAATTTTGTTGTTGTTTATAGACCTCCCGTTCAACCCCTCGATACCGATACTAGATTTTACACACTTCTTGGTAACTTTATTGATAATTGGAATAGTATAATTGTCGGAGACTTTAACTGCCCAAATGTTAATTACGAGACTTTTACTGGTAATGAGGAGGGTTTCAGACTGGTTGAGTTCATGGAAGATAAATTTTTACGACAGATGGTTACCGAACCAACGCGCGGTGACAATATTTTAGATTTGGTGATGGCGAACGGCGAAAATATAGTCGAAGGTTTAGAAGTAGGCGAGAGTTTAGAATATAGTGATCATCAAATTATTAGGTTTAAGCTATTGATAGAAAACACTAAGGATAGTAACGTAAAAGAAGTCCCTGATTTTCGTAGGGCCAATTTTGATAGTTTTGCGGATAGGTTGAGATTAGTGGACTGGGATAACTTATTTATGGGTAATGACGCAAATTTGCATTGGGAGGCGTTTAAAGAAGTTTTTGAATATGAAAGGGAGTTTATTCCTCGTAGGCCCAAGCGCGCTAGAAATCATGGTAGGCCCAAGTGGTGGACTAGGGAAATAGGCGAGTTCATAAACGAGCGTAACAGAGCGTATAGACTTAATAAGCGCAATGGCACGGCAGCTAACTTTAATAGATATATCGAGCTTAGACGTCAGGTTAAAAGATCAGTTAGGAATGCTAAGCGTAATTTAGAGATACTTATAGCTGCGGATAGTAAACATAATCCAAAAAAGTTTTTGAATACGTCAATAATCGTAAGCCGATAAAAATAATATAGGCCCTCTAGTGGATGTTAATGGCGCTTTGGCTTCTGACGCTCAGGCGATGGCGGGTATTTTAATAACTTTTTTGCGACAGTTTTTACCGTAGAAGACGTAAATAATGTCCCCGACGTGGACGATATCGTTCCATTTAGCAGCGAGACTATTTTGGATGAAATAACTGTTTACGAGGGTGAGATTGCGCATTATATCGATAGGCTAAAAGTTAGCAAGGCTCCAGGCCCTGACGCGTTTTATCCAGATTGAAAGATTTGAAAGACGTTATCGTAGGCCCCTTAACGAAGATTTTTAATCAGTCACTCGAAACGGGGATTATTCCTGAAGACTTCAAATTAGCTAACGTCACACCCATTTTTAAAAAAGGCGACCGCACAGTAGCTAGCAATTATAGGCCCATTAGCTTAACGTCAATTGTCGGTAAACTTTTGGAATCCGTAGTTAGGGATCGTATCATCGATCACTTAGAAAGTCGAGATTTGATTAATAGTAGTCAGCATGGGTTTCGACGCCATAGATCTTGTTTAACTAATTTGTTAGAATTTTATAACGAAATAGTGCGCGAATACGATAGGCATAGAGCGGCTGACGTTATTTATTTAGATTTTAAAAAGGCGTTCGATACAGTTCCGCATAGAAGATTAATTGCGAAGGTTAAAGCGCACGGTATACGCGGTCAGGTAGCTAACTGGTTAGAGGAATGGCTTCGTGCTAGGAGACAGAGGGTCGTTGTTAATGGTAGTGAATCGGGGTGGTTGGATGTAGGTAGCGGTGTCCCACAGGGTTCAGTGTTAGGCCCATTGCTATTCGTAATTTACATTAACGACATAGATGTAGGATTGACTAGTAACGTGTCAAAATTCGCGGACGATACTAAAATAGGCGGTAAGGTTGTTAACGAGGACGATAGAAATAGGCTCCAAGACGATGTAAATAGGATTATGGAGTGGACGGATAAGTGGCAGATGCAATTTAACGTAGACAAATGTAAAGTTTTGCATATAGGTTCTCGTAACAATAATTACACGTACACGATGGATGATAGAGAGTTAGCGAGCGTTGACGAGGAAGTAGATTTAGGCGTACGCGTATCTAAGGATTTAAAAGTTAGGAACCAGTGCCTGGAGTCTTGCGCAAAAGCTAATAGGATGTTAGGCTTCATAGCGCGTAATTTCGAATTTAAATCGAAGAATATTATATTGCCCCTTTACAAGTCCCTAGTCAGGCCTCATTTAGAATATGCCGTTCAGTTTTGGTGCCCGTATTTGCGTGAGGATATTGATAGGTTAGAAAGGGTTCAGCGTCGTGCCACGAAACTAATTCCGTCATTGCGCAACAAGCCTTATGAAGATAGGATTAAAGAGTTAGACTTGCATTCACTCGAAACTAGGAGATTAAGGGGGGAGCTTATTGAAGTTTTCAAAATCGTTAATAACATCGATAACGTAAATTTTGACAAACTGTTCACTTTCGATAATAGCAATACTCGTAATAACGGATTTAAGTTGCGTGGCAGACGTTTCATTACTAATATCGCTAAAAAATTCTTTACGTTTAAAGTAATTGATGAATGGAATAATCTTCCCGCGCCCGTCGTGAACTCTACCAGCGTTAATATGTTTAAGAACCGTCTAGATAGGCATTTTAAAAATATTAACGTTGTTTAAAATAAAAAAAACAATTAGCAACAGGAGCTCTGGGGGTGGTGGTCGAGGATGAGTCTGTTGACGATAATGCCAGCTTGTGACATGCCAGCGTGTGATGCCAGCAATGAAATTATTTTTTTAAAAAATTAGACTAACATGAACGTAGATGTAGCTCGTAACGTAAATTAACCCACTTTTTGTTTTACTTTACCTACATTTTTTTCTTATCCTCTCCTTACTTGCATGTCTGTAGTTTGCATGGTATGACAGTGAGTTAAGACCGTGTTTGCATGGTTTCTAAGCGTTCTTATTTTATTTCTTTTCATCTTTCACCCCTTTCCTATCCTCTTCGTCAGCAGTGGCCGGCGGATGACGATGGGAAGTCTTTCTTTCTCTTTTTCTGAATAAATTTTAACTCAAGAATAATAAGTTTTGCTACTTACTTAACCCCTTATTCTCCTCTTTTAACCCCCTCCTTTTTCCTTTCTCTTGGGCTAACCTTAGAGTGGACCTTAGCGTCTTTGTTAGCCTTAGCTTCTGTAGCTCTGTAGATTGTGTATTTAGCGACACATCGCGCATGTATCTATTTTTGAAAAATAGATTCTGGTTGATGAAGAATACGCTTATGTTAAGATGGTGGGAGAACACTGTAAATGTCTCGGCAAACGTTTTATCCATTTCCAACATGAGATCGTCAATTACAATAACTGTATGCTCATTACCTTTTAATGAATTAACGTCATATACACCTTTGTGAAGCAAAATTTCATCTTCGTACTCGTTGAACACTGACTGATACGTCGAATAGAACCATATTACTTTATGCACAAATTTTGAGAACATCTCCCCCTTATCTTTAATGATTTTAAACATAAATAAAGTTTTTCCACATCCTGTAGGGCCAGATATAATAAATGTGGAGGGGCTTGTGAATCTGAGTTTTTCTACAGATTCCATCTGTAACACGTCACACCCCTAAGTGCGTCATTTACAAAATATTACAATTTTGAGTGCTGCTTCTTATATTTTGTTTTACTTCTTCCACAGAACCGTGAATGACGACGATGTACAACACCCCATCATCGATATCACAGATGAACCCGATGGCCGTTTAGCTACAGAATCCTTCCCCTCTGACGAACCCTCACCAGCGACACCTGTAGAATGCGACAGTTCAAAGCGGAAGCATGATGAAGAGCCCTCCACGTCAGGTATAAAGCGTGCCAGGATTGCGCCGGTTGTTAGACCCCCAGTAATACAACCCTCTACGTCTTACGACACAACCCCCACAATAGTACCTTCCTCAAATATGCCCCATTATTCCTGTTCAGTTCCGGGTACTTCCTCCACAGCAGCTTCTCATACTGTGGAGGATGGTATAACATTCGAGTTGGTGCGCACCGCTACCCCCACCCCTGCCCTGACTAGAAATTGTTACGTGGTCAGGGTTCACCCTCGATCCCTGTATACCAACGGACTGCGACGCGTAGTTGAACATATTGTGGAGTTTGCCCTTCAGAACCGTGACGAACGTGAAGTCCGGAGGAGGTTGGCCTTCAGGTTCGGGTCAGATGATCGAAACGTGGATGATTTTTGGGTAGTAATACCGTTCAGACGTTTGGCGGCTGTAGACGTAGAATATATCTTGGGCCGTATAATACAGCTCAAAGTAGTACAGCCTTCAATATGGACAACTTCATGATAGATATTGACAGAGTATTCCGGGTTGCGGGTCATAGTGTCAACCTTATACTCTTAATTTCAATTCTCAATCGATTTACAGAAAGCATTTAAACGTCGATCGTGGTTGCGGCATTATAGCAATAGTCTTAGCTCATATGTTCACTGTGCTAAATACAATCGCGTATAATATCTGGCTGCCTACGGTTGTGCAGCGTGCTCGTAAACTGGCTTCAGATTGTAAGCTTGAGTTTCAGTGTAATATGGGTCCTGAAGAACTGAGAAGGGCCGAGCAGGAAATGAAAGCACGTATAGTCGTATTTGGAATAGATGATCGTCGTAGGACTGTGTATGTTTTTAAAAGCAGCGTGAGAGATCGTACAAGACCTCTACTTATTTTAGGATTGTCAGGAACATCGTATCTCCCCATCCGTAACATAAGGGCTCTCTACGCCAGTTATGATAAAAGTCGAAAATATGGAAGTGATCATGATTTGTGTAAGGGATGTCTCGAGTTTGCTGATGATATAGTGAAACATTGTAAGAATTGCTACATGGTATGTGAGCATTGTATAAGCCCCAAATGTGAAAGTCATGTAGTTGAAACCGAGAAGAGGGAATGTAATGTGTGTAGACATACATTTTTCAATAATAAATGCTTTGAACTCCATAAATCAATTGGCACTTGCAGGAAAATGAGGATTTGTAAGTGCGGAATGTTTCACATGATGGATAATTGGGGGAATTTCAAACATAAATGCGATGAAATTCACTGTTCTACATGTCATGAAAAATATAAGGCGGATAGAGTGAAGCATGTATGTTATATGAAAGATGCTGAGCCTAAAAATAGCCCTTGTATAACTGTGTACTACGATATGGAAACTTACACGAACACTGAAACCAAAGAGGTTATTCCACATTTACTCGTAAGTCAGACTATCTGTGATGAGTGCATGGAGAGCGAGTGTGGCGAGTACTACAAATGTGGAAAACGGACAAACGTTTTTAAAACGACTGCACACGGCAGCCCTGTGAAACTCTTTGTATCCTATATTGTCAAATTAGCGGACACGTTCAAAAAAATGACTGTGTATATTCTTGCCCATAACGGGGCGAAATTTGACACATAGTTCCTTTATAAGGAGTTACTTGAACACGAGTCGTTTGCAACATTTACAGGTGATCCCTTGAAAAGAAGCAACAAACTAATATAGATGCAGATAAGAGGTAATGTACAGTTTAAAGACAGCCTGCTGTTCATAACTTGTAAATTAGCAAAGCTGCCCAAGGTTATGAGGGTAGCCGCAGAAGTTTCCGAAGGGTATTTCCCTTAAACATTCCTCACTAACGAAACTTTGAATTACGTAGGACTACCTCCACCCAAACATTATTTTAACTACACCAACATGAGTGATAGTGAGCGCGAAGATTTTGACCGCTACTACAACAGTTTTAATGAAGCTAGTCCATACAATATAACTGATGAATGTGAACGTTATTGCGTGAATGATGTGCGTGTGTTTGGGTTATGTTTCTAGGCCTTTAGAAGGATGTACATAGCCCGTTTCAAATGCGATCCGCTGCAAGTCGCGACCACGATCGCCTCATTATGTTTTACAGTGTTCAAGAATAACTTCATGCCTAAAGACACCTTAGCAGTCATTCACAGAAACAGCCCCCGCACTTATGGGCACAAGGATATTTACTGGATCAGACACCTACAGCAACAGACCGGGGTATATATAAAACATGCCAGCAACACGGGTGAAGTACCCGTTAAGGTCAATGGTCGTGTTTTTTGGGTTGATGGCCTAAGTGAGGATCCAGCCACTGGTGTGAAAACTGTGTACAGTATTTCTTTAACGGCTGCTGCCGCGCGCTGAGTGTGCTGTCACAGGGGACCTCTATGGAAGATCCTCCGCCGACAGCCTCGCATGGACCCGTAACCGCGATCAACTTATAGGCTCCCATTTCACTCACAAGATCTTGTGGGAGCATGAGTATGATGCACAGGTGAAAACAGATGACCAATACCATGAAGAAATAAGGGCCATCAAATGTTCAATGGTGCTGGACGCTTCAGCAGTTTATGGTGTGACTCGCTCCCCCCATCGAGCCGCCCATCCGTGTACATCACCCCTCCGAAACACACGAGTTCGAACAAACCCGTACACGTTTCATCAGCGTGACTCATTCCGCCCGTCGAGCCGATCCGCCCACCTGTGGCTCATAGTCATCTCAGAGCTTGAACAGACTGGACGTGCGAATACGATGGAACTTCCTTTGAGAAGCATTCTCAACGCCGTGTACGATGTGTCCGTAACGAAGTCATTGCGCGTGTTCAGTCGCGAAACCGGTGCCATTAACTATGTACTTGAAACGTAATGTTATTATTTAAGTATTGAGGAGATGAACAGAATCTTCGTGATAGTTGAGAAGTAGGGAGAGGACCGTTATAAAATACCTGCAGGTGTAGGTACAAGAAGAAAGCAGATTAATGATGCCCCCTCATATGCCGTTGTTTGCACGTTGTGTATAAATAACGATCAGCCGTGCATTGATATACGTCTGATGTGGAAGAATGCATCTGATAATAACGTTCTTGTCCCTACGCGAAACTGTTTCAGCCTCGACAGAATGTTTGAAATCGTCGGATTCCGCAAGCTGAAGCCTATATTAGACGCTCGTGTTACGGATATGATTTATTTTGACACGGTTCTTGAATACGCATACACCGCTCTGCTCGATGGATTTATCGAATATAGGAATGAACAAGGCGAGAATGGTCTAGAGCTGGATGCATATTTAAAAGGTTTAAACTCTTCGAAATATCCCAAACTTTGGTACAAAGCACTTGAGCGGTACAGGGCAGAGCTCGCCTACAATGTTCACCCTGAGAGCTGTATCTCTATATAATGAGTAGCTGTCGTTACGACTTGGAAGATTATTTCAATTGCCACTATGCAGAGTGAAGAAGAGTTCACGATTGAAAAGCTCGGGACTGTAAGAAAAAAACCCTCGACTGGAAAGGAGTGTTTATAAACTTGTATTTAATAATGATGTTGTGGCTAACGATGACCTCTTTGTGCGTGCTTTTGATTGTATTAGAGCCGTATTTAAAGATAACTTGCCAACTGAATGTAAAGTGGGCACAAAAATAGTATTGAACGATATGAAGGCCATTTATATCGAGTATAGGCGACCGCACACCTTGAGCAGTAAAGTAATGTTTGGACAGATTTACCGTGTAGTGCAAAGCAATAATGATGTGAATGTAGACTCGATTACGTGTGAGTTTAGTGTTTTGCGCCATAGAACATAAAGTATTTTGATGTATATTTATTTTCAATATAATTAAGTATTTAATTGTGTGTGTGTGTGTGTGTATTTCCTGTACTAATATACAACTGATTATACTCCTTCGTTTTGTATATTATTATTTTATTATTTTCAATATATTTAATTAGTTAATGTAACTGTGGGTATATATAATTATATATATATTTTTTTTTTCCTGTACTAATATATTAATGGTTATACTACAACGTTTTGTATATTTTTGATTATATATATATTCCTCGTTCGTATTTCTTATGCTATTATTATTTTTTGATCATATATATTCCATCATTTGATTGTATATTTATTGTGATTATATATTCATCGTTCGTATTTCTTATGCTATTATTATTTTTGATTCTATATACACCATTGTATATTTATTTTCTATATATTTCGTGAAATTGAATCTAATAATTCGTCTAAATAAACAGAATGATGTAATGGTGTTTTATTTCATTCTTTTGGTTGTACACGACATTTAATTATATCAAATGGCTGCCTTCTAAAACGGCTGACGGATTTCTAAGCCAACTGTCAAAAATATCTGGATAGCGCAATCTGGCAACTCAGCTCTAATAATGTACCCCTGAACAAGCCATTTATGCCTTCTAAGTCAACTGGCTGGTTAAGTCAGAATATATGCTTTAATTAAATAAATAAATGCAATCTGGTAACTCAACAATTTACACCTGAACAAGCCATTTACGTCTTCTAAGTCAACTGGCTGGTTAAGCCAACTGGCTGATTAAGCCTGAATATATGCTTTAATTAAATAAATAGTGCAATCTGGCAGCTCAGCCAGATAATCCAACTGGCTGATTAAGCCAGCTGGCTGATTAGGAACATATTAAAACAAAGGCCGCTAGGCTGAAGTCTTAATATGCGCTTGGCTCCTGCCAGGCGAACACCTCTCTTCTTCTCTTTCCTTCTTCTCTCCCATTCTCTTGGGGGATAACTCCGCCCCCAAGTTGCATAACCCTTGTTCCTCTTGCAACATTCCACCTCTCCTTGTTGCATAACATCTTGCAAAATCCCCATTCTCCCTTGCTGCATAACCTTATGCAATATTCCTTTGCAACATTTGCAATTGCATTGCACTCTCTCCTTTTCGCCCAAACTACTCCCTCTCCGTTTTGTGCGAATTGCTTGGTTTAACTCATTCCGAAGCATGTCAGAATACGATGCACCTGTTACTGTAGTTCCACGGTCTAGATAATGTTCAAGGATAGGGCCTCGTGTATCCCAAAACAGTGTTAGCATAACTTTACCTGCTGACGGCTGCGCTTTGAACTTCCTTGCAACGGGAGATGTTGGATGCTTCCATTGCATGCTCTGTCGTTTGCTTTCTGGTTTATAGTGATGGATCCAGGTTTCATTTCCAGTGATAATGCGCTCCAAAATGTTTTCACCTTCATTATGATACCGCGCCAAAAGACGAGAGCAGACGTCCATACCTGGATCTATCACTATGAACCAGAAAGCAAACGATAGAGCATGCAATGGAAACATCCAACATCTGTAAGGAAGTTCAAAGAGCAGCCATCAGCAGGTAAAGTTATGCTAACACTGTTTTGGGATACATGAGGCCCTATCCTTGAACATTATCTAGACCGTGGAACTACAGTAACAAGTGCATCTTATTCTGACATGCTTCGGAATGAGTTAAACCAAGCAATTCGCACAAAACGGAGAGGGAGATTGTCGGAAGGTGTTATTCTGCTACACGACAATGCGCGCCCTAATACAGCTGCACAGACTAGAAAATGCCTTCAAGAACTTAAATTTGAAGTTCTCGACCATCCAGCCTACAGTCCAGACCTGGCATCTTCGGATTTTTACCTGTTTGGACCACTAAAAGACGCTTTGAGAGGTCAGCGATTCCAAGGCGATGATGACCTGAAGGAGGCGTTGCATGACTGGCTACGCACACAGCCATAAACATTCTTTTGTGATGGCATTAGGAGCTTGTAGATCGCTGGACTAAGTGTATTGAGAAACAGGGAGACTATGTTGAGAAGTGATGTGTTTATAATCTATCAGATGTGAAAATAAAATTGTGAAAATAAAAAGTGTGGATACTTATTGAATTACCCTCGTATATATATATATATACAGGGCTATTCAAATTGATTCATCCGATTTTAACTGAGAATACTTCCGTACCTATCAACCGTGCATCAACTGGGCATACACCACATGAAAGAGGAAATCTCCTAGTTTTACAAGATCACCGCGATAGGGCTCGAAAGTCACGCCGTGGCCTAGCCTAGCAACAAACAGTCAGTGTGAAAATGGCGTCCGCACAGCAGAAGGCGTTTTGTGTGTTGCAGTTTTCGAGCTGTAAATCGGTAGTCACAGTGCAGCGTGAGTTTCGTCGACGTTACAGAACAGATCCACCGGGTGCTCAGAGCATCCGTCGGTGGTATCGGCAGTTCGAGCTCCGAACTCGCATCGTTACTGCCGTAGAGTCAGTGACAACGGACATGCTGGAGCGAGTATGGGAGGAATTCGACTATCGTGTCGACGTTGCTCGTGTAACTAGGGGAAGTCACAGAGCATTTATGAGGTGAGAGACAAAATTTCGACAGTTTTTCTTTTGGTTGATGTATCACAAATCACACTGTATTTGTAACATTAAAAAATATTCTCATTTGAAATCAGGTGAATCAATTTAAATAGCCCTGTATATATATATATATATATATATATATATATACAGTGTGTGTGTGTGTGTGTTTGTGTGTACAATGGTTGTACTAAATATTTTCAGCTAGCTGTAGCGGTAGAAAACATATTAACTGGGTTCGAGTATCGGCTGGGGCTCCAAATTTGAACGATTAAAGTGTTTCTTCGCGTCTCCTTTGATGAGGTACTGACTCGGATTCAACGTAAAGCTGTAGGTCCCCTCCGACATATGACTTTTACCGTTAAGAAGGAGGTTGAAGAACCCTAAACAACCCATTTTCCTAAATGGAAATATTTCCCCTAACTTTATTACTTCTTTAGTAGATTGTGAGAAATTTCTATTGACAGAGCAATGTGGCGACCTCACCGCCCGCTGCCAGGAGCAGCTAACTCCGCATCTCTTGCGATAAAGGAGGGGAAGGATTGGGATGGGGACCTATCTTTCTCTCATTGATGAGCATCAACAGCCTCAAATTGCTTTCGGGTATTTCTGTCTTCCCACCCTAAGTTTATTGGGAGGCGAGATTTTTTTATAATAGATGAGGAATCTCAATCTTGATCGTAAATGGAATAACTTCCCTTTCTTGTTTTGATAAATAAAAGTTACTTTATTTCTTAGAAGATAAATTTAAAATATTCTTTTAGAAATTTTAAATTTAGGACGTTTAAAAAAATTAAATTCAACGACATTTAAGACTAATTTATTTGTTTTGAGAGAATGTGAAATTTATTTTAAAAGTATTTGAGTAGTATGGTGACAAAGTGCCAGAGTTGGATTAGGGGGTTAGGAGGGAAACTAAGGGAAGTCAGTGATTGGTTTAAAAGTTATTTATCCTATAGATATCATTTTGTGTCAGTAAATAAGGTTTGCTCAGTTCTGGGTCCACTGTTATTTTTATTATATATAAACGACCTTCCACGTTCATCTGATACACTGACCTTCATAATGTTTGCAGATGATACAAATGTGTCTTTCTCTTGCAAAGATGTTAATTCAGCTAAGAATATATTTAATTCAGAATTCATCAGTGTAATGAAATGGTTGACCACCGATAAACTCTTCCTAAATACCAGTAAAACAAATTTCATGATTTTTACTAATAAAAGAAATGTATATCTTGATGAACTTAATGTTAATGAAATCGCTATAAAGGAGTGTACTGTAACAAAATTTCTTGGTGTAATGCTAGATAAGAATTTGCAATGGAGTGATCATGTAAATTATATCGCGAAAAAGATTTCAAGGAGCGTTGCTATAATGTTTAAACTTAGAAATGTAGTCCTTAAACAAATTTTACTGACTCTTTATCATACTCTCGTTCTTCCTCATATAGCGTATTGCACCCTTCTTTGGGGAAACTCCGCTAACAACGTCATCCAAAAAACGAGCAATAAAGTTATTATCTGATGCTGATTTCCTTGATCACTCTAGTGCATTATTTGAAGAGCTAAAACTACTGAAGTTCAATAATGTAATTAAACTGGCACATTTTATTTTTATTTACAAGTGTAAGAACAAAATCATTAATTTACAATGAGTAAATAGATATTTCGTAACTCATGAAGAAATCCACTCGAATCAGATCAGAAACAGGTCAAAGCATGTCATACCTCAGTTTAGATTGTCTTCATCTCAAAAATTACCCATTTTCATTGGATTGAAACTATGAAATGATTTAAATGCTGATATAAAAAATACTGTGAATATAAATTAGGTTAAAACCAAGTTGAATTCCCGATTAATAATGGCACACTAATAAAAATCTAGGATTAATGTACATTACTATTGCTTATTTATTTGTCGTGTGTAATCTAGGATTAAAAACACATTACTTGTGATTGTTCAGTTCTTATCTCTCGTGTATAATATTAATTTCTTTGCATGATATTAGTATAAGACCTTCAATAATGTCCTTGCATTTGTCATATCGATAATGATTATTTAAAATTAATACATATTTTAACTATTAATAACTCTTGTATAATTGTTTATTTATTCAGTTATTATTAATTAATAATGCTTGTTAATTTATTTATTTATTTATTTATTTATTATTAATAATAAATAACTATATGTTTTATTTTTAATAAGAGCCAAGTAAAGCCAAAAGTTTAAGGGCCAAATTAAATTAAATAAATAGCTCAGCGTCACAATTATTAATGTCAATCGTAAATTGTAAAACCAATGTATTTATTTTATTATTAATAAAAATTATTCAATATTCACTTCAAATTCAGAAAAAAAATTATAATTTTGTTAATTAGACAAAAATTTGAATTTAAAAAAAAAATATATATATATATATATATATATATATACTGTCTGTCTCTCTGTCTGTCTGTTCCACAATTACTCGAAACGTACGGGAAAATTATTGAATATCCAGTTATCTTAATTAAATACAAGCCGTAACTCCGTATCCCCTGTCTTATTTCAATAACAGAATTAAACTGCATACTCTTGTTTCCATATTTATTTTCATATTTCTATATGGCAAAACAAAAATAATAACCGGTAAAATAAACCTAAATATGAGCAAGGTCATATTTCAGCATCTAATATCCAAATATATACGAAGGTATAATCTTAGCTGAATATCTATAAGTAATTATGTGTAGTTATGTAACTGGGTAATCTCAGCTGAATATCCTAAATGTATGTATTTCTAAACATATGTTTGAAGCTTACAACAGATAATCATTATGTACTTCTCTCTCTTTGCCTTTATATCTTTAAAGCTAGTGTAACTTCTCTACTCTGCACTATCTATGAAGATTTCTCATACAACTCCACTTTCCCAATAAAACATAAAATTTGCTTATTTATGGCAGTTCTTTGCTATGTAAATTTACAAAGGCATTACCATCCTATTTCTCCGAAATAGGATGTATGCGGGTGCGGGTGCGGATTTATGGATACACAGGCATGTACCTGCATAAGTAACTGAGTCTAGTTGTATGTGTATGTGTGTATGTATGGACATATGTATTTATATATGTCTATCTGTGTGCATGTATATTAGGGTGGTTCAAATAAATGAAAATTAAAAATTCAAGCAAGCATGTACTTTTTTTATTAGACTTAAGAACATAAAACTCTGAGACAAATTTGAGTGGAATCCGAGAGTATTTACTCGGTGCTCAAGCATTAGAATATGTACAGTGGGTGAATTGGATAAATAACATTTAGATAACCAATGAATTCGCACAATATAACGTTCAGTGATGGCACAAATGCATTGATATCACTTTAATATCATACATGAAATCTAGTCGCCTGAACATTTACCGGTGGCCAATGTTGACTTATTCTGGTCAGGAAATTAGTGCCGGTGCATTTCCACTACGTGTAGGAGGAACTGCTTTTGAGTCTCGGCTTTGGTAATGGATGCATTGAAATTCTTTATCATGGACACGCCCCTTTCAGCACTGTCGTTGATAACATTGAATCTTTACATGGATAGGAGGGATCGTCTATCGTCTTGGTGATTTGTCTACTCATCAGATGTCCTAAGAACCCTCGGCTGATCTTGAAAGTATCAAATAACTTGAATGACGCTGAATCGACAAAGTCTGAGAGATCCATCCTCTCTACTGAAATGTTTCCTTTGTATTTTCTCCGATCTTTCTTTAGTGTTCCTCTCTGTAATAAATTTGCTGCCTCAACCATTTTCATCTTTGTTTTCCGACAAGGTTTCAAACGAAACAAAACAAAACCAGGAGGAGATTGTAGACACCAATCGACCAGGGAAGTACTCCGGGGTGGGACGTTAGGCAGGAGACAAGGAATGCTGGAACTCCCGTTTCTCCTGTCACTCTCCTCCTTAGCTGATCTTTTTCGGTGTCTCATGAGCTTGAGCACCCACTAAAAGTTTTGCTACCAAGTGGAAATTTGCCATGAAGGTTTTTGTAAACAAGTAGAATTAAAAAATCCACATGCTCATTGACTTACCTGCAATAAAATTTTCCACCCCTATTTCATGAACCGCCCTAAATTGTATAGGTATATATGCTTCCTGTAGAAACTGATGCGCATATCAACTCGTAGAAAAACAATAATAAAGTGTAATAGTGATATTATTATTGTTGCTGTTAACGTTGTTTTATGTTGCCTATTGTATTATGTTGTCAATACATATGCTTAAGAATACATTACCTATCGCACTATCATATGTATATGTTGCAGGGAATCTGTGTAACTAGCGATTTCATGAAATCTCTAAAATGTTCAGAGATTCCATGTTAGGTTAAGTCGTGATATTTTCATAAAAACTAACGAAACTTGCGTGTAATATTTTCGTTAAAACTAACAAAAATATCACGACTTAACCTAACATGAAATCCCTGGACATTTTAGAGATTTCATGAAATCCTTAGTCACACGGATTCCCTGTAACGTATATACCGTATTGGTCCGAAATCTAAATATATCGAATATAAAACGGTCTCAAATATAAGACGACTTTTACTTTGCGGTGAGGTGCCAACAATTTTTTTTAATTTAAAAAAATACCACATACGGATAATTAATCATCGGATAATCATTGGCATATAACATTTTTAATAATCACTAGCAGAGAACCTGCTCTTCGTGCGGGTAGCAAAAATATCCTGCCCTATGGCGGGATGTTTTTAGTAGTTCCTGCAGAAGGCTGTTATAACCCTTCGGGCAATGCACAGTTACTGTACAGTCAAAAATAATATATATATATATATATATATATATATAATATATATATATATATATATAATCATGCGGGTTGCTTCTACAGAGCTTCAATTTAATATTTAGGAGAAATCCAATGACAAGGAGAAATGTAAATGCCATGAAAAGTCTTCTTTAATGCGCAACGTTTCGAGCAAATACGCTCATCTTCAGGCTGTATGATAACAATGTGAAATTAAAATCAATAATTGAATGAAAAACCAGACAAAGAAAATTTCTATAACCTATTCATAAAGGCAAACTTTAAAAGACTGAAAAAAGAGGGTTAAATTCTAAGTTATACAGATTTACATTTAAAATTAAGAAGCTATTTTTAAATACATATAGTAAATGTGAAATTAATACACTGGAAAAATTAACAATAGTACACTGGAATAATGAAACTAACTAACCTTTCACTGCAATTTCCTTATAATCCCCCCTTCCCCAATCGCCCTCACCATCTTATCTTATCTTATCTTATCTTATCTTATCTTATGTTTTCTCGTTTTGTGCTTAAATCAGTCTAGCCTCGGAAATTGCAGTGAAAGGTTAGTTAGTTTCATTATTCCAGTGTACTATTGTTAATTTTTCCAGTGTATTAATTTCACATTTACTATATGTATTTAAAAATAGCTTCTTAATTTTAAATGTAAATCTGTATAACTTAGAATTTAACCCTCTTTTTTCAGTCTTTTAAAGTTTGCCTTTATGAATAGGTTATAGAAATTTTCTTTGTCTGGTTTTTCATTCAATTATTGATTTTAATTTCACATTGTTATCATACAGCCTGAAGATGAGCGTATTTGCTCGAAACGTTGCGCATTAAAGAAGACTTTTCATGGCATTTACATTTCTCCTTGTCATTGGATTTCTCCTAAATATTATATATATATATATATATATATATATATATATATATATATATATACTGTATATATATATATATATATATATATATATATATATACATATATATATATATATATATATATATATATATATATTAAACATTAAAATTAAGCAACTGGCTAGGTTAATTGAATGCCCGGTTAGGTCAACTGAATGCCAGGTTAGGTTAACTGAATGCCAGGTTTCGTCAACTGTACGCCCTTGACGATTGGTTAGGTTAAGTCATAATATTTTCGTTAAAACTAACGAAATACACGATTTAACCTAACCAATCGTCAAGGGCGTACATTTGACCTAACCGGGCATTTAATAATTTTCCCGTGGGTTTCGATTCATTTTAAGCAACTTTTACCTAATAATTTTTTCTCTCGAGGAGCCGTTTCGTGTTTTAGGGTGGGACAGACAGACAGACAATCAGACAGACAGACAACACAGACAGGTTTTTAAAAATTCAAAGTTTTGTCTAATTAAAAAAAATTAGAATTTTCTTTGCTGAATCGTAAATGCATAGAGTGAAAACCACGCGCTAGAGCTCCGCCCATTTTATGACGTGTCTATGATGTCACTATCTTTCAACCAATCCTGAATACAGAGAGACAGACGGACTGACGGACTGACAGGACTCCCTTTTTATAATATAGGTATTTAAAAAATAATTTGTTCAAAAAGTAAACAAAACCTTCACAAACAATTCGTCACCTTCATCTGTTGAGCAACTTCTCGTGCCTTTAATAAAATCACTTCTCTTGTTATGAGCATCCCTTTCTCTCTTTTTGCTTCTACAAAGTCAACAACATTTTTCTCAATATCTTGAATATTCCCATGCTTTGGCCCAGGAAATGCTTTTATTTGAGAGTGCGAATTCATTAATGATTGTCCACGAATATAAGACGAGTTGCGTTTTTAAAGGTCGTGATGCTGAACAAAAATTTCTCTTATATTTGTGTCAATACGGTATATAGATGTGTTATTATGTCACTCTCTCTATGTCACTCTTTTGTATGCCTTATAAATGTAGGAAAAAACAATAAAATTATTATTATTATTATTATTATTATTATTATTATATAAAAGTTTTTCAGAACTCTACTTGGTAAGTAATGTACTTCTTCTAAATAAGTTACGATAAAACTTATTATAGGCGTGGCGGATAAGGCACAATGCCAACTGGAGTGAGAAGTGTTGGGTGGCCTCTAAACTTCTTATTTTTATGTTATTATTATTATTATTATTATTATTATTATTATTATTTGAGGTTTCGTAAATGAAACAAACAAACAAACGAGGCAACGTCGCGCGGTGGCTGCGGCTGTGTTGGGGTAATTGCAGCCACTGATATCGAACGGCTTATACAGTATATAGAATAGCTAGACAGAAAATCTATGACTATTAGGAAACTCAGAAAAAATTAAATGATAACAACATGGATTTCGGTCAGGTAGATCATACCTATCACAACTAATGGAACACTACAACAACATTATCGATGCACTCGAAAGTAATGAAAACTATGCTGTAATATAAACAGACTTTGCCAAAGCTTTAGACAAGTGTGACCATGGAATCATAATACATAAACTGAAATATATGCGAATAACAGGAAAAGTAGGGAAATGAATATATAATTTCCTTAGTGAGCGGCGGCAAGTTGTTACAGTACAAGGAATATCTTCATCAGAATCAGAGGTCCTTAGCTCAGTACCACAAGGAACAGTATTAGCTCCACTACTCTTCATAATCATGCTAACTGACATAGATGTGGAAGTTACCAGAGACAGCACAGCAACATCCTTTGCCGATGACACAAAGATCAGTAGAAAAATAAGAAACTCGGAGAATATAGGATCTCTACAAACAGACATGAACAGAATCTACAAGTGGACGGAAGACAACAATATGAAGTTTAATATTGAGAAATTTCAGCTGTTACGGTAAAAGAGAAGACCTAAAATCCATGGGATATTATATCCCAAATGGACAGGAATTTCAGGGAAATTCTAAAGCAAAAGATTTAGCGGTTGTAATGACTGATGATGCGAAATTTGGAACACAAAATAAGATAACAGTAAACAGAGCAAAGCGAATAACTGTGCAGATACTGAGAACCTTTAAACGAAGGGATAGGAATATAATGATTCCTCAACTGAAAACACTGATCATACCCAAATTGAAATACTGCTCGGTCCTAACATCCCCATATAAAAAAGAAGACATTAGACAGCTAGAAGAGATTCGGAGAAGCTTCACAGCCAAGATCAATGGGTGCAAAGAACTAAATTACAGGGAAAGGTTACGCGAATTAAACCTATATTCACTGGAAAGGAGAAGATAGAGATACACCATTATTTACACTTGGAAAATAATGGAGAAACTTGTTCCTCATCTTACTCTGAACCCTATAACTTCCCAAACAACAGTGGAAAATAGAAAAGGAAGACTGTGTCGTGTTCCCAAATGAAAGGCGAGACAGGGAACCTCCTTAATCCTGAAAGAAAATAGTTTTGTTGTGAGAGAACCAAAACTGTTTAATCAGCTGCCCAAAGAAGTAAGGAACACGAGTGGTGTTGTGGTGGACATCTTCAAAAGAAGATTAGACACCTTTGTCAGAACAATCCCCGATGAGCCGGGTGTACCTGGCTATGTGAGGTGGAGAGTACAAGAAATCAACTCTCTGCTTCACCAGGCAAAGTCGAGAGGAGGGGCGACAAGCTTGACCTTCGTGAAATGAGGAATCATAGCGCGGAACATTTGAAAGGTTGAAAGGTATCTTTCTTTGGGTTTTTAAAAAGTTATTAACGGATTACCAAGTCGCTTGAAGATTAAAATGGATTAAAATTAATTAATAATTTTACTTCTGAGAGTAGCACCTCTCACTTTTCCTCTCAGTGCTTCCTTCCCCCCCCTTCCCCCACTCTGGCATTTTTCCACTATACTACTAATTGTTCTAACTAATTCTCTCTCTCTCTCTCTCTCTCGCTCTCTCTCTCTCTCTCTCTCTCTCTCTCTCTCTCTCTCAAGAATTATACCAAATGTTTTTATTGGAAGAAAACTCTTCCCCATTTGTCTTTTACAAATATATAAATAGAAGTAACCTTTCGAAATGTCCTTTTCACTTCGAGGAGGTTTGAAGGACGAGGAAGTTATTTAAAATTTTAATAAACGTTTAAATATCTTTATTATATATTTTATTGTTAACTAAAATAGATTTTATTTTTGTATTTTATAAATATATAAAAATGCTTTTTAAAAAAGTTTCATAAAAATTCTTTTTCACTTCGAGATTTGAAGGAAGAGGAAGAAAGGATTGTGTTTATTTAAAATTGAAAATTAAAAAAAGGAAGAAAGGATTTGTGTTTATTTAAAGTTGAAAATTATTTGGAATTTCAATAAAGGAATAAACATTTTTATTATATATTTTATTACTAAGATTTAAACCGGATTTTCTTTTAGTCTTTCACCGTTATTTCGAAGAAAAGGTTGTAACGCGGAACAGAACTGCTTAAAATTTTCGTGGCACACGGAACTTTACCGTTTTATGTCTTTTACAGTTCAGACCTACTGTTCAGTTACTGCATCCTGTTAATTAATTTACTATATCAATATCGTTTGTATTTTCGTGTTCCGGTATCTAATTTTCCTGTTTCCTTATTTTGTATTTCTTTGCTATTTACAAAGTTACCACAGCTTTCTTTTCTAACGAAGTTTTGTTATTATTTCAGTGGATATAAAATCCACTTAGAAATTCCTGTAAGTGCAGTAAGTAAAGCTTTTTCCCAGAAATATTCTGGGAAAGATTTTTAGCTGGCAAAAGATTATGATAATTATGTCAGGAGTGAGAGAAACTGGCGCAGCCCTTAAACCAGACGAACGCGGCCCATGGCAATAACTCCTAGATTATTATTAATTAATCAGCACTTTCAGTGGTCGAACCCCCGACCTCAGTGTCTTCACTTCGTTTATAGGAAAATGGCGTTATCCAGTGAGCCAAACACACTGGTTGTTGGATAATTTAGTTTCAAATATTTTATCAGTGTCGAATCTCATGTACAGATAAGTGTGCAGTTTAAAGTTGCATTTAATTCCGGGAAAGGGTTCTTCATTGCATTGTCCGACAATTCTCGGGATATCCCGGGAAATTAATAAAATAATTAAAACTAAAGGGATAAATGAAATTAAAATAATAAAAACTGTTCTTTATTGAGCTATTTTGCAAAAGATTCATCATTTTGCAAAAGATTCATCATTTTGCTAAAGATTCATTTTGCAAAAGATTCATCATTTTGCAAAAGATTCATCATTTTGCAAAAGATTCATCATTTTGCTAAAGATTCATTTTGCTAAAGATTCATCATTTTGCAAAAGATTCATCATTACATATAAGCAAAAAATTAAATCCCTTTCTGCTGAATATTAATATTTTATTTATTGCATGACATCGACAACTGTATACATATATATGGAATATGGATTACAGAAAAACTAAATTATAATAACTGAAGTTTAAACTCGAGATTTTGGAGTAAGAATGAAACATGTAAGGTGTTGTTAAACATTTGTTTATTATTCTGTTCTTGACAGCTCTTTGCATTTATACGAGGGTAAGTCAAAAAGTAGCCGCAATTTGTCTGTCTTTTTTTCTAAAATTGTCAACCCTGCTGACCGTTGGCGGTGGTGTAGTCACTGAGCGCACAGATCGCTGTTTCGTGGGATTGAGACTTTGGCAATCAGTTCTTCAGCTGTAATCGCGCTGTAAACATGGCCGCACCACTTTCGACTTGAACCAAAGAAGAGCAACGTGCTGTCGTTAGTTTTTGAATATTGAATATTAAATACCGAATAACCTTTATTAATAATAAAATAAATACGCTTGTCATACAATTCATAATGACATAAATAATTGTGAAGCTGGACTATTTATTTAATTTAATTTGGTCCTTAAGCTTTAGGCTTTACTGGGCTCTTACTAAAAATAAAACATATAGTTATTATTAATAATACATAAATCATGAAGAACTATTATTAGTTATGGTACGTATTAATATTAAATTATTATTATCGATATAACAAATGCAGGGTCATTATTGAAGGTATTATACCAATATCATACAAAGAAATCAATATTATACATGAGAGATAAGAACTGAACAATCACAAGTAATGTGTTTTTAATTCTAGATTACACACGACAAATAAATAAGCAATAGTAATGTACATTAATCCTAATTTTTATTAGTGTGCCATTATTAATCGGGATTTCAACTTGGTTTTAATCTAATTTATATCCACAATATTTTTTATATCAGCATTCTATCGTTTTAATCCAATAAAAATGAGTAATTTTTGAGATGAAGACAATCTAAATTGAGGTGGGCTAAATTTTGTGGGCTGAGGGAGTAAAAGGGGTTGAAATTCACAGAAGATTATCTGTACAGTATGGTGATCAAGTTTTGCCACAGCAGGGCTGTACAAATGGATCGAAATATTCAAAATTGGCCCAACAAGTGTCGCCGACGCCAGCGATGTGGACGGCCGCCCTGAACGTTCTGCGTCGGCGACACTTGTTCGGCCATTTTTAACATTTCGATCCATTCGTACACGCTCCGCTGTGGCAAAACTTGATCACCATACTGTACAGATAATCTTCTATGAATTTCAACCTCTTTTATGCCCTCAGCCCACAAAAAAAACGAACGACAGCACGCTGCTCTTCTTTGGTTCAGGTCGAAAGTGATGCGACCATGTTTACAGCGCAATTACAACTGAACAACTGAGTGTCAAGGTCTCAATCTCACGAAGCAGCGAGCTGTACGCTCAGTGACTGCAGCGCCGCCAGTGTCCCCGCGACCAAAGAAGCTCAAGATTGTGGGGTCCGCTGGCAAAGTGATGGTTACCGTGTTTTGGGACCACAAAGGCGTTTTGCTCGCAGACTTCATGCAAAAAGGCACAACAATTAATGCAGCTGCATATTGTTCAACACTGGAACGTTTACGAGCGGCCATTAAACGTAAACGTCCTGGACTGCTCCGTAGGGCAGGGCACTGTTCCAGTCGAACCGCCATGGTCAACTGACTCACATAACCAATGTACGATAGATGGCAACCGAATCGATGCAGTGTTGTCAACAATGATTAACGAATTCACCTGATACAAACATAATCAATGTCAATCCTTTAATTACGAAATTATACGCCGTGTAAACTTATTTTCTGACCGCTCCTCGTACGTATATCATCATATATCATCAACCTTGCTGTCTGATAAACTTTAGTTAGATTTTGCTAAATTTGTAATAAAAAAATTTAGGTCTCTACATCATAAAATAAGAGATTAGTTCCAATTCCAAAATTCTCCCAAATCTTAGAATTTTCCCAAAAATCCCCCCTAGCTCAAACATTACTTTCCGATTGACTTGAAACTTTGTATGTATTCATTATTCATTAAACCCTGCAGCAAATTAAAATTTCAGCCCAATCTAATAATTATTTCGAAAACCGCGAAATGCCCCTTAAAACGTTTTAAAGCGACTGAGTATAATAATAATTCTACAACTAAAATATTCACCACCAAATTTATTATTTATGACTTTTTTCCAATTTTCATAATTTGCCGTTTTTTTCGGGAATTATAAATTTCATTTGCAGGGATCCCAGGAATTCTTGTCCCGGATATTACGTACTAATTCAAAGGTTTTAGTCTTTTACTTTTGTTGATGTTTATACGAGTTTATGTTTATGGTCAGCTTGGTGTGCGTAATGACAGTTAGCTACTACAGTACTTCGTATAAGTTCTGTTTCTCAATATAAGGCAAATTGAACTTCATTTTCAGTGTATTTTTATTAGTACAACCCATTACACAGGCCGTAAAGTCCTCAATAGCAAACTTATCATGGTGACATTTTCCATGAACTAAATTCCAACCCTACATGACCCACCTGAAATATAGCAGATGCTGAAATTTATCCCAAATTTTTTAGACAAACACAGTTTAACGCGGTGCTGCATGTTGTCGAAATCGTGTTGCAATAAGGGATATTAAACGAGTCACGGTGTTTTTTCAAAATTTCAAGATTTTGGCAGACCAACTCTCAGCAGTGTTCATAAAAATTTGCAGCGAAGTTTCGCTTATCGACTTTAGGTTAATGGGATTGTACAAACCAATCGACATCGATTTTAGAATTGCTGAGCTGACGCTTGACAATGCGAATGACATCAGCAAATATGCAACGCCACATTGAATGTAGCACATACTATTACTTTTCGTCACGTATGGTTGAGGATTAGTGCATAAAAAATTTACCACGTTAAGTTAACTAAATACAACGTTAGAGAATACTTAATAGTAGTGGGTAATAAAAACATTTTTATTTCTCTGGGACTTAATGCAACTTTCCAAAGTTACCCTTCATACTATTATATCATCTGTGAACATTTCATTGTACAGGGTCACCCATAAGTCCCAATCGGTTGTAATTAAAGCGAAAATACAAAAAAATCAAAGTGAAAAGTTTATAATTAGTTTAGAAATATTTACTGATTAATTATTCAAAGTGCAAAATATAAACATCTCCACAAATAATAGTTTTTCCTTAGTAATTCCTTAGTAATGGATTTTCGCTTTAATTATAACCAATTGGGACTTGTGGGCTACCCTGTACAAAAGACGTCATTAATTACTTAAATTTATACTAATGATTTACCTTATATTATGGAGCCAATTTCAGATTCGACTATTCTTTCATGGCGAGGAACATATCCTTGGAGACTGGGTCGGAAGAAAACCAGTGTCTCAATGTGACTGGTATAATGGTAGGTTCCCATTGCTTTTACAATGTTTTAGGTACAGTTTGAGAAAATAGTGCGCCTAGAAAGTATAAAAAATTAATAATTAGTAATGAATATGTTTTGTTTTTTAAACTCTGTTAATCCCACCAAAAGAAATAAAATAACCGAAGACAAAATATTACCATTAATAATTTTTATGACTTTTATAACCTAACCTAACCTAACCTAACCGAAGTTCAATTAATCAAACTTAAAAAAAAAAACAAACAATTTTGGTTTCATGAAATTCTAAAACTGAAAGAAACCGAAGAGGAACCCAATTGAAATCCGTTGAAATGATGTTCCACATCGTCACTTCCAATTTCATTTTTTCTTTATACCAAATACCTTGAACTTTGTGAAGGTTAGAAGAGGCGAAGCAACGCAGAAAAACCAAACTGAAATTCGTTCCACCGAACTCCACAAAACAGACAAGGTATCCCGCGTTGATAATCCAAATTTTTTCACGACGTTTGAACAAAATTTAGAAGTTTTCAATAAGTGAAGTTCAATAAAAAATTTAATCTAAAATATTTTAAAGTAGGAATTAATAATAATAATAATAATAATAATAATAATAATTAGATCCACGGATGGAGAGTTACGTTTTTCACTTAACAATAACGCCCAATTAACATACCCAGCTATGTTTATTTGAAAAACACTGACTTAAATCTAAATATACACAGTATCAGCTTCTTGATTTTGGACTGCATTAAATCTGTATGAAGATGATGTCAAATTTCCACTGTCTATTCTGCAATCTGTATATATATATATATATATATATATATATATATATATATATATATATGGGAATGAACTCAGAATGGTCCCCTGAGTTTTTTATGATACACACAGACAGGGGACCATTCTGAGTTCATTCCCATCTTGAAAACATGTTATGTGCCTTGAAAAGTGGACGCTCAATTCTACCAGTTGAGGTTTAAGTTTTGGTTTTTGGCTATAAATATAATAGTTACCCCTTTTTCTTTTATGTATTCAATCTGACGTGAAGGCAGCGAGTCTTTTGCTTATATTGAGGTTCTAAATGTAGCAGGGCTAGGCTGCTTTCCCTAGATCCATGTCCCAAAGCTGGATCCTGTCTGCTTTGCAGATAGCTGGTGAGGGAAGCTATATTTATGGGACCTCTTTGCGAGTGACCCGTTGCCCACGTCGGGCTAGCATCATGAAAAAGAAAAACTATGGTATTTGTCATTTACCATTACTTATTCGGACTATAGTGGATTTAATTTTCCCAGAAGAGTTCCTTGTTCCATGCACTGTCTGTGTGTATCATATATATATATAATATATATATATATATTTCAAATGTTCCCTGCGAAGATTCCTCATTTCATGAAGGTCAAGCTTGTCGCCCCTCCTCTCCAGCTAGCCTGGTGAAGTAGTGAGTTGGTTTCTTATACTCTCCACCTCATATAGCCAGGTATGCCCGGCTCATAAGGGATTGTTCTGACCCAGGCGTCTAATCTTCTTTTGAAGATGTCAGTAGCATGGTGGCAAAATGGGAGAGTGCAGGAATGTTGCAAGAGTGCCAACCCGCACCCCCCTTTGTTGCCAACCCCAAAAAGGGGTTGCAAGGGGTATGCAACTTGGAGTTATCCCCCAAGCTGGACCCCCCAAAGGGAGTGCCAACCTTTTGTTGCCAACCCCAAAATGGGGTTACAAGGGGTATGCAATTTGGGATTATCCCCCAAGCTGAACCCCCCCAAAGAGGCACACGTAACCTAAGGGGGCCTCTTTGGGGAGAAGTTGGGACGGCCTCACCCCCCAAAGGGGCAGAAGAGGGGGAGCCTCTTTGGGGGAGAAGTGGGAACGGCCTCACCCCCCAAAAGGGGCAGAAAGAGAGAGAAAGAGAGAGAGAGAGGAAGGTGGAGAGGAGCGTGAGGAAGGGTCTTTGCCTGGCGACCGCCAAGCCCATATAAAGTCTTCAGCCACCCCGCCGCTCTCTTATAGGGTCCCTAATCAACCAGTTGGCTTAGAAGGCTGAGTTGCCAGATTCGTTATTTATTTATTTAAACCATATATTAATGTTGGATTAGATTGCTGAGTTGCCAGATTGCGCCATGTATTTATTTAAAACATATATTAATGTTGGCTTAATCTGCCAGTTGACTTAGAAGGCTGAGTTGCCAGATTCGTTATTTATTTACTTAGACCATATATTAATGTTGGCTTAGATTGCTGAGTTGCCAGATTGCGCAATGTATTTATTTAAAACATATATTAATGTTGGCTTAATCAGCCAGTTGGCGTAGAAGGCTGAGTCGCCAGATTCGTTATTTATTTATTTAAACCATATATTAATGTCGGTTTACATTGCCGAGTTGCCAGATAGCAATAATCATTTAATTAAAGCATATATTAATCAGCCAGAAAGAGTTGGCTTAATCAGCCAGTTGGCTTAGAAGGCTGAGGAATGCACTGTTTATTTGCATATATTCCTCCGTCATTTGGCTTAGAAGGCTGATAGCAATAATTATTTAATTAAACCATGTATTCTTCCGTCATCCGGCTTAGAAGGCTGATTGCCAGATAACAATAATCATTTAATTAAAGCATATATTAATCAGCCAGCGCCAGTTGGCTTAGAAAGCTGAGGATTGCGCTGTTTAATTGCATATATTAATCAGACAGTTGGCTTAGAAGGCTGATTTGACAGATTCGTTATTTATTTATTTATTTAAACCATATATTAATCAACCAGCGGGCTTAGAAGGCTGAGTTGCCAGATTCGTTATTTATTTAATTATTCCTTATATTCATCCGTCAGTTGGATTAGAAAGTTGAGTTGTCAGCTTTGTTACTTATCTAATTGACAAATAGTAATTAATTAACTATTCTGAAATCCGCTTTAGAAACCAATGATATAATTGTGTTCAAGGAATAAATAAAACACTAATACATCATTCTGTTTATTTACATGAATTAATGGATATACAATGGGGTGTGTGTATATATATGGTCAAATAATAGAATGGAAAATATATAATCATACAAAGCATAGTATTATCAAAATATTAGTACAGGAAAAATATACAGATATATTAAATATATTGAAAATATACGAAGCGAATGTTCATATTAGTAGAGGAAATATATATAGTTACAGTAAATATATTGAAAATATACGAAACGTATAATCATATTAGTACAGGGAATATATATATATATTGTCTTTATGTTCTACGGTGCAAAACGCTAAATTCGCATATGATAGTCTTCATCCGCATCGCCATTACTTTGTACGACATGGTAAAACCGTCCAAGCATCACTTCAGCGTTTAACTGATACGGAGATCTATACTCGACATAAATGGCTTTCATATCATTCAACATTATTTTGTGCCTACTTTACACCCGGCGGGCAAGTTATCTTTAAACGAACACAATCAAAAGCAGCACAAAAACGTCATCGTTAACCATAACGTTAAATGCAAGTTTATAAATATGCCTTTCCATTCGAGTTTTTTTCTTGCCGTCCCGAGCTTTTCAATCGTGAACTCTTCTTCACTCTGCATAGCTGCATTGGAAATAATCTTCCAAGTCGTAAAGACATCTATCCATTATATAGAGGTACAGCTTTTCTGGGTGAACAGTGTAGGCGAGCTCAGCTCTGTACCTCTCAAGCGCTTTGTACCAAAGTTCAGAGTATTTCGAAGAATCTAAATCTTCTAAATATGCATCCAAATCTAGACCGTTCTCCCCCTGTTCATTCCTACATTCAACAAATCCGTCGAGCAGAGCGGTGTATGCGTATTCAAGAACCGCGTCAAAATAAATCATATCCGTAACACGACCGTCTAATATAGGCTTCAGCTTGCGGAATCCGACGATCTCAAACATTCTGTCGACGATGAAACGGTTTCGTGTAGGAACAAGAACGTCATTATCAGCTGTGTTCTTCCACATCAGTTGTATATCAATGCATGGTTGTTTGTTATTTACACTCAATGTACAAACAATGGTATATGAGGAGGCGTCACTAATCATCTCTCTTATTGTACCTAAGCCAACAGGTATTCTATAACGGTCCTCTGCCCACCTCTCAACTATCACGAAGATTCTGTTCATCTCCTCAACACTTATATAAATAACGTTACGGTTACTTGCATGTCTGCAGATTGTTTCAAGCACATAGTTAAGGGTGCCGGTTTCACACCTAAACACGCGCAATGACTTCGTCACGGAGACGTCGTACGAAGCGTTGACAATGCTTCTCAAAGGGAGTTTCATTGTATTCGCACGTCCACCCAGTTCAAGCTCTGAGATGACTATGAGCCGCAGGAGACAAGATCAGCTCGACGGGAGGAATGAATCACGCTGATGAAACGCGTATGGACTTGTTCGAACTCGTATGCTCCGCGTGAGTCACAGGAGGGAGGATCGGCTCAACGGGGCGGGGTGAGTCACGCTGATGAAACGTGTATGGGTTTGTTCGAGCTCGTATGTATCGTGAGGTACACGGGTGGGCGGGAACGCGTCACACTGCTAAAGCATGTACAGGCTTCTTCGAACACTCTTGTACAAACACATTTTATAACGTTTTTAAATGTTTTATCACTCACCATTTCCACAAACTAAACATCTTCACAATCCGGTGCGCTATTAGAGAGAAACATATGTTCATATTTATCCTTTTTGTGTAACAGGCGATACTCATCTCTAAAATCTGTTAAAAACTCACACAGGCCATTAGCCACAACTTCACTACAAACCTTATCATGATATATATTAATAAAGTGTTAAAAATACTTAAGATTGTCCATGATGACAAGATTTACATTTTCAGCCGTAGGGTAAGAGTATTCTGTATGGTGTAACATGATATAATACCGCTTGTCACACCACTCATCCACAAGACTCACTACCCATAGCTGTTGTTTATCTTCTGAACGTGCTGCTTCTTCTACCTCGCGGTATATGTGTGCCTTTATAAAGCTTAGCTCTATAACATAGTTCAATACATCGTCTGTACTGCGAAATCCTACAACCCCCTCGCCAGAATACCCGAAGAGTATTTGAACATCTCGGTTCTTCGCACGGTTCAATACAGCCTTAAAAGAGGCAAAGGAGGAGGGAATAGGGAGTTCTTCAGTATCCACCACATCTATGCACTTTGTTGAATACCACTTCATAAATGTTGAACACGCAATATTAAAGGTGGCCATTACTATTTTTTCTTCTACGCGAGAGAATACACGGCTGAGCTCAAGGGTATACAGAGGTCAACTGAGCACGCAGGGAAGCCCAGGTTGCGGCATGACTCACGTTGCCGGTCTTACAGTGGGCAGAGCTTAACTTTTTACTGTACACACGCACACACGCAAAGTAAAACGCTGGTTGAAACACGATTTATTTAATAAACGAAATATTCAGGGTGTATATATATATTTAAAAATACGTGTAATAAATAAGCTAACAATAGACATATCAAAGATTACGATATCCAAAGGGCACGGTATCATAGGCGGGGTAGCGTTTCCTATAGGTGTTACGGAACACCTTTGTACCCCTAAGCTCCTTCACGCCCCCCAGCTTCTGCACCAGAAAATTGTGGGTGCTTACAGTCAGTTGGGGCGGACGGTCACCCTCATCATCTTCCAAGCATACTAACTCCTTCAACGAATCAAAGTTAACGACCCGCCGATTCGCTTGGTTAAGCGTGATACCCTTAGCCTTCACGATATACTTCGTATCATCCCCTATCCTCACCCGTACCCCATATGTTTTGGCCCCGTTGACACAAACGAGTCTGCGTATGCGATGTCTCCATACTCATCCTTGATCTCGTCAGTTAACTCTCCGAGGAACTACCCAATAGCAGGCATGTATTCACCCCTCCACGCTCTGAATATCACGCTATCTGTATCGGCATACAAAACCCTCCGCCCAAGAGAATGCAACAGGACCCAAAATTTGACGCGCGCTTAGGCTGTTGTGAAGCTGGCCACAGGAATGTTTGTAACCCGCGAGGTATCTGTGGCCAATTCGGTATTGCTGTACTTTATTATGTAAGTATTATCTACATTCACAATCTACATGACCTCTTTATCGGTTGCGTTGGCGTAATCCCAGACTTCACTATAACTTTGTGCCAAATGAACGTTCCCTTTGCCGGTATTCTGTGCAAATTTTTCCCGAAGACTGTTTAGACGCAACTTTGCACTAAAGCGCTTGCCAGGGCTTTTTACAATTTGGGAACGGTCAAGCTGTGTACCTTCACGGTTACGGTAACGTTGAATATAGGCCGACTTTTCATCTTTGGTATCAACTACTCTGAACCCTGTAACTCCCCAAACAACAGTGGAAAGTAGAAAAGGAAGACTCTGTCGTGTTCCCAAATTAAAGGCGAGAGAGCGAACGTCCTTAACCCTGAAAGAAAATAGTTTTGTTGTAAGAGGACCAAAACTGTTTAATCAGCTGCCCAAAGACCTAAGAAACACGAGTGGAGTGGTGTTGCGGTGGACATCTTCAAAAGAAGATTAGACGCCTGGGTCAGAACAATCCCCGATGAGCCTGGCGTACCTGGCTATGTGAGGTGGAAAGTACAAGAAACCAACTAACTACTTCACCAGGCTAACTGGAGAGGAGGGGCGACAAGCTTGACCTTCATGAAATAAATGAGGAATCATCGCAGGGAACATTTGAAAGGTTGAAAGGTGTATATATATATATATATATATATATGGGATATATATATATATGTATATATGGGATGGATTTCACAATTAAACACGTGAAATGAATGAATGCTGCAAACCAACAAGGAAACAGAAAAACGATTCCAAGGCATTTCGTGTATTCAGAGCTACACCTCGTCAGGGAATGAAGAGAGAAGGCATGCTGCCCATAAATATAGACAATGTAGCGGAAACCAAAACAATTAGCACATACTTAACAAGAGTTAATGAGAGGCAAAAGGAATTTTAACAAGATATTGTCAATTTTATACATTCCCGCACTGTTATTGAAATTGTTTTTAAAATGAATAAATCCCACTTGATGCTATGATTACATCTATACATATGATTAAACAAAGCATTAGAATTATTAGCTGTTCTACACGCATATTTATGCTGTTTTACCCTAATATCTAACGTTTTACTCGTTTGGCCTATATATATACTACGTTACATTGTGTACATCCGATCGAACACACACAACCAACAACATTATCTGTGCTATTCTTTATTAGGCGTGATTTAACAATATTATTATACTTAAAGACTACATTGATGCCAAATTTTTAAGTAAAGTCGGAAGATATTGAAAATTAACATGGTAAGGTAGGGTAAGGATATTTTTACGCTCAATTTATAATGTTATAATGTTATAATGTTTCAGACCAACAAAGACACTAGGATCCACTCATGGCTGGTCTACCTAACTGTGTTCGTAATCGTGTATTGTGTATGTCCTCCGTGGTGGCGGAGGGGACCTACAATTTTACGTGGATTCCGAACCACAAGAACATAAGAAATTTATGCAAAAACTGCCGGTAAACTGGCAACGACCAATTTTTACGAAACCAAATAATTATCAATTTAAAACTAATTAATTATCGATTTAAAACAAAAGATAGAATCTCTGGATCCAGAGGATCAAGTCATAATAGACTACTATCCACAAATATGTTACACTCTATATCTATTTATAACCGACATGCAAATATATCAGATCCAAAGAATCCAGTCAATTTCATTACGGTATCCATCAAGCAACGGTCCATATCGATTGCGGACCAAGTCAAAATTTACAACCATATACATTACAATATATACACTTAGGAGGAAAAGTGTAGGTGTGGCTGTAAAGACTGTACAGTAATGTAGAAATGTGTGTGCACCCATTTTGGGTCTCCCATTTAAAGGTGTTTGTGGGGCAAGTGAAGATCATGAGTTTTTCAATACCTCACAGTACTATGGGGGGCACCGCTCGGCAGAGGAATCTCTTTAAATGTGGTGTGTAAGGACAGAGAGTATCCCCTAAGCCAAGACGCTGCCTCCCTATATCCCACAACACTTGTGTTGAGCTGTGGGATCTATCCCCACAAAGCCTTAATTTTACTACCTTAAACTATACCCTTTCTGTCAACATATGCGTCTAATCGATTTTTAAACATGTTTATAGACGTGCTACTAATTACTTCTACCGACAAACTATTCCAGCTATTTACTATTCTATGCGTAAAAAGTTTTTCGCAACTGCTGTCTCGAACCTTCTACTTGTCAACTTACACCCGTTATTTCTAGTCCTATTATATTGAGATATTTCGAAAAAGCTATCTCTATCTACGTTATCGAACCCATTCAGAATTTTGAAAACCTGGATTAGATCACCCCTTAACCTCCTAGTCTCGAGTGTTGTCAATTTTAACTCCTTAAGCCTATCCTCGTACGACTTTGACCTAAGCGACGGAATCATCTTAGTTGCTCGTCTTTGAACTCTTTCGATTTTGTCTATATCTTTGCGCATATGCGGATTCCAAAATTGGACCGCGTACTCCAAATGGGGTCTAACTAATGATTTATAAAGAGGAACTATAATATCGCGCGATTTGTACTCAAAATTTCGAGCTATAAAACCTAACACTTTGTTCGCCTTATTGACCGCTGCTGTACTTTGTTTCGCTACTTTTAAATCACCAGTGACTATAACTCCTAAATCTTTTTCCTGCTCTACGCTTGTTAAATCTTTCCCTGACATAATATACGCAAAATTACCGTTACGCGAACATATATGCAAAATTTTGCACTTATCAACGTTAAATCTCATTTGCGATGTGACTGACCAATCAACGATTTTATTCAGATCTTCCTGAATTTTACCTCTATCTTCGTCATTAATCGCCCTACCACCCAGCTTCGTGTCATCCGCAAACTTTGAAACTGTACTGACTAGGCCGACATCTAAATCGTTAATATATATAAGAAAAAGCAAGGGGCCCAATACAGAACCATGATGAACGCCACTCGCTACATTAGCCCAACACGACTCCGCTCCATCAACGACCACCCTCTGTTTCCTGCCTCGCAACCACTCTTCTAGCCAATTTAATACTACACCCCTGATTCCATGAGCAATAGTTTTTTCAATGAGTCTTTTGTGCGACACGGTGTCAAACGCTTTTTGAAAATCTAAATTCACTACATCATTACATCAACCGCCCGATGTCTATCGTAAACGTCAACCACGCTTTGGAAAAATTCTAAAAGATTAGTTAAGCAAGATTTGTTTCGCCTAAATCCGTGCTGCGTATTTCTAACTAGCTTATGCACTTCTAAGTGTTCGACTATACGATCCCTAATTATTGATTCCAGTAGCTTACCTACAACAGACGTTAAACTGATTGGCCTATAATTTCCCGCCGCACCTTTATCGCCTTTCTTAAAGATAGGTGTTACGTTTGCTAACTTGAAATTATCTGGTACGCACCCCTCAGAAATAGACGTATTAAAAATCTTTGTTAGCGGCACAACAATGCTATCTTTTAATTCTTTAGTTGTATGGGATATATGGAATCCGGCCCCGGTGATTTACGCGTTTTCATTTTATCAATATAGCGCGTTACCTCCCCTTCACTAACCACTATATTATCCAAAATATTACCATTATCAAAAGGTATTATGTCTGTGACCGTAGGGATATTTGTTATATCTTCTATAGTAAAAACTGACGTAAAAAATTCGTTTAGCAAGGTAGCCATTTCCTTTTTATCAGAAACTAGATCTCCGTTTACATTTTTCAAAGGCCCCAAGACGCTTTTTACTGGATTTCTATTGTTCACGTATTGAAAGAATCGCTTGCGGTTTTCTTTACCGTCACGAGCTATGGAGATTTCAAATTCGCGCTTGGACTTTTTTACTACACATTTCGCTTCACGCCTTAGAGATATGTAGTTGTTTCGTAACCACAAATTGTCTTTATCGCACTTATGTAGCCTATAAGCCCTATCTCTACTCTTTATAATGTCTCCTACTCTAGAAGTAAACCACAAGGGCTTGTTGTTTACTTTCGCACGCTTAATTTTGTACTGTACACATTCCTCATTTATAGTCCTAAATACTGTTTCGAACGATTTCCACATTAGTTTTGCGTTGGAGTTCCCCATCACGTTTTCCCAATTGACGTGTGACAATTTATTTCGAAATTTACTAAAGTCTGCGTGCTGGAAGTTAGGAATTTTAGTCGAGTTAGCTGGTTTCGAGTGACTTACTGAGAGGACAAACTCTAGCATATTGTGATCGCTATTGCCCAACGGTTCTATTATTTGAAGATCAGTAATTAGCCTATCATCCGTAGTTATTACTAAATCTAAAATACTGTCCAACCTCGTAGGTTCCCCAACCTTTTGAATAAGAAAGCTATCCTCGAGAAAATTAACTAAACGATTACCTTGCGCGTCTCCCTGCATTGTATCGTAATTTACGTTAGCGCAATTAAAGTCACCCATAACTAAAGCCTGCTTACTACCGATTATTCGCTTTAGTTCACGATATAACGCTTCGTCCGTATCAGCTGTTTGATTAGGGGGCCTATATATAACCGCAACAACAAGTTTGAAATCGTTCAATTTAAGTTCTGCTATAGTCGAATCTATCGGTTCTGGAATTGTGTGCTTTACTTCTATAACGTTCGCTATATTATCTTTGATATACAACATAACACCGCCTCCTCGCCTACCTATTCTGTTTTTAACAAAATGTCTATAACCTTTAATTTGATACTCCCCTACAAAGTCACGAGTTTCAGTGTTAAGCCACGATTCATTTATCGCAATTATATCATAGTCTTTACAAGCAATTAAAGAAAAAAATTCGTTTATTTTATTTCGTAGGCTACGAGCATTTAAGGATAGAACCTTCAAATTGTTTGTAATTGCGACAACTTCGCGAGCGCAGGGGAAATTTATGGAATTTACGCTGGGACCGTTCGAGTTACGGCAGCCTGAAGAGAAGAGACAATATTATGAAATAGTCTTCCTAAACGCGCAGCTCTTACGTCATTAAGATGAAGTCCATCTCCGAGGAACAAGTCCCTCCTGCCGTAGAAACTGTTCCAAAAATTCACAAAATGCACTCCTTCCTGTTGGCAAAGAGACTTTAGGTTATTGTTAATATAGGTCGCCTTGCTTTAGAAATCGTTACGATGGATAATTCGAGGAAGTATACCTGTTAAAACAATCTTATTAGTTTTTTCCTTTAATCGCTCTAGTAAGTCCCTGTACCTAGCCAGCAGTTCTTCCGATCTAGAATTTAAAACGTTATTAGTACCGACATGAATAACATACGTTGTGTCCTCGGAGGTACCATCTGTAAATTGGTCAACTTTATTAGTTATATCCTCCACCCTTGCACCAGGGTAGCAGTAACGACGAGTCGTATTTCCGGTTCATCATCATCTTCAAAACCTAAAACAGAAAACTTATTGTTTGTTATTACTGGTAGACATGTCTTAGGTTTTCTCAATGGGGCTCCATTACGCACTCGAACGAAGGGTTGGGAACTAGGAGAAGAGAGAGGGCTATTAATACTATTTATAATATCAATAGAAACTGAGGCAGGAGGGGTCGCAACTGGAGTCTCAAGGGATTCTAATTTTGCCGTCAGGAGCATCACCCTTTCTTCAAGGCTTACTCTGGCCTCCGTCTCACGTTCTAACTCGTTCCTCAGCACTTCCAAGTTTGAGCACCACCTGCAAACTAACTGTTCATTATTATTAGCCATTGTAAACGCGTAAGCGGCAAATTTCCCTTCACAGCGACTGCAAGTACTTGACGGGGGTGCCATGCTTTTAATTAGTTAAACAACAAAAAAAACAAAAAACAAAAAACGAGCGTTCGGAAATTAATAAATTACAACGTAGGTCTACCACGTTTTTGAAACGCAGAAACAGGTTCTTGTAACACAAATTTATACTGAATGCATATAGAATTAAGGTACCGACAAAAGATCTGTAAAAGAAGAGTATTTATAACACTTATCTGTCCGCGATTTGACCCGACTTTTTTCCTTTTCTTCACACGGTGCGGGACCACACTCTACCTGACCTCTCGAAGGAAGGGAAAATGAACCTTATGTCAGCACGTTTTTTTGATAGATTTGAAAAACAACACGGCAAGCCACGTGCAGTAGCCTTGGTTTGATCAAATAATATAGTATTGAATAACGTCAATAAATAAAATATATTCCTTAATGAATGATTAGTAGCACGAAGTAATTTAGTTATGAATGCACCGAATACTATTTTTTTTAAAACACTTCAACGAAAACCACTTATTCATTTGATCAACTGGACACTCGATAAAACACGTCTGTTCACAAGGAATTTCTGATCACGAATTCCTTTACAGTTACATTATTATAATACCTATTATTGACTTTCATAAGACAGTTATCTAAAAATGAAATAGGATAACATAATTTAGTACCAATATTCATGATATTGCATAACTCGGAATCTAAAAGTTCAGGACTGACAACTCTCAATGCTCTAAGAAACAGAGCAGAGAAAATAGAGGATTTAATCGAGGGATGATGGTCAGAATAAAGTGCACATAAGAGTTATTATTAGTAGGCTTACGATGAACTTCAAATTTGAACTGATTAGAGCATCACCAAATTTTTAGATCCCCGAAAAGATAGGCTTCCATCATTTTCTTTTTCAACTGTGAACTTAATACATGGGACTAAATTGTTGAGCCTACCAAGAAATAAGTCAACATCCAAATTGTTAGGGCAAAGGCATAAAATTTCATCTATATACCTGTACCAAACCATGTTAAAATTAACAATCGTAGGCAAAATTCTACTATAAAAAAATTTCATATATAAATTAGCTAGTACAGGTGAAAGGGGATTTCCCATCGCCAATCCAAACGACATAGCCTAAAACTTATTTTCAAACTGAAATTTACAATCTTTGACACAAAACTTAATTAACTCAATAAGAGTGTTGTGTTGAACAGGGAAATAATATTAAGAGATCTTATCCTTTAAAAAATCAAGTAGGTCATCAACAGTGACTTTTGTGAATAACGAGCATACATCAAAGCTTACCAATTTGAAATTAGGGTCATTTAGGAAACTTCAGTTTGTCAATAAGATCCATGCTATTTACAATATGTGACTTAGAAATGGAGCCAACTAACGGCGTTAATAAACTAACTAACACAAAGTTAATAATCTCATGAGGCCTATTGTTAGCTCAGTAGGCTCCGTAACCTACAAGCTATCTAAATGGTTAGTTAGTTTATTAACGCCGTTAGTTGGCTCTATTTCTAAGTCACATATTGTAAATAGCATGGATCTTATTGACAAACTGAAGTTTCCTAATGACCCTAATTTCAAATTGGTAAGCTTTGATGTATGCTCGTTATTCACATAAGTCACTGTTGATGACCTACTTGAGTTTTTAAAAGATAAGATCTCTGAATATTCTTTCCCTGTTCAACTCAACACTCTTATTGAGTTAATTAAGCTTTGTGTCAAAGATTGTAAATTTCAGTTTGAAAATAAGTTTTAGGCTATGTCGTTTGGATTGGCGATGGGAAATCCCCTTTCACCTGTACTAGCTAATTTATATATGGAATTTTTTTAAAGTAGAATTTTGCCTACGATTGTTAATTTTAACATGGTTTGGTACAGGTATATAGATGAAATTTTATGCCTTTGCCCTAACAATTTGGATGTTGACTTATTTCTTGGTAGGCTCAACAATTTAGTCCCATGTATTAAGTTCACAGTTGAAAAAGAAAATGATGGAAGCCTATCTTTTCGGGGATCTAAAAATTTGGAGATGCTCTAATCAGTTCAAATTTGAAGTTCATCGTAAGCCTACTAATAATAACTCTTATGTGCATTTTATTCTGACCATCATCCCTCGATTAAATCCTTTATTTTCTCTGCTCTGTTTCTTAGAGTATTGAGAGTTGTCAGTCCTGAATTTTTAGATTCCGAGTTATGCAATATCATGAATATTGGTACTAAATTATGTTATCCTATTTCATTTTTAGATAACTGTCTTTGGAAAGCCAGTAATAGGTATTATAATAAAGTAATTGTAAAGGAATTTGAGCGTATAGATGTAATCATAGCATCAAGTGGGATAGTGTAGTTCTAAAGCGCTTGTTGAAAACAGAGATATAATAGAAACAAATATTCTAGAATGTGCATTTATCCATTTTAAAAACAATTTCAATAACAGTGCGGGAATGTATAAAATTGACAATATCTTGTTAGAATTCCTTTTGCCTCTCATTAACTCTTCTTAAGTATGTGCTAATTGTTTTGGTCTCCGCTACGTTGTATATATTTATGGACATCTTGCCTTCTCTCTTCATTCCCTGACGAGGTGTAGCTTTGAATACACGAAAGGTCTTGGAATCGTTTTTCTTTTTCCTTGTGGGTTTGCAGCATATATATATATATATACAGGGTGTTTCAGGATGAAAGGTCAATACTTCGGGAGGTGATAGTATCGGTCATTGTAAGAAAAAAGTTCGTATGAACATATGTCCAATTCTGAATGGTTACGGAGATAGAACTGTTTGAATCTACAAATACAAAAGCATTGTTAATGGTAATCAAGAAAGAGAAACCAATTACTGTTTCTAACATTTAATGTTTAAACCAGTGATGTAGGTCTCGAGATCGGTCTCGGTCTCGAGACCGATCTCGAGACCCAATTTGCAGATCTCGATCTCGATCTCGGTCTCCGCTATTTAGATCTCGGTCTCGATCTCGGTCTCGACAGACGCGGTCTCGGTTTTTCTCCCCGAGACCTTTCGAGACCTCTCGAGACCGTAATGAGAAATACATGTTATTGGCATACTCATGATGGTGGCTTGGTTGAACAGACATAATTCAGAATGTTTATGAAAGTTTGTAAAAGTAAGGGACTCTAGGTATTCACTAATCAGTCACCCTGTTTTGAGTTGCCACGTTTGTCTTGCGGGAGTGTGTGGGTCTGGATTTTTTTAGGTTAGCGCTACAAAAAAATTTGTCCCCCGCGCCCGTCAAATTAATTTTATTGAAAATGGAAACACTAAATAGAGAATTATTTATATATTATTTATTTATTTATTTATTTATTTATTATTTATATTTATTCATTATACCGGTATATTTTTTATCATTAAAATTCATTATAGATCTCTTTGGGCTCAGTGGATGTTGAATTAATGTCATATATATATATAATATAATATATATCTATATAATATATATACAGGGTGGGCCGTAAGTTTCCATACATAGGAAAAATAAACATTTTTTTATGGACAAACATTTTTATTTATATAATATGCTCTACATGGTTGCCATTGTTTTGAAAACACATTTCAATATGTGTTCCCCACTGTTGATGAACACGCATTAGCATAGTTGACTTTATGCTTGTAATGGCGTTGGTGATACGTTCCTTTAGATGATTTATGTCTCGTATCTTTTCCTGATACACCATGGCCTTCAAGTGCCCCCAAAGATAGAAATCAAGGGGGGTGAGATCTGGGATCTGGGAGGCCACTCCACAGGACCACGCCGACCAATCCAAGCATCCGGAAACTGCTGATCCAAATACCGACGCACGTGAAGACCATAATGAGGTGGAGCTCCATCTTGCTGGAAGTAAACTGGGAAGTTACCTTCCTCGTTTAGCAGGGATGGGAAAATCTCTTCTTGCAACATGTTAAGATGCCTTTCGGCATTAAGATTTCCACTGACAAAAATTGGTCCAATAATTCTGTCACCCCATATCCCGGCCCACACCATCACTTTACCGGCACCTTGCATCTTCGTCGGACTCAGCCAGTTAGGGTTAGCATTACTCCAATAAACGTATGTTTTGCCGATTAACCTCTCCATTGACGTAAAAATTTGCTTCATCAGTAAACAAGATCTTACGTCAAACGTATATTCTTAGGGTATCTGAAACATAAAAACAAACGTTTAATTTTTCCTATGTATGGAAACTTACGGCCCACCCACGTGTATATATATATATATATATATAATATATATATATATATTATATATATTATATATTATTATTTAGACCTTATGCTAATTGCCATGCCTCTGTTCATAGTACCGATATGCAATTTATTTTTCATAGAAATGGTGTTGGAAAAAATGCTATACAGGAAACTCAGGCACGGAGAATGAGCAGATACAGAGAGACAGCGCTCATTCTCACAGCAGCGATGACGAAATAAAACAGTCAAACCAAAGTTCCGAGACTAATGGCAAAATATCAAAGCTATCGGTCCAAGCAGAAGAACGTTGAAACTGGGAAGATTTTGAACCGCAGGGAACAGTTGCGGCGGTACCTCTTAGAGATCGATGAATCTCATATTTTAGACAACTGCTCTCCAATAAAGTTTTGGCACCAGAAAAGGGATAAATTCCCATCACTAGCCAATATTGCCATGACTGTTTTAACAGTGCCTGCCTCTAATGCTCCAATTGAGCGTGTATTTAGCCATGGAGGCATAATAATGAGGCCCAACAGAAGTCGAACTTCAGCAGATCTTCTGAGCATGCTGATGTTCCTTAAGTGTAATGAGCACCTATCATGCTTTAAATAAATGCACAAGTCAAACTGGGTAGTGGGTACGTTCATTAAACCTTCTGTAACAGATATAAAAGAAGTAAATAAATAAAAAGTACATATATATATATATTCATTTTTTAATTTATAGGTTACACTTTTTGCATTCAACACACTACATCTGAGAAAGTAGTTATTAGTTTATTAATATACTTAACATAGTCTAATTTTCATAGTAGTGTAAAACAAATTGAAAGGGCATGAGCTTGGTCTCGATCTCGATCTCGGTCTCGAATTTTAAGGGTCTCGATCTCGGAAGGTAGATCTCGATCTCGAACCTTTGATCTCGGTCTCGATCTTGGTCTCACAGGATCAGGTCTCGGTCTCGGTCTCAGTCTCGGACTTGGTGGTTTCGACTACATCACTGGTTTAAACATTGGCATTTTGAATGGTATCAGATACAGAAATAACAAATTTGTTACAGTTTACAATACGTTTTCGAAAATCCCAACGTCAACCTCAATGCACTTTGCAACTCGTTTGCGAAGATCGCGTGTTGTTCGTCTGAGTTGATCTTGACGTTCCTTTATGCGGGCAGCAGCATCCAAAATGCGCGCGAGCAAATCGTCTCGTGTATCCACCTTTTTTTTGTAAACTTGACTTTTCATCCACCCCCACAAACAATAATAATCTAACCGAGAAAGGTCTGGAGACCTTGGTGGCCATTGAATGGGACCACCGCGGCCGATCCATCGACCAGGGAAAGTTTGATTTAGGTATTGCATCACCAGACGGGTAGAATGTGGAGGAGCTCCGTCATGCTGAAAGTACATACCAGCGCGTGTAGCCAAAGGAACATCCTCCAATAGTCCTGGCAATTCATTTTCCAGAAATTCTAGGTAACTTTGTCCTGTAAGACGATTCTCTAAAGTAACAGGGCCACTCAGCTGATCATCGATGATACCGCACCACACATTGGCAGAGAAGCGATGTTGAAAATTTGTTTCCACAGTGGCATTTGGATTTTCGTCTGACCACCGATGAGAGTTACGAGTGTTGTTGATATCGTCACGGGTGAAAGTAGCTTCATCGGTGAACAGTATTAATCGAAGCAATCTGCGATTAGCATTTACCCAATGACAAAATTCCAGACGCATGGCAGCGTCTCCTGGTTGAAGGTGCTGTACACGCTGTACATGATATGGATGCAAGCCTTCCTCACGTAATCACCATACTCTTGTGTGTGGTACACCGAGACGTGTAGAAATTCTTCGTGAGCTAGTAGTAGGACTATGCTCTACCAACTGAAGAATGTTTTCCACTTCATCTACATCTTGTTGACCTTCACGTTCAGATGAAACATGAGCGCTGGGAAGTGTACCAATCTCAAGCAATGTGTTGAAAACCCTGGTAAACACTCTTCGATCTGGAATTCTGCGGTTCGGAAACCGTCGACGGTATTCTGCAACAGCAGCTGTTGCACTTCCATCGCAAAAACCGTATACATACACCATATCTGCATATTCGGCATGTGTGAAGGTGTGTGGCATTCTTAACACTGCTTCAAACACCAAACAATGTCACTCACAACAGTCAGCTGTCGATTGGCTTATGTTATATGCTTACATTACAGCTTACATGGTTCAAGGTTGTAGGGGAAGGAAGGGGGAGGAAGAGCTGCGCGCGCATCAGATTCCAACAGCTCTATCTCCGTAACCATTCAGAATTAGACACATGTTCATATGAACTTTTTTTTCTCACAATGACCGATGCTATCACCTCCCTAAGTATTGACCTTTCCTCCTGAAACACTCTGTGTGTATATATATCAACGTAAAGAACGACGCTTGTATAGGAGATATTCCGCGCAAGATGAGAGAGAGAGAACGAAACAAATGAATAAATGAGGTAGCCACCCGGGAATCGAACCCGGGATCTTCCGATTGCCGGTCAGATATGATAACCATTACACCATGGACCTCACTCATTCAAATGTCGTAATTCCTCTACATACGCGCAGAAACCAATGCCTCAAGGGGGCACCTTCCGCATGCCGTAACATTATATACATTTAACTGCAAACACGCAGTATAATTAACGTAAAGAACGACGCTTGTATAGGAGATATACCGCGCAAGATGAGAGAGAGAGAACGAAACACATGAAAAAAATGAGGTAACCACCCGGGAATCGAACCCGGGATCTTCCGATTGCCGGTCAGATATGATAACCACTACACCATGGGCCTCACTCATTCAAATGTCGTAATTCCTCTACATACGCGCAGAAACCAATGCCCCAAGGGTGCACCTCCCGCATGCCGTAACATTATATACATTTAACTGCAAACACGCAGTATAATTAACGTAAAGAACGACGCTTGTATAGGAGATATTCCGCGCAAGATGAGAGAGAGAGAACGAAACAAATGAAAAAATGAGGTAACCACCCGGGAATCGAACCCGGGATCTTCCGATTGCCGGTCAGATATGATAACCATTACACCATGGGCCTCACTCATTCAAATGTCGTAATTCCTCTACATACGCGCAGAAACCAATGCCCCAAGGGGGCACCTCCCGCATGCCGTAACATTATATACATTTAACTGCAAACACGCAGTATAATTAACGTAAAGAACGACGCTTGTATAGGAGATAAATGTATATAATGTTACGGCATGCGGGAGGTGCCCCCTTGGGGCATTGGTTTCTGCGCGTATGTAGAGGAATTACGACATTTGAATGAGTGAGGCCCATGGTGTAATGGTTATCATATCTGACCGGCAATCGGAAGATCCCGGGTTCGATTCCCGGGTGGTTACCTCATTTTTTCATTTGTTTCGTTCTCTCTCTCTCATCTTGCGCGGAATATCTCCTATACAAGCGTCGTTCTTTACGTTAATTATACTGCGTGTTTGCAGTTAAATGTATATGTATATATACTGTGTTATATATATATATGTGTGTGTGTGTAGATATATATATATGGGATTACCATATTATTATTATTATTTATATATATAATATATATATATATATATATATATATATATATGATAGTTTGATATATGATGTGATATTTTGATATATGATAGTTTTTCTGCCCAGTGTGACGGTTACACGTGTTTCGTTGGAACTTCCGAATAAAAGTGATATTACAATAAAAATCCTGCAGTAGTGCCATTTTTGGAGTGAATATTCAATGAACACAGCCGGATGCCTATTTAAGTGGTGAAATAGCGGCGTTTGTTGAAATAAAGCAAATAAAATTAAAGCAACTTAATCTATACAATCCATTTCGAGTGTTTTCTCTCGGAGGAAATCTAACTGCCCATCGAAAGGCAATATCCCTCGGTTATCCCCCGTGGTACACTCCAGGGCATCAATCAGTGAGACCCTACAGCGTGCCACATCCCCCATCCCCCACCCCACGGAATAGCAGAAAAACTTTCCCTCCCTCATTTCTAAAGTCGAGTCAAATACCTCACTTAATAAATTACCATTTTCAGCTAATATTTCGAGCACAATCATTTACATACCAATAGAAACATGGCAATGGTAAATCAATTAATACAACCCTGTGGATATTGTAAAAAAGAAACAGATGAATCAAAGTCGATTCGCTGCGATCTTTACCAGACCTTGTCGAATTTCAATACCTGAAATGGAGCGACGAAGAAATCTCTCTTATAACAGGCGCTAAACAAGTAAACGGAATCAAGTTCTTCTGCAATAGCTGCATAATCGAAATAAACTCGTTTACAATTTTTAAAGCAGAACGAGACTATGAGGGAAAGGCAAAAGAGGAGTTTATGAATAGTGAACAGAGAAAAGAAATAGAAGAAACGAAGATAGTACGAGAGGAAACTGCGAAAAACGAACAGGAAAAGAAAACAGAAAAAGCAGAAATAATAGAAATAAAAGAAGCGCCAACAGAGGAAACAGAGGCACAAAACCAAATCCAAAGTTTTCAAACAAAGGGCATTAGCAGCAATAGGAAAAATCAAGTAGACAATAAAGAAACCATACTGAAACCACCAACAACAAAGGCCCCAAGTAAAAATGGGGAAGAAAATATATGTAAATACTATGTGAAAAGAATATGCAGATAAAATGGAGGAGAATGTATTTACGAACACCCTCCTGTGTGCAACTACTTCTACAATAATGGTCACTGCAAATTTGGTGGAAAGTGCAAATTCTACCATCCGTACATTTGCAAGACCTACACGACATATGGAACCTGCCAGTATGGGAGAAAATGCTACTACCATCATCTCCCGACAAGTTCAAAGGACAAAGGACAAGTTTCAAATGACAACAGGAGGAATGTGAGTAAAAAAAATATGTACCCAAATAGCAAACAAAACAAATAGCACACAAATTTTTTTCAACATCTCGGACACAATACGGCTGCTAAGTCTTATACAGCACATGCAGCTGTCACAGCTGGGAACCCTCGAGCTGGATCGCTACATGGCAACAAGGTACCAGAACAGGTAGGTGGGAACGGATCCATCTCGGAGGACCACAAGGGTACAAAACACGCGATATCAAAGGACAACGAACTTAAAATGCACAAGGGGCAATGCAAAACAAAGAACATAAACATTGTCCTGGCAAATATTCAAGGAATAAAACCGAACAATTCTCTAAACAAAGTTTCGTACCTGAAAGGTTTTATAGACGAAACAAGGGCAGACATCGCATGCCTCACAGAAACACATCTTAAAGACTGCCAAGGAAACTGCGATAACTGCACTGTTTCGATAAGAAAGAATTGCATATCGATGGATTCAACTTACTAAGAGCGGATAGAACAGCGAGAGGTAAAGGTGGCTGTGCTATTTATATACACGAGAGGCATATGAGAGAGACGGTAATTAGTAAATCCAACAGTTTCGTGGACCCTTGCAGTGAAAAGAGAGAAAAAACGTGGTACTGATAGTCATCTATAGACCTCCAAACTCTCCAAATGAAAAATTTTCGGATGCCATTAATGATATCAGAACCCTAATAAAGTCCGTAAACTCTCCATCCACAAATATAATACTCTGCGGCGATTTTAATTTCCCGTTTATAAAATACAAAAGGTGGGTGGAAATATATTTATACAGCAAGATAAGGGGGCAAAAGAGAGACCAGGAGCAAGCAAAAATGCTGATGGATCTCACAAACGAGTTTATGCTGACACAGGAGATAACAGAAAATACTAGGAAAAATAACTGCCTAGATCTGGTATTCACAAATAACACGAACTTGATTGCCGATATAAAAATAACTCCAACTATTATCTCAGACCACAGTATAATCGAGTTATCAACAAATATGGCGATAACTTTAAAAGACAATACACATACGGAAGGAAGAAGCAAATTTGGGGCTTTTAACTTAAATCCAAGACCATAAATTAGGAAGAAATCATATCACACATGGCCCAAATAGAGTGGAGAACAGTTTTCGAGAATGAAGCAAGTGAGGAAATGCTAACAACTTTGGAAGAAAAGACGCTGAGAATTTCAGAAACATACGCTCCGAAAGCACAGCCAAAAGGAAAGAGGAACTGGCTGGAGAGGCAAAAGAGAAGAATATTCCACAAAAGAAAGAGAGTAGCGACGAAGTTAGCTAATTGCGGAGACAACAATGCCAGGAAGGTAATACAAGAAAAACTAGAGAGAATTGATTGGGAAATACAAACTCTGATAAAGGGCCATACAGAGAGGGAAGAGGAAAAGGCGGTAGAAGCAATAAAGGAAAATCCAAAATACTTCTACAGCTATGCGAAAAGGAAAACAAAAACGCGTGCTACTATCGGGCCCTTAAGGAAAGGAAATAATGAACTAACAGACGATCTAAAAGAAATATCTGAAACATTGAGAGCTCAGTATGAATCGGTCTTCAGTACCCCAAAAAGTGACAAAGCGATACCTGACATAGATGCATTCTTCAAAGAGAAATTACAAGAAGAATGTATAACAGACTTTGATTTTACCCCAGAATATGTAGCGACAGCTATAGGACAAATGAAATCACATTCAGCTGCAGGTCCGGACAAATGAAACGCACTATTAATTGAAAACTATAAAAATGAAATAGCTACACCCTTATACTGGATATGAAGAAGATCCCTAGACACTGGGGAAATACCGAGCATCTTGAGAAGAGCAAACATTGTCCCTATATATAAAGGCGGGGGTAGATCTCAAGCAAAGAACTATAGACCAGTGTCCTTGACGTCCCACCTCACCAAAATATTGGAAAGAATAGTCAGGGAGAAAATATGACTTCTTTGGAGACATTGGAAAGATTCAACGAAAATCGGCACTCATTCTGATCAGGAAGATCATGCCTATTACAACTTATAGAGCATTATAACAATGTCCTGGATGCACTTGAGGGCAATGAAAACTATGATGTCATATACACGAATTTTGCTAAAGCTTTCGACAAATGCGATCATGATATAATAGCACATAAAATGAAACATATGGGAATAACAGGCAAAGTGGGAAAATGGATCTACAACTTCCTCAGAAAACGACTACAGATGGTCAAAATTCAAGGTGTATCATTAGAATCAGAAGTACGCAGCTCAGTACCACAAGGTACAGTGCTGGCCCCACTCCTGTTCATTATCATGCTAACAGACATAGACAGTGGAGTAAACAGCAACAGTATAGTAACATCATTTGCGGACGATACAAAGATCAGCAGAAAAATCAGCGATGCAAACGAAGAGACCTTGCAGAGGACACGAACAAAATATACAAATGGTCAGAAGACAACAATATGACATTTAACACCAAGAAATTTCAGCTCTTCAGATATGGTAGAAATGAGGAACTTATACAGACTGCATATTATGCCCCAGATAGACAAGAAATTCAGAGAACCACAAAAGCGGTCGACTTGGGGTAATAATGATCGATGATGCCAAATTCGAGACACAAAATCAGATAGCAATAAACAAAGCAAAAAGAGTTGCGGGACACGTACTAAGAACATTCAAAAGGAGGGACAAGACAGTAATGATTCCTCTGCTGAGCACACTGATCATACCAAAACTTGAATACTGCTTAGTTTTGACGTCCCCTCATAAAATGGAAAAAATTAATAAACTAGAAGAAACGCAGAGACATTTCACAGTCAAGATTGATGTCTGCAAAGAACTCAACTACTGGGAAAGACTACGTAAACTAAATCTGTACTCCCTGGAAAGAAGAAGAGAGGTATACCATAATCTACATATGGAAAATGATTGAAAAACTGGCACCAAACCTCAAACTAAACCCAATTACCATCCAAACAACGCTGGAAAAAAGGAAAGGCAGAATGTGTAGTGTTCCCAAATTAAAGGCCCGACAAGGGACCTCCTCAACTCTGAAGGGAAATAGCTTGGTTGTCAGGGGGCCAAGAATTTTCAACCAGCTTCCAAAGGACCTCAGAAACGTTACAGGGGTCAAAATTGTAGTCTTCAAGGGAAGACGAGATGCCTGGCTCAGGCCGATACCAGATGAGCCGGGTGTACCTGACTATATACGGTGGAGAGAGCAAGAGAGCAACTCGCTCCTCCACCAAACCAGGACTAGAGGCGGGGCCACCAGCTTCACCTTCGTGTGAAGAAAGACCGACGCATGGAACCTTAACAAGGTTAACAAGGTTATATATATATATATATATATATTATATATATATACACAAGGGCCACTCAATATATTTTGCCCCACCTTTTTTTTTCTTTTCAAGTTGCCTTGTAAGTTCCAGAAATTTTGCACACAAGTAGTTGCATACCTTTTTAAAAGTTTTTTTTTTCCACATTGTCTTCATCTTTTTCTACGGCTTTCCTCCACCTCGAAACAAGGGCCTTTATTCCTTGCTGGTAAAAGTCCGCTGGGTTCCGCTGGAACCGCTGGAACCTTCTCAACAACCTCGTCGTCACTCTGAAACTTTCGTCCACGAATATCATCCTTCATTGGCCCAAACAAATGGAAGTCTGCAGGTGCCACATCCGGGTTGAATGGAGGGTGGGGTAACACAGTCAAACGCATTTTTGTGATGGCCTCTCTTGTTTGGAAACTGTTGTGTGGTCTTGCGTTATCGTGCAAAAGGAGGACATCTTCCAGCTTTCTCTCTGGTCGAACTCGCTTTATACGTCTCTGGAGTCTCTGTCGGGTAGCAATATATGCCTCCGAGTTGGTTGATTGTCCTTTCTTCATAATGTCCACCAAAATCACCCCTTTCATGTCCCAGAAGATGGTGGTCATAACCTTTCGTGCAGAGGGAGCCATTTTGAACTTTTTCTTGCGTGGGGAGTCTGCGTGATGCCACTCCATGGATTGGCGTTTTGTTTCAGGTTCAAAGTGATGTACCCAAGTCTCATCCACAGTCACAATTCGTGAAAGGAAGGCATTCCCTTCTGTCTCGTGTCGAACCAACGTTTCAGAAGCAATTTCTTTTCTTTGGGCTTTGTGATCTTCAGTCAGTTTGCGAGGAACAAACCGTGAACACACTTTTGAGTATCCCATTTGCTGAATTATCGTATTCACACTTCCTTCACTAATTCCTAGCTCCAGTGATAACTCCTTGTATGTGACGCGCCGATTTGATCGAATGATGCTGTTAGCACGTTGCATAGTCTGAGATGTCACAGCCGATGCCGGGCGACCGCCGCGTGGCTCATCATCGAGGCTGGCTCTCCATCTCTCCGATGATCTCACACGTTTAGACCAGCGTCCAACTGTGCTTCGATCAACAACAGCATCTCCGAAAACGTTTTGTAGACGTTTGTGAATATTTCCAACTGTTTCCTTCTCTGTGGTTAAGAACTCGATAACAGCTCTCTGTTTACGACACACATCACTGTCAGACGCCATTTTCGAAACTGCGTTAACCATCGTTTTTATACAAAGGCGTTTAAAAGCGGTTTTATACAAGGAGGGGAGGTTCAAAATGGAAAATCCGATTATGTGAAGCGCAGAAAGTTCAAACTTACGGCCCAAAAGACATTTCAGCCCCATGGCCTATTATTTAGCTAAGAAAAAAGGGTGGGGCAAAATATATTGAGTGGCCCTAGTGTGTAGATATATATATATATATATATATATATATATATATATATAATATATATATATATATATATATATTGTACTGTTTTATTTGTTAAAGGGCCTATTTGGCCGATATAGTAAGAGGGCATCAAGGAAATGAATATCTGTCCAGCTTTACCAGTTGACTTTTCACTGACACAGCCTTAAGGATTGACGAAATAACTTATCGGTTGGAGTTTATGTTTATTAAAATAACTAAATTATTTAAGAATTTCAAGCCTTTAGGGCAAGGGCGAACGTTATTAGTTATTACATAAAACAGCACCGAGAGAGAGAGAGAGAGAGAGAGAGAGAGAGAGAGAGAGAGAGAGAGAGAGAATCTGGTAATTTGCGATTAACACTAAACTGACAAACTATACTTACAAAATTTTGAGAGCCCCAAAAACCTGTGATCCTGACTGAACAAAACCTAGAATTCAACTGCCCCTATGTAGGATCTTATGGCATCCTTGCAGAGGGTTTTCTCCAACTTCTTCCCACAAGGGCAGCTCTTGTCCCCCATTCCCAACTGAAACACCCACAAAAAATATAAAAACCGTTACATTCTCTGAGAAGTTACATTCAATAGACATCTTAAATTTATCTTTTCAAAACGACTGTATACGTATAAAAAAACGCTATATTAAAAAGTTTAATTTGAAATACTTACTGGATACACTGTATATGTATATTGTACACAAAAGTATATTCCTTCTTCTTTTACAAAGATTAAATCAGTTAACCACTCTTTCTACTCGTTTGTTTTTTAATTACAAACGTTGGTATAAAAATTAAGAGTTTGAATACTTCACCTGTGAGGAGATTCTTTTAAGGTAAAGGGTTTACAGTTTGATGCTGGATTCTCCCCTTACACTATTTTTTTATGCGGGAAGGAGGGGCGAAGAGCGAACGCCCGCGAAAGTGCCCGCCCGCCCCCCCCCCATAGAAGAGGAAGAGAGCCAAAATCAAGGGCCAGGGTTATCGAGATGCCTAGACACACTGCGTTTGAAAGACTGGAGGTCATAGACATGGGGAAAGATGAATTGAGGAAGATTGTTCTAGAGTTGACCGGTTGAGTGGACGAAGGACTGGAAATACCAATTAACCCTTACGTTAGAAAGTTGGACAGAAAAGGAAAGAGAAAGTGTAGAAAGTCTGGTACCGCGTGCTCTTCTTAAAGGAGGAGGCATGCAGTTAGAGAGTTAAGGAGAGCAATGTCCGTTATAATAGCGATAGTAAAGAGAGAGTGAGGCAACATTGCGGCGAAGAGAGAGAGATTGAAGACAGTCAGTAAGAAGCGGGAAATTGACGAGGCAAAAAGACTTTGATTCCACCCGGTCAAGTAGGGCTGTGTGGGTTGAGGCACCCCATACATGAGAAGCATACTCCATGCAGGGGCAAACAAAACCCCTGTACAGAGATAGCAACTGAGCGGGGTGAAGAAACTGCGAAGCCGGCACAGCACACCTAACCTCTCATAAGCTGTTTTAGAAAGAGAGTATATGTGATCTTTCCAGGAAAGTAGACACGAGTAAACAGATGGAGGAAAGTAGACACGAGTTGACAAATGGAAGAACTGAGGTTTTGAGGCATTGAAAGCCACAACGTTTTCTCTGCCCCAATCATAGATAGCAGAAAGATCAGAGGTCAGGTGCTCCATAGCCGTACTATGCGAATCATAGCATGACTGTTGAGAGGGACCCTTTGGGAAGCGGGTGAAGAAGTGGAGTGGAATCATTGGCATAGGAGTGAATAGAACAGGAAGTACAAATTAAAAGATCATTAATAAATAAAAGTAAAAGAGTGGGTGACAGGACAGAACCCTGAGGAACACCACTTTTAATAGCTTTAGGGGAAGAACAGTGGTCATCTGCAACCGCAGCTATGAATCGGCCAGAAAGAAATTAGAAAGGAAGGCATAAATAGGAGAGAAACCAAAGGAGCGCAGTTTCGAAATTGAAGATTTATGCCACACACCATCAAAAGTTTTCGATATATCTAACGCCATAGCAAACATTTCACCGAAATCCCGAAAGGAAGATGATCAAGAATCAGGGGGATATTCAAGAAGATCGCCAATAGAGCGTCTCTTGCGGAACCCATACTGACGATCTGAAAGAAGATTGTGAGAAGAGAGGTGTTTAAGAATCTTCCTATTAAGGATAGACTCAAAAACTTTAGAAAGGCAAGAAATCAAAGCAGTTGGACGATAGTTGGAGGGTTGAGAGCGGTCAGCCGCCGGTCACCCTTCTTTGGGACAGGCTGAATGAAAGCAAACTTCCAGCAGGACGGAAAAATACCAGATGAAAGACAAAGACGAAAGAATTTGCCTAACAGGGTGTCAGCACAGAAGCACAGTTCTTAAGAACAACAGGAGGAACACCATCAGGACCGTACGCCTTCCTAAAGTTGAACCCAAATACGGCAGAAAGAACATCTTTAGAAGAGATTCTAATTTCAGACATAATAAAGTCAGAAGGCGGAGATGGAGGAACAGCACCGGAATCGTCCAGAATTGAGTTGGAAGCGAAAGCTACGGCAGGAGAAGAGACGGCAATTGAGCCGCCGGAATGGAAAAGAGGAGGGAAAGAAGAAGAGGTTCTTAGTTAGATGCCAGAAGGAGCGAGAAGAATTAGATAGATTTTTACATTTTTGCCGGATGAAGGAATTTTTGGAGAGTCGAAGAACAGATTTTGCACGATTCCGGGCAGAAATATAAGTTGAGTGAGAGTCAGGAGTTGGATGGCGACGGTACCTCCTGAAAGCCTCCTCTCTGTTACGGACAGCACTAGAAGAAGTAAAGTTAAACCAAAGTTTTTCTGCATTAGTGGTAGGAATAGAATATGGAATGTACGCTTCCATGCCCGAGAGAATCACCTCCGTGATGCGTGCAGCACACTTGGAAGGGTCCCGGCCACGAAAGCAGTAATCATTCCATCGGAAATCACAGAGAGAAAGAGCCTCCCAATCAGCGGCACTAAAGTGCCAAAGGTGCCCCCTCTTGGGAGGATCCAAAGGCCAAATTGTAGTGATAGGACAGGAAACAGATATAAGATTGTGGTCGGAGAAGCCCAACGGGGAAAAAAGTTTGTCAGAGTAAGAAGGATGAGAGGTAAGAAATATATCCAGAATGTTGGGCCTATCTCCAAGACGATCGGGAATACGAATAGGGTGCTGTACAATCTGATCTAGGTCATTTAAGATAGAAAAGTTGTAAGCTAGTTCACCAGGGAACTACCTAATTTACCCTCATATTAATCCTTTTTTCTTCCTCTCTTTGCGCTCTTTTCCTTTCACCCCCTTTTCACCTCTACAAAACTTTTCCCCTCAGTGCCAACCCCTTCCTCCTACTATCCATCCGTCAGGCACCTGCCCAACGTCAGGTTCCTTACCACGATACAACTAAACCAATTATATTAACATTAAAATTAAAATTGGTTTAAAATTGGTTCAGAAAAGAAACAAGTTTCAACGGATTCTCTGAAGGATCATTCGTTTTCCCAAGAAATCGTTCCATAACCGTTTTAGCAAATGCAACAATTAAATTTTTAGAAACGGTGTTTTGGATGGGAGGGGTTAATTGGTTGACTTTCTTTTTAATTTTAATTGTATTCCTTGTGGATTTTAGGTTGTTTTTTTATTTTAGTCGCAGCCTTACCTAACCTTCTCAAAAGTTGGAGATTCCATAGAGATTGGTGGCGTCATAAAGAACATACTGGAGACTTATACTGAAAAATTTGGAAAATGGTAAGTCAGTATTTATACTGTATACTTCTAAACAATGCACCAATAAGGGAAAAAGCTTTTTACCGATAGTCGAATAATCGTCTCACAATCTTTCGCTTCTTCTATCTTAGACGTAAAAGTCCTTTGTATGGCTTCAGTGTTTGCACTGTCTCATTTTCTATATGAGTTTGTGAGTACTGAGCAATACTCAGTTACTGTGAGGACTAAACTCTTCCATAGTTTTAGCATGATGTTTGTTTTTCTACTGTGAAAACTCGTCCAGATAATTCCCAATACTTTTCTAGTTGTTACTATTTTAATGTTCTAGCACCCTCTGAGTTCTGCATCCGATAACATTATTACCTCAAAATTCCTGACTTCTGGGTTTAGTGTTATCTGTTTGACTTTCAGTGTTTTGTACCATTTATTCTGTAGCCGCTTGTTGTTATAATATCTTATAAGTTGGAATTTTTCTTCATTGAACTTCATATTGTTGCCTTTTGCCACTGGAATAATGTTTCACTGTAGTCTTGTAACTTTTCTATGTCACCTTAGTTTGATATTTCCTTCAATATCTTTGTGGCATCTGCGAAACATGATACAATACTGTCATTAATATCTGCATCAGTGTCTGCGACCATCATTATCAACAGCAAAGGAGCTAATATTGTATCTTGTGGGACAGCGCTGACGACTTCTGCGACTTCAGATTTAACTCCATTTATTACCATTCTTGGTGTTCTTTTGGTTAGAAAATTAAACAGTTATCGTCTCAGTTTTCCAGAATTTGAGTCTCCTTGCTTCACTTCTGCCTCTGAGATTTTTCACTGTTTGTTTCCGTCGTCTAAATAATGTTCTGATTTTTCTCTCGAGTTTTCTGTTTTCTTCTTTGTCTGTTCGGAACATATTTCAGCAATATGGGTTCAGTTTCGTGTTATATTATAGATAGTATTTCTTCTAGAGTCTTCTTTCTCGTGAAGTAGCAATTCCCAATTTACTTTAGTACTGTATGTACATGTAAAAGAAATTAGGAAGTTATTCTGTGATTGTGCTTTGTACTAGAGCGGAAGAGCTGTAGTAATGTAAGTTTAAGGACTTTAACCAGATGCAGCATCTGGAAATGCTGTTGAGTATCAGTGTTATTCTGGAAGGTAGAGAAGTAGCCTGAATTTAGTCGTAACAGTCCAATATGTAGTTTTGCGGCCACCAGACCTTTGACGAAGTTGAAAACCATGCGCATTTCATATATGCACTAATCAGAGTGAACCTTTTTCTCTGGTTAAGAATACGCTAGGTTAGTTACGTGCTAGTACAAGATTGGTTAGCTTTCTTCCACGTCACAAGTTTTCAGCCAATCAGGAGTCATGGGCGTTTCCAAAAGATGGAAAGCTGTAAAATTAACCTTTACCTGCCTAGTCTAGGCCTACTTCTGAAGTGTTAACTCATATAAGCTGAATATATATTAATCTTTAAAATTAAAATATAACAGTTTACCTCTAAGGGATCACTTTTTTTACCCACCCTGTATATATAATATATAAAGGAGGAGATCGATCCGAGGCCAAAAACTATAGGCCAGTGTCGCTTATATCTCATCTCACTAAAACATTTGAAAGAATAGTTAGACAGAAAATCTATGACGTTTTGGAAAATCAGAAAAAATTTAATGATAACTAAAATGGGTTTCGGTCAGGCAGATCATGCCTATCACAACTAATGGAACAGTACAACAACATTATTGATGCACTGGAAAATAATGAAAACTATGATGTAATATACAGAGACTTTGCCAAATCGTTTGACAAGTGTGACCATGGAATCATAATACATAAACTGAAATATATGCGAATAACAGGAAAAGTAGGGAAATGGATATATAATTGCCTTAGTGGGTGGCGGCAAGTCATTATAATACAAGAAGTATCTTCTTCGGAGTCAGAGGTCCTCAGCTCAGTACCACAAGGAAAAGTATTAGTTCCACTACTAATCAAAATCATACTAACTGACATAGATGAGGACGTTACCAGAGACAGCACAGTAACATCCTTTGCCGATGACAAAGATCAGTAGAAAAATAAGAAATCCAGAAGACATAGGATCTCTACAAACCGACATGATCAGAATCTACAAGTGGACGGAAGACAACAATATGAAGTTTAACACTGAAAATTTCAGCTGTTACGGTACGAAAAAAGAGAAGACCTAAAATCCATGGAATATTATATCCCAAATGGACAGGAATTTCAGGGAAATTCTAAAGCAAAAGATTTAGGGGTTGTAATGACTGATGATGCGAAATTTGAAACACAAAATAAGATAGCAGTAAACAGAGCAAAGAGAATAACTGGGCAGATACTGAGAACCTTTAAAAGAAGGGATAGGAATATAATGATTCCTCTACTGAAAACACTGATCATACCCAAATTGGAATACTGCCCGGTCCTAACATCCCCATATAAAAATAAAGACATTAGACAGCTAGAAGAGATTCAGAGAAGTTTCACAGCCAAGATCAAGGGGTGTAAAAACTAAATTACTGGGGAAGGTTACGCGAATTAAACCTATATTCACTGGAAAGGAGAAGAGAGAGATACACCTTTATTTACACTTGGAAAATAATGGAGAAACTAGTCCCTAATCTTACTCTGAACCATGTAACTCCCCAAACAACAGTGGAAAGTAGAAAAGAAAGACTGTGTCGTGTTCCCAAATTAAAGGCGGGACGGGGAACATCCTTAACCCTGAAAGAAAATAGTTTTGTTGTGAGAGGACCAAAACTGTTTAATCAGCTGCCCAAAGTCCTAAAGAACACGAGTGGTGTTGCGGTGGACATCTTCAAAAGAAGATTAGACGCCTGGCTCATAACAATCCCCGATGAGTCGGGCGTACCTGGCTATGTGAGGTAGAGGACAAGAAACCAACTCACTACTTCACCAGGCCGACTGGAGAGGAGGGGCGACAAGCTTGACCTTCGTGAAATGAGGAATCATCGCACGGAACATTTGAAAGGTTGAAAGGTGTGTGTGTGTATATACAGTATATACGTATGTGTGTGTGTGTGTGTGTATATATATATATATATATATATATATATATATATATATAAAACGAAGACGAAGAAAACAAACCGTAAAACATCTCAACAGATGCAAAACTGATGCAGAGAGACTCAAACTAGAGAGGAATCTTGGCGAAATAGAAATGGACCTAAAGCAAACATTCATACATAAAACAAACGAGGAAGAAAACAAGGTAGCAGAAAACCAGTGTTGGGCACTAAAACGTTAATCCGATAACAGTTAATTAACGAAGTTAACTTTTTTTAACGGACTATTAACGGAAGTTAATTTCCATTTATCGTTATCGGACCAGTTAACTTCCGATAACTCGATATTTATTCTGTTAAAGTCCGTTAACACGTTAACTGCCAGGAGTCATTCACGGAAGATCACCGCTCCGCGAATGAATTCAAACCGCCATAACTTCAGTCTGCCAATTCCGTCCTCTGCCGCAGTGGAACGGCTCTTCTCTCTCGGCAAGGACATCCTGAGGCCCAAGAGGTCAAGACTGGCAGTTGGGCCTAACTTTGAGAAGTTGGTCTTTCTGAAGGGCAACCAGCACATTGTGTCATAGTCTTTAATAAATGTGCCTAAAATTTAATTTTACCTTTCAGTTCCCGCCATAATAATTCTCTGGTAAATTAAAATTTAGTTAATGGTTAGTGGTTACAAGGGTTTCAAAACATGTAATCAGTACATTTTTTATTAAAAATAAAAAAAAAGTTATTAAGCAAAAAAGTTGCAAAACTTTATAAAAATACAGTTAAATACCTATTTATTGTTGGATTTTGCATAAATAAACATTTTATATGGGTTTTAAAGCTTTTTTCCTTGATTTTTGTAAATGTTAGTAAAGAAATAGTTATCGTTAACGGATTATCGTTAACTTCCGTTAACTTTGTAGTAAAATTATCGGATTATCGTTATCCGAGTTAAAAATTGGGGTTAACGGATTATCGTTATCGAAGTTAACTTTTTGGTTAACGGTGCCCACCACTGCAGAAAACAAAAAAACAAAAAATAACCCAAAATACTTCTACACGTTTGCGAAAAGGAAAACGCAGTGTAAGGAGAGTATTGGTCCGTTGATAGACGGGGAGGCCGAATACACAAATGACCCGAAAGAAATAAGCGAACTACTTAGGGAACAATTTAACTCTGTGTTTAACACCCCTAAGTCCGAGATGGAAGTAGAAAACCCAGACGAATTTTTCGACATAGATACAAATAAACCAAGAACAAATTCCGGTACAAACCTATTAATAGACTTCGAGTTCACGGAAGGAGATGTAATTACAGCCTTATCACAGATACGAGACAATTCTGCGCCAGGGCCAGACATATAGAGTGCCACGTTTCTGAAGAAATGAAAAGAGAGTATTGCCGAACCGCTATACTTACTATGGAGGAAATCACTCGACACAGGACAAATTCCACTCCTCTTAAAGAACGCAAACATTGCCCCATATTTAAAGGTGGTAACAGAGTAATGCCCAAGAATTATCGGCCAGTGGGTCTCATCTCATACCTTATAAAGTGCTTTGAACGTATAATTAGAGGCAAAAACCTACTACCAACAAGAAAAAGACTTACACAACCCAAATTAACGTGGCTTCAGGGCTGGAAGATCATGCCTATTACAGCTACTAGACCACCAGGAGAAAATATTGGAAACACTGTGTCGAGGACAAACAAAGATGTAATATATACGGACTTTGCTAAAGCCTTCGATAAATGTGACTATGGAATCATAGCACACAAACTTAAGAATACAGGAATTACTGGAAAGGTAAGAAGATGGATATTTAATTTCTTGACGCAAAGAACACAAAGAGTGGTGATAAACGGAGTTCAATCGGAAATCTCGGAAATCGTGAGCTTTGTCCCACAAGGGACAGTATTAGCTCCCTTGATGTTCATAATAATGATTGCAGATATTGATGCAGATATTAAGGACAGTATTGTATCATGTTTCGCAGATGACACAAAGATACGGAAGGAAATATTGAACGAAGGTGACATAAGAAAATTACAAAACGATATTGAAACATTATTCCAGTGGGCAGAAGACAACAATATGAAGTTCAACGAAGAAAAATTCCAACTTCTAAGATATGGTAATAATAAGGAGCTGCAGAATAGAAGATACAAAACTCTGCAAAAAACTTCACTTTTTTTCTACATGAAGGTCAAAATATGATAATGAAAACCCACTCTAATAGACAGAGTTTATTTCCACAACAGTTTCGATGCCCACTGACATCCTCTTCGGGTGGATACAGAAAAACGAATGAACCAAAAACAAGAGGGAAAACAGTCCAGGGACCATTAAGAAATTCGCACCTAAGTTAGATCCCGTTCTCCCGACACTGGAAGGGCATTTTTATTAAAGGGACCCGCTTATAAGTACATTTGCACAAATTTAAAATTATCTTCTTGTTCTATACATACAGATTCTATTATTTTTTTACATAATTATTACATTTATTATTAAATTTATTACATTTAATATTGCATTATTATTTATTACAGAAATTATAAATTTATTATTACATTGATTATTACACTGTTGTTTATTATACAGAAATTGTAAACCGAAAAACTAATGAAAAAGGCGAGAAGGAAACAATCCAGAGACCACTAAGGAATTCGCACCTAGGCTAGATCCCGTTCCCACGACCCTTAATGGTCTCTGGATTGTTTCCTTCTCGCCTTTTTCGTTAGTTTTTCGGTTTACAATTTCTGTATAATAAACAAGTGTAATAATCAATGTAATAATAAATTTATAATTTCTGTAATAAGTAATAATGCAATATTAAATGTAATAAATTTAATAATAAATGTAATAATTATGTAAAAAAAATAATAGAATCTGTATGTATAGAACAAGTAGATAATTTTAAATTTGTCCAAATGTACAGTACTTATAAGCGGGTCCCTTTAATAAAAATGCCCTTCCAGTGTCGGGAGAACGGGATCTAACCTTGGTGTGAATTTCTTAATGGTCCCTGGACTGTTTTCCCTCTTGTTTTTGGTTCATTCGTTTTTCCGTATCCACCCGAAGAGGATGCCAGTGGGCATCGAAACTGTTGTTGAAATAAACTCTGTCTATTAGAGTGGGTTTTAATTATCATACAAAACTTTGCAAGACAAACAGATAACACCAAATATACAAGTCAAGGATCTGGGAGTAATAATGTCGTCGGATACAGAATTTAGCGAGCACTACAACGGCTAGAAAAATAATGGGAATCATCTGGAGGAACTTCCGCAGCAGAAAAGCAAACATCATGCTCAAATTATGGAAGAGCCTAGTCCCACCAATAATTGAGTATTGATCAGTACTCACAAGCCCATAGAGAAAACGAGACATTGTGAACATTGAAGCTATACAAAGGACTTTTACGTCTAAGATAGAAGAAACAGAAGGTGAAGACTACTGGTTTCGACTACAATCCCTGAAACTCTACTCTCTCGAAAGAATGCGAGAGCGGTACACAATAACATACATATGGAAAATACTTGAGGGCTTTGTTCCTAACCTTAGAAATGAAATAGAAACAAACTGAAATGAGAGGAGAGGCAGATTTTTTACAGTCCCAGCTGCTGTGTGACAGGGGGCCATGAAAACGAGGGTGGAAAATACCTTCAAAATACGAGGCCCAAAGCTTTTCAATGCCCAACCGAGAGAAGTAAAGAATCTCCAGCACACCGACCTGAATAACTTCAAGAACCAGCTGGACAGATTCCTGTGCAAAGTCCCTGACCAGCCATGCGTGGCTGGCTACGAGGACAGGAGGAGATCAGACAGCAATTTCCTCCTTCACCAAATCCCGCAAATGAGGCAGGGTGCTGCAGAGGGGTCGACCGCAAGTCGATCTTGAACCGTCGTTCGAACCCACACAAAGTAAGTAAGTATATACATATATACAACCTTTCCTTTCAACCTTTCAAAGGTTCCATGCAATGATTCCTCATTTCACGAAGGTCAAGCTTGTCGCCCCTCCTCTCCAGTTGGCTTGGTGAAGTAGTGAGTTGGTTTCTTGTACTCTCCACCTCATATAGCCAGGTACGCCCGGCTCATCGGAGATTGTTCTGAGCCAGGCGTCTAATCTTCTTTTGAAGATGTCCACCGCAACACCACTCCAATCGTGTTCCTTAGGTCTTTGGGCAGCTGATTAAACAGTTTTGGTTCTCTCACAACAAAACTATTTTCTTTCAGGGTTAAGGGTGTTCCCTCTCTCGCCTTTAATTGGGAACACGACAGAGTCTTCCTTTTCTACTTTCCACTGTTGTTTGGGAAGTTACATGGTTCAGAGTAACATTAGGGACTAGTTTCTCCATTATTTTCCAAGTGTTAATAAAGATGTATCTCTCTCTTCTCCTTTCCAGTGAATCTAAGTTTAGTTCGCGTAACCTTTCCCACTAATTTAGTTCTTTGCACCCATTGATCTTGGCTGTGAAGCTTCTCTGAATCTCTTCTAGCTGTCTAATCTCTTCTTTTTTATATGGGGATGTTACGACCGAGCAGTATTTCAATTTGGGTATGATCAGTGTTTTCAGTAGAGGAATCATTATATTCCTATCCCTTCGTTTAAAGGTTCTCAGTATCTGCCCAGTTATTCTCTTTGCTCCTTTTACTGCTATCTTACTTTGTGTTTCAAATTTCACATCATCAGTTTTTATAACCCCTAAATCTTTTGATGTAGAATTTCTCTGAATTTCATGTCCATTTGGACATTTGGACATTCCATTTGGACATTCTTGTCTTCCATCCACTTGTAGATTCTGTTCATGTCGGTTTGTAGAGATCCTATATCTTCTGGGTTTCTTATTTTTCTACTGATCTTTGTGTCATTCGCAAAAGATGTTACTGTGCTGTCTCTGGTAACGTCTTCATCTATGTCAATTAGCATGATTTTGAAGCGTAGTAGAGCTAATACTGTTCCTTTTGGTACTAAGATGAGGACCTCTGATTCTGATGAAGATACTCATTGCCGCCGCCGCCGCCGATACGACTTGCCACCGCTCACTAAGGAAATTATATATCCATTTCCCTACTTTTCCTGTTATTCGCATATATTTCAGTTTATGTATTATGATTCCATGGTCACACTTGTCTAACGCTTTGGCAAAGTCTGTGTATATTCAGGGGCGTTGATTGCTCTAAAACAGTGTGGGGGAAGTGACACTTCGCCTTCAAACAACGAATCAAACAATACTCTGAGTAGCTGTTGCGTGTAATATATCAATGTCGTAATTTACCATTTACCCGTTTTTTGTATTTTTCTCAGCATGTTGAAAAAACTCAATTGTTTTTAATCATTTTATATCTTTCTTTATTTAAACATTTTTTTGCAGAAATAAGAAACGCAATACAAACTATTTATAATATTTAACCTTTCATATAACATAATATCAAACATATGTTTAACCGAAATAAATCTTTTATTACCTGTACACAACAGAGGTCAATGTACATAAACTGATAACAAAATATGTTCGTGAAATATAAAACAAATAAACTGCACTTTGATCACACTTGATATTGAGAATGATACGTAACAAAACCGTTTATTTAGCATATTTCCATTTCGCGTACTTAATGACCAAGAACACACAAATGCTACGTGCAATTATTAAAATGCAAATTGACTGCTAAATTCCATGATAAATATACACTGGTGTTTATGACAATAATTATAATTTATAGTATTGCTCTTATATTTGCATATGCATATAATACGACATATAACGTCTTATTAGGTGCCATTAATAGTTAGCATTTATAGCAATTCATCCACGAAAGTGGGGGGGACAACCTCCCAGTTGTCCCCCCTTTGTAAAAAGTGAAGGGACATGTCCCCTGCGTCCCCCCCCCGCAATCGACGCCTATCATATTATATCATAGTTTTCATTACTTTCAAGTGCATCACTAATGTTGTTGTAGTGTTCCATTAGTTGTGAGGGGCATGATCTGCCTGACCGAAACCCATGTTGGTTGTCATTTAATTTTTTCTGAGTTTCCAAAAAGTCATGGATTTACTGTCTAATAATTCTTTCAAATATTTTCTTGAGATGAGATGGAAGCGACACTGGCCTATAGTTTTTGGCCTCGGATCGATTTCTTCTTTTATATATCGGGACTATGCTCGCACTCTTCAGGATGCCCGGTATTTCTCTCGTGTTTAGTGATCGTCTCCATATCCAATATAGGGACTCAGTGATTGCATTCTTGCAGTTTTTGATCAGTGTGGCATTCCATTTATCCGGTCCTGCCGCTGAATGTGCTTTTAGTTTCCCTATAGCTTGTGTAATATCATCTGTGGTAAACTCGAAGTCCGTCATACTTTCCCCTTGTAGTTCTTCTTTAAAGAATGCGTTTCTATCGCATATCAGTTTGTCTGTTTTGGGGATACTGAAAGATGAGTCGTACTGAGCTCATAATATTTCAGATACTTCTGTTAGATCATCAGATAAAGCACTCTCTTCGTTTTTCAAAGGTCCGATAGTCGCATGGTTTTTCGACTTCCTTTTTGCAAAATTATAGAAGTACTTTGAATTAACCTTTATCGATTCTATAGCGTCGTCTTCTTTTTCTGTGTTTCTCAATTAGTTCCTGTATGACGTCATCGATACTCTACAGTTTATCATTTAATATTTTTCTGATGTTGTTATCTTTACAGTTACTTAATTTTGCAGTCACTCTTTTTTTCTTTCGGAAAAATGACCTCTTTTGTCTCTCGAACCTGCTTCTCTTTCCTCTTTGTTGTACTTTTGGGACATGTCTTTTCACAATTTCCAACGTCTTCTCCTCTAAAGTCACGAGCATCTCTTATGTTGTCTTGGCCTCGAAAATGGTTTTCCAATCTATTACTTCCATGCTGGATGCAACATCTTTCCAGTTTATAGCTTTAGAGTGAAAATTAAAAATTTCGAATTTCCTTCTTTCTGTTGTTCGCGTTCTTTCCTTTCCTGTTGCTTTTATAATGTTTGTTATAATGTTTCAGACCAACAAAGACCCTAGGATCCACTCATGGCTGGTCTACCTAACTGTGTTCGTAATTGTGTATTGTGTATGTCCTCCGTGGTGGCGGAGGGGACCTACAATTTTACGTGGGTTCCGAACCACAAGAACATAAGAAATTTATGTAACAACTGCCTGTACATTGGCAACGACCAATTTTTACAAAGCTAAATAATTATCAATTTAAAACTAATTAATTATCGATTTAAAACAAAAGATAGAATCTCTGGATCCAGAGGATCAAGTCATAATAGACTACTATCCACAAATATGTTACACTCTATATCTATTTATAACCGACATGCAAATATATCAGATCCAAAGAATCCAGTCAATTTCATTACGGTATCCATCAATACTAGTACCTTGACAACCAAAAATAAGTCACGGTCCATATCGATTGCGGACCAAGTCAAAATTTACAACCATATACATTACATATATATACTTAGGAGGAAAAGTGTAGGTGTGGCTGTAAAGACTGTACAGTAATGTAGAAATGCGTGTGCACCCATTTTGGGTCTCCCATTTCAAGGTGTTTGTGGGGCAAGTGAAGATCATGAGTTCTTCAATACCTCACAGTACTATGAGGCAGAGCTGGGCACTTGCGGCATATGTTGCGGTACTGCGGTACTGCGGTACTACCGCACTACCAAACCGGTACCGCATAACGCAGTACCGCAAAGGATCGCTGAAAGTACCGCAGTACCGCTACCGCATTCAAATTTCCGCGTACCGGTTTGGTACCGGTTTGGTAGTGCGGTAGTACCGCAGTACCGCAGTACCGCAAAATGTGCCGCAAGTGCCCAGCTCTGCTATGAGGGGCACCGCTCGGCAGAGGAATCTCTTTAAATGGGGTGTGTAAGGACAGAGAGTATCCCCTAGCCCAAGATGCTGCCTCCCTATATCCCACAACACTTGTGTTCAGCTGTGGAATCTATCACCACAAGCCTTAATTTTACTACCTTAAACTATACCCAATCTATCAACATATGCGTCTAATTACTTCTACCGGCAAACTATTCCACCTATTCACTATTCTATGCGTAAAAACGTTTTTGGCAACTGCTGTCTCGAACCTTCTACTTGTCAACTTACACCCGTTATTTCTACTCCTATTATATTGAGATATTTCGAAAAAGCTATCTCTATCTACGTTATCGAACCTACTCATAATTTTGAAGACCTGGATTAGATTACCCCTTAGCCTCCTAGTCTCGAGTGTTGTCAATTTTAACTCCTTAAGCCTATCCTCGTACGACTTTCACCTAAGCGACGGAATCATCTTAGTTGCTCGTCTTTGAACTCTTTCGATTTTGTCTATATTCTTGCGCATATGTGGATTCCAAAATTGGACCGCGTACTCCAAATGGGGTCTAACTAATGATTTATAAAGAGGAACTATAATATCGCGTGATTTGTACTCAAAATTTCGAGCTATAAAACCTAACACTTTGTTCGCCATATTGACCGCTGTTGTACTTTGTTTCGCTACTTTTAAATCACTAGTGACTATAACTCCTAAGTCTTTTTCCTGCTCTACGCTTGTTAAATCTTTCCCTGACATACTATACGCAAAATTACCATTACGCGAACCTATATGCAAAATTTTGCACTTATCAACATTAAATCTCATTTGCCATGTGACTGACCAATCAAAGATTTTATTCAGATCTTCCTGGATTTTACCTCTATCTTCGTCATTAATGGCCCTACCACCCAGCTTCGTATCATCCGCAAACTTTGAAACTGTACTGACTAGGCCGACATCTAAATCGTTAATATATATAAGAAAAAGCAAGGGGCCCAATACAGAACCCTGAGGAACGCCACTCGCTACATTAGCCCAACACGACTCCGCTCCATCAACGACCACCCTCTGTTTCCTACCTCGTAACCACTCTTCTAGCCAATTTATTACTACACCCCTGATTCCATGAGCCTTAGTTTTTTCAATGAGTCTTTTGTGCGACACGGTGTCAAACGCTTTTTGAAAATCTAAATACACTACATCAACCGCCCGATGTCTATCGTAAACGTCAACCACGCTTTGGAAAAATTCTAAAAGATTAGTTAAGCAAGATTTGTCTCGCCTAAAACCGTGCTGCCTATTTCTAACTAGTTTATGCAATTCTAAGTGTTCGACTATACGATCCCTAATTATTGATTCCAGTAGCTTACCTACAACAGACGTTAAACAGATTGGCCTATAATTTCCTGCCGCACCTTTATCGCCTTTCTTAAAGATAGGTGTTACGCTTGCTAACTTGAAATTATCTGGTACGCATCCCTCAGAAATAGACGTATTAAAAATCTTTGTTAGCGGCACAACAATGCTATCTTTTAATTCTTTTAGTTGTATGGGATATATGGAATCCGGCCCCGGTGATTTACGCGTTTTCATTTTATCAATATAGCGCATTACCTCCCCTTCACTAACCACTATATTATCCAAAATATTACCATTATCAAAAGGTATTATGTCTATGACCGTAGGGATATTCGTTACATCTTCTATAGTAAAAACTGACGTAAAAAATTCGTTTAGCAAGGTAGCCATTTCCTTGTTTTCAGAAACTAGATCTCCGTTTACATATTTCAAAGGCCCCAAGACACTTTTTACTGGATTTCTATTATTGACGTATTGAAAGAATCGCTTGGGGTTTTCTTTACCGTCACGAGCTATGGAGATTTCAAATTCGCGCTTGGATTTTTTTTATTACACTTTTCGCTTCACGCCTCAGAGATATGTAGTTGTTTCGTAACCACAAATTGTCTTTATCGCACTTATGTAGCCTATAAGCCCTATCTCTACTCTTTATAATGTCTCCTACTCTAGAAGTAAACCACAAGGGCTTGCTATATACTTTCGCACGCTTAATTTTGTACGGTATACATTCCTCATTTATAGTCCTAAATACTGTTTCGAACGATTCCCACATTAGTTTTGCGTTGGAGTTCCCCATTACGTTTTCCCAATTGACGTGTGACAATTTATTTCGAAATTTACAAAAGTCTGACCGTAGGGATATTCGTTACATCTTCTATAGTAAAAACTGACGTAAAAAATTCGTTTAGCAAGGTAGCCATTTCCTTGTTTTCAGAAACTAGATCTCCGTTTACATATTTCAAAGGCCCCAAGACACTTTTTACTGGATTTCTATTATTGACGTATTGAAAGAATCGCTTGGGGTTTTCTTTACCGTCACGAGCTATGGAGATTTCAAATTCGCGCTTGGATTTTTTTTATTACACTTTTCGCTTCACGCCTCAGAGATATGTAGTTGTTTCGTAACCACAAATTGTCTTTATCGCACTTATGTAGCCTATAAGCCCTATCTCTACTCTTTATAATGTCTCCTACTCTAGAAGTAAACCACAAGGGCTTGCTATTTACTTTCGCACGCTTAATTTTGTACGGTATACATTCCTCATTTATAGTCCTAAATACTGTTTCGAACGATTCCCACATTAGTTTTGCGTTGGAGTTCCCCATTACGTTTTCCCAATTGACGTGTGACAATTTATTTCGAAATTTACAAAAGTCTGCGTGCTGGAAGTTAGGAATTTTAGTCGAGTTAGTTGGTTTCGAGTGACTTACTGAGAGGACAAACTCTACCATATTATGATCGCTATTGCTTAACGGTTCTATTACTTGAAGATCAGTAATTAGCCTATCGTCCGTAGTTATTATTAAATCTAAAATACTGTCCAACCTCGTAGGTTCCCCAACCTTTTGAATAAGAAAGCTATCCTCGAGAAAATTAACTAAACGATTACCTTCCGCGTCACTCTGCATTGTATCGTAATTCACGTTGGCGCAATTAAAGTCACCCGTAACTAAAGCCTGCTCACTACCGATTCTTCTCTTTAGTTCACGATATAACGCTTCGTCCGTATCAGCTGTTTGATTAGGGGGCCTATATATAACCGCAACAACAAGTTTGAAATCGTTCAATTTAAGTTCTGCTATAGTCGAATCTATCGGTTCTGGAATTGTGTGCTTTACTTCTATAACGTTCGCAATATTATCTTTGATATACAACATAACACCGCCTCCTCGCCTACCTATTCTGTTTTTAACAAAAAGTCTATAACCTCTAATTTGATACTCCCCTACAAAGTCACGTGTTTTAGTGCTAAGCCACGATTCACTTATCGCAATTACATCATAGTCTTTACAAGCAATTAAAGAAATAAAAATGCGTTTATTTTATTTCGTAGGCTACGAGCATTTGAGGATAGAACCTTCAAATTGTTTGTAACTGCGACACCTTCGCGAGCGCAGGGGAAATTTCTGGAATTTACGCTGGGACCGTTCGAGTTACGGCAGCCTGAAAAGAAGAGACAGTATTATGAAATAGTCTTCCTAAACGCGCAGCTCCAACGTCATTAAGATGAAGTCCATCTTCGAGGAACAAGTCCCTCCTGCTGTAGAAACTGTTCCAAAAATTCGCAAAATGCACTCCTTTCTGTTGGCAAAGAGACTTTAGGTTATTGTTAATATAGGTCGCCTTGCTATAGAAATCGTTTCGTTGGATAATTCGAGGAAGTATACCTGTTAAGACAATCTTATTAGTTTTCTCCTTTATTCGCTCTATTAAGTCCCTGTACCTAGCCAGCAGTTCTTCCGATCTAGAATTTAAAACGTTATTAGTACCGACATGAATAACATACGTTGTGTCCTCGGCGGTACCGTCTGTAAAATGGTCAACACTATTAGTTATATCCTCCACCCTTGCACCAGGGTAGCAGTAACGGCGCCTAGGACGAGGGTTTCTCCCACAGAATTCCTCGAGCTGCCCTCGAACAATGGAATCGCCAACGAGTCGTATTTCCGGTTCATCAGCATCTTCAAAACCTAAAACAGAAAACTTATTGCTTGTTATTACTGGTAGACAAGTCTTAGGTTTTCTCAATGGGGCTCCATTACGCACTCGAACGAAGGGTTGGGAACTAGAGGAACAGAGAGGGCTATTAATACTATTTATATTATTAGTAGAAACTGAGGCAGGAGGGGTCGTAACTGGAGTCTCAAGGGATTCTACTTTTGCCGTCAGGAGCATCACGCTTTCTTGAAGCCTCACCCTGGCCTCCCTCTCACGTTCTAACTCGTTCCTCAGGACTTCCATGCTTGAGCACCACCTGCAAACTAACTGTTCATTATTATTAGCCATTGTAAACGCGTAAGCGGCAAATTTCCCTTCACAGCGACTGCAAGTACTTGACGGGGGTGCCATGCTTTTAATTAGTTAAAAAACAAAAAACAAAAAACGAGCGTTTGGAAATTAAGTTACAACGTAGGTCTACCGCGTGCTTATTGTGCCGTCACCTGCGAAAACCCATCAAAATGTTCTTGAAACGCAGAAACAGGTTCTTGTAACACAATTTTATGCTAAATGAATATATAATTAAGCTACCGACGAAAGATCTGTTAAAGAAAAAGTTGTTATTTCACTAATGTTATGGTCCGACATTATAGTTGGGGATATTTCTACATTATCAATTAGGTTGCTGTTGTTTGTGAATACCAAATCTAGGAGTTGGGTTTTTTTGTGTTTTCTGTTATTTCTTGCGTTAAAATAAATTTAGCAGCTAGAGCTAGTAACATTTTTACCTGCTCCTGGTCTTCCCGTGTGCCCCCCTTGTCCTGGTGTATACATATATTTTTTCCTATCGTTTTATATTTCATGAATGGGAAATTAAAATCACCACAGAGAAAAATATTTGGGGTTGGAGAGTGTAGATCTTCTTATCTCTTCTTATCTTCTTATCTCTGTAATGGAATCTGAAAATTTTAAGGTTGGCGCATTTGGGGGTCTGTACATTACAATTAGTACCATATATAATTTTTCAACTTTTGTGCTACACATTCTACGTAGCTGTTTGAGGTATTTATACTCATATGCCTTTCGCGTGTGTAAATAACATATCCTCCTTTACGTCTCACTGTTCTGTCGGCTCGGAGTATGTTATAGTTGTCAATTTGTATTTCTTTTTTGTCAACACAGAACTCAGTTTTCACAGTTCGTCTGGCAGTCCTTTAGATGAGTTTCCGTGATACATGCAAAGTCTGCTCCGGCTTCTTGCATGAGTCCTTTCAGGTATAAAACTTTGTCCGGGGAATGATTTGATTTAAGGTCTTGAATGTTGGCTAGGATCATTTTTATTTTTTCTCTGTCATTTTCGTATACAGGTGGTTCCCATTTGTTTTCCAATTGGGGTGCCGGTTTCGTTGCCGAGAATTTGCCTCTTTTTATCTTTGTCGGTACCTGTTGTCCCGGTAACGCATGAAGTGTCTTTGTGCGTGCCTTCTGTCCGTCTTTCGGATTCCTATATTTGCCAGTTGACTTTGTATTTGCTGGATAGTATTTAGCAGCTGAATCATGTTGGCTACGTCTAAAAAATTGGCATCCTTCTTTGATGTTCGTTTTTCCTGTTCATCCGTTGCGTTCCTTTGAGGGTGGTGGTAACGGCATTTTTGTTCGTATTTGCACCTCCCATATCATGCATAGGTGTTGTAGACAGTAAGATGGTGGAACTTGCACTTCTTTTCAAATTTGCAATATCCACTTGTAATATGTGTTACATAATGTGGGATGTGCATAGATGCATTGCCCATCCCGATATCTGCAGTTCCCTTTTGTTTAGTATTTACATACGATATTTTCTACGCTTCTACTTCTTATCTTATTATTTTCAATGTTCTTAATTTTGGTATTATCATTATTTTTCTTTGGCTGTTTATTTCCTACGTTTATAGTTATTTTTTTTATCATTTCGCTCGGTGGACGGTTTTACTACCTCGTAACTTTTACTTACCTCTTTTCTTTCATCTATGTCATCATTCCGTATTATACTGTTATTCGTTATTTCCTCTTCTCTCTCATCCACCCGAATTTTCCTTGGAACATTTCCGGACTCTTCTTTCCCCATTATTTCACCCTTATTTGTAACATTCAAGTTTGTTTTCTCCACTTCTTTACATGTCGCGAAGGAGTTTACAGTCTGTGTACATGCGTCACACAGAAATTTGATTCCCACGATCTGTTTTGCGTTCGAGACAAGAGATATTTTCCTATCCTCTCAATTCATGCAGATAAAGTCGTGCAGTTTTTGACAGAAATCGTATCTTTTTGCTGCATTTTCAGTTGTTTCCAGATTACACAAATTGCAGATTAAGTGAGAATTTGGACCCATGGCCATACTATTCATTAATTAGCGTAAAAAGAAATATACACATAAATTATTTATTTATTTTTTCTTTGTTTCTCTTTTCTTTCCTTTCGATGATCACGAGGGTTTTCTGACCTTTGCGTTTTATGACCTTTTTCCTGTCTTGTTTCAAAATTCTCGAATGCCAACAGTGTTACGGTTTAAATACATACGTTAAACTGGTGACAATTTATATAAACTCTATTGCACTTTCTTTGTTTTACTGAATTTCACTTAATAGGTTATATGCACGGATTCACTGATACTTCATACACTTTCGAGTGTAAAGAGAATAAACCGCCAAGTAGTTTATTCCCTTCTTATTTGGGTGTTAATACAGAGACACAACACGTCCATTTACCACAAGGTCTAGCAAACTATATATATATATATATATATATATATATATATATATATATATATATATATATATATGTGTGTGTGTGTATGTATGTATGTATGTATATGTATATATATATTACTCCATTTTTCAGTTACATCTTTCGCGAGCCGAAACAATGGTCTTTTGGTATTAAATTAAGCAACGGATCTTTTAATGGCATCATTGGAGAAGTGCAAAGAGAGGTAAACTGCCCAATTTCAGTCGCTTTAAAACTTTTACAGTTTGAACAACGTTCCACTATAAAATAACGTTGATAATTTATACTAATTTTTATAATATCATTGAATTATTTATTATTTTAAGTTATTTCTTAATTTAACACCTCAGTATTCTGGAAATTAGTCTATGTATATTTTGCTGTTGAATATATCCTAATGAAATAGTATTGGATTTTAGGTATAAATATGTTTTCCTTCCTCTGATGGTTAGACTTTGGTTCAGCCTTCATAGACGGAGACTTCCCCTACGTAGGCGGTGACTGCTATAAACGGTGTGGGGTTTGTCAGCGGTCAGCCAAGAAAGTGTCAATTTCAAACACCATTCTGTTATTATTTCATTCGGTCATATACAGTCGAACCTTCTATAACGCGCGTTCGGAGTTAGGCAATTTATTTTTTAACACCATGAAAATGTTATTACACGCTTAATTTTAAGTTACGCGATTTTTAAATAATAAAAAAACCATAAAAATACGGCACGTAAACTGTTGTAAACACATGCACACTCATAAGGATTAATGAACGATGAATTAATGCAGACTGAAGAACAAAGAGCAGCAGAGAATTCGGAAAATGATGATGAACCAGAAGAAGAAGCAACGGTAAAACAGCTCACAGTAGCAAAACTGTCGGAAGCATTTTCTATGGCTGATGTCCTTGCAAAACATCTTGCTGACAATGATCCCAACATGGAACGGAGCACCACATTCAAAGAAAATTAGAGGGTCTTCTCCGATGCTACAAGGAAATTTATCGGAGAAAAAAAGAGGCACGACAGTCAACTCTAGATGCGTATTTTAAGAAGCCAGCTGCTACTACAACCCAAGGTGACGGAGAAGATGCTCTTGATGTACTTTAAAAAATTTTTAATTGTGCATTTTACAGTTATATACATTATTAAATAAAGTTTTTGCTTGTTATATTTGTTTTTTATCCATTTTGTATTAATATATTATGGTAAAAGGGGTTAAACAATTAATAATACATTCACTTTAAGGGAAAAATAATTTGGCAAGAACGCATCCCAACCTATAACATTGTCCCTATGAGAAAACGCGCATGTCATTGCGCGCGTTTGCATAACGTGCCGTTTCTCAGGAACGCATCCCGCGCGTTATAGCAGGTCCGACTGTGTATTATATATATATAATATATATATATAATATATATGCGCCTAGGTGGTGTAGTGGTTAGCGTCGCTGACTACGAATCCATCGGCCCCGGGATCGAGACCCGGTGACGGCAGCCGGCGCGCAGCAAAACCCAGCTGTTCATCCAGTAGTATGACCGCAAACGGTTAGTGTGCAATTCAATTGCAAATGCTGTTCAATGTTGCAAAGGGGAGGGGGTGTTGCAAGAGGTTGTGCAACAAAGGGGGAGGGGTTATGCAACAAGGGGAGGGGTTATCCCCCAAGCTGCAATGAGGGGGAACTCCCCCAGCTTGTTGGGGGAGAAGATGGGACGGCCTCACCCCCCAAAGGGGTATACCTAACCTATGAGAGAGAGAGCAGGAGGAGAGAGAGGAAGAGACCATCCAGCTTCCACGAGAGATGGAAGCTCAATGAGTGGTCATGGTAGCAACACTTGACTTAGAACTCAAAATCCGCCAGTGCCTCCAAGCACTATCAGCCAGTTGGCACAGTGTATGCATCGCAAGAACAATCAAGAAGCGCACACAAACGCACATAGATCCCCTATTATTACACACACAGCCACGTATACTAATTATTTATTATAGAGAAGTTTCCAGAGAGAGAGATTCTGACGATGGTCAAACTTTTCACCCGACCCTAGACCTACGGTTTAACAGGGAATCCAGCGCCCCGCATCTTAACCACTAGGTTACCCAGAGGACCCATTTTATCTACCAACCAATTGTGCGGAAGATGGGTGTGTTACTCATCTAATAATAAAAGAAATATACAGGGCTCTTTACACTGCACATTATTCCAACAACATGCGGAAGGATGTTCGTTTACCGAGCGCCGGTTATAATCACTGGGCCTCGAGCATGGACCCGATGCGGTTCTCGTTTTCGTACAATTTTTCATCCATCTTAATATTCATTCTTTTGATTTGAGAAATCTATATATTAAATCTCGCATATGAAAACAGATTTAATAACACGCAGAAGATATACTAAACGTATATTAAATATGTTAATAAACAATTATTCTCATAGATTAACATTCAACAATCCTCTCTATATACTTTTATATTATTTTTATAAAGAAAATCCCGCCAATTCAAAGTTAATTAACTGTTAATTTTTATAGAAAACAGAGTAAAAGACATTAAGTTGTCTTCGCATCTACGTTACTTTATGCTTCCAGCCATTATTAAAAGTTAACAAAATATCTTAAAACGCATACGTTAAGCTTGTTTTTTTATTCTTAATCCCCCATAAACTTTAAACCGATGCGAATTGCCACGATTTCCAAATTTATCTTCCAGCGTCTCTAAGTCCCTCATATATATATTATATATATATATATATATATATATATATATACACCAAAGGTAAGAAAATAAAACGAAAGTTTATGATGGTCATTTTCTCCATAGCCCTCGACAATAAAGCTTTATTTCCCAAACAAAACGTCTCTCTCTCTCTCTCTCTCAACGAATCATTTCTGGAAGAAATCTATGGAATCGGTAAGTTATATCTGACACGCCCCCGAACTCACGGATCAGATCCGGCTACTGGAGGTGTTTACAATTAGGTTCGCGTATATAGAAGGGGGCTTTTTCATCTGGAATCCACAACAGTTGTATTTATCAACCAGTAGTTAGAGAAATATCTCGTCATGAGCCAATCACAAAACCTTTACGGCTACCCGCAGTTTTTTGAAGATGGAGATGCTGCAGCGCTGTCTACAATTCATCTTTTCACAGCGGCAAACCGGAGTGATCTTTTCTTCACACAAAGCACTGCAGAAATTTGCGATGGAATGCAAGAATCATCTGTTGAAGACGACATTGAAATCTAATTAATTGAATTTGTGATTCGGGCTTTATACTTCGGTTCTTCAGTGCCTGTGTTAGTTAATTTATAAAAATAAAAAGCCATAATAAATGAGTTTTGAAAAACTAGTTTGTGATTTAAGCGGAAGGTCGGGCTATATATATATATATTATATATATATATATATATATATATATATATATATCGCCTCATTCAGTGCAAGTGTTATAATTTATAAAAACTCGTAATAAAACGAAGTGCAAGGATATATGCCCAGGGGTCGAGGCCCCTGGGGAGGCAGACGACGCGTAGCACATCCAGCTAATCTTACTTTTAAAAACTGTCAGGCTATCTGTTTTGTTATAATTTGCTGGGCGCTCTAATCGGCGTTTTCTCCTGTTGTAACTCTCTTCCCATATATATATATATATATATATGGATGCATGTGTTAACAACCGGACTTGTTACCCGGTGATGGCAGATGAAGCGTAGTACATCCAGCTAATCTTACTTTTGAAACCTGTCAGGATATCTGCTTTGTGATTATAATTTGCCGGGTACCCTAATCGGCATTTTCTCTTATTGTAACTCTTTAATTAGACTTTAATTTAATTTAACTTTAATTAAAAAAAATTCAGTATGGACTAATTATGTTAATTTCTTGATCGTGTTATAGCTACTTTTCGCGACAGCTGCTTTGGTGAAAGGCAAATAAATGACGACGATTTGGAGGCTTTACCGCGCAGCCAACCCAGTGACCTGAATATATCCGGTCCAACGAATGCCAGGTCATCGAGGAACTAATGTAAGTTTTTTTGTGGTTAAGAACAAAACACGTATTTTCAGTCAATTTACTAAATGGTAGAAAGCATGTTTTAGTACGATTCGGCTTACAAAATAAATAAGACTAACTCCATTAAATAAGACTATTAAATAAGACTAACAGTAACGGAGACATTTTACAGTTATAATTTTATATATATATATATATATTATATATATACACGTAAAACGTTACACAATATAGTTACAATTATATATACACAATACAACGAGTGCGTACAAATGGGAACCTTTTTTATCTGTCTGTCTACCAATTCATCATTCTTCTCAGTGTCACACAAATCGAATAATTTTTAAAAATTTATAAATCCTTTCCCACGTGACATATGCAGGAGAAATGAAAGACAGTACATGCCATAAGTATTACTAAAATATCCTTGGAAACGGTAAGGATTCCAGACAATTTCAGGGGTATGTAGCTGTTCGATAAATTGTACAACCACAGGAACACTTCAGGGCTGGGTGCCGAGTGAATCAAAATAGTACATTTTTTCCCTATTTTTAAAATAGATTGCAAACCCAATGAATCCCGTCACCCCCCACAATGTCTGTATTCATGATAAGGCTATACCACTCTCTCGTAGTTGGCAATTTCAATGTTTCATTCTTCGCAAACACACAGATAAATTTGGAGCGTGTGACTCGGTCACTCTTCTTTACTCTCTGAAGTGTATACGCGTCTATTTTAAAAGTCTGTGACAACGTTCCTGAAATGGTCGAGCTCTATTAGAGCTTGTGATTCGAGGTATACTAGTACACTAATAGGCGCGTCTATAGGGTGGGCGAACTCCAATCTGACTGAGATGTTCCCACTTTGTTGTGGACTTAAGTGTATATTTACACTAGCAGATAAGTCGGGGGTAATATCAAATGGGTAAAGGTTAAATTGATCGACAAATTCTTTCTGCGTTACGCCAAACGCAAGCTCGTCACAGCCACCGGCAATATGGACCAGATTGCTATAATCTCTCGCGGAGAGCTGAAACACCGCGTCTGATGAGTAGTCCGTATAGAGTTATATTTTTAAGGCCGAAATTCTCGAATTTAAAGGCGCTCTTTTTATATTTTCCATTCGTCGAAGCGTGATCCTGCATTCCAACTAATATCCTTTTAGGTAGAACTCCCAGGGCCACTTTTTCTAGCTGCTTCGAGGCCAACCCTGCGGGCACCGTGTATAGTTTGATTTGTACTCTCTTAATTGGGTATTTTACTGTTGCGTGTATTAAATTTTTTTCAATTTCTACATATTTCGGCGAACTTAATTTCACTCGCCGTACGCGCAGATGTGCTTCCATGATGTGAATTATAACGGGCTTTGCGCCGTCCTTTTGAGCAGGTCTCAGATTTATGCAGATCTCAGGATTCGTGCTGTTGAGTTTTAGCTTCATATCCACCCCATTCATAAGCATTTTCTCCTGGAACGTGAAGTCTGTATGCACACATCCAAAACACTCGTATATCTTCGTTTTAGAATTTTTAAATTTATCCTTTATACTACTTTCGTCTTTAGTCTAATAATAGCCCTCGGCAGTTAAAAAGGTATCCTTCGTTTCTTTTGAAAAGTTAAGGATATTTTCCACATAGGCTCGTAGGTGATAATAACCCGTTCCTGCCAAGATGTTAACCTGATTTAAATACACCTCACACTGGCTGAATATGTTGGTTTCAGGGTATGCAGAGTAACTATCATCGCAGTCCGTTCCATCTGAATGGGCTATACGCAGTTTAGCGTACATGTGCATACAGCTTGGGTCAAAAAAGTATGGGCCTGAGCTGGATATCACGAATTCTATAGGGGCACTCGGTGAACTAATTGTGTTAATGGAGGGACAGTTCCGATTCACAACATTGTGAGCTAAACGGATAGATGAAACGCGCCATGACGAGTCAGAAATAGTGTCACCTCTCACGACATGTAGTAATCAGCCTATGATTCGTGAGAGCAGTGTCCTCAGCTTATATCAGTTAAAAAATTATCAGCCATAGGCTTCATACACTTAGAACACTTCTTTTTTGATGTCCTTTTACGTTTAGCGCCACGTCTTGGTAACTCCTTCTTCCGGACAGCCCTCTTCTTCTTCTTTACGCCAACACGCATTTTTCTTTTTGCATCTTTGATGATTTCGTCTCGTGTACGTTTTAAATGTTTTTTTAGAGCTTCCTTAGGTTTAGTTCCACCCATTATGTCTTCTACCGCATTAAAACCTGATTGTAACGCCTTCCTCCCGAGATATCTAGCACCCCTCTTCAACAATGGGACAGCCGTGTGTAGTATGGTTGAAAAAAATGGATCCAAGCCCACTCCCACGCTGATATCTCACCCCTCGATAAACTGTGAAAGGCCTTCGGGTCATTATAACTGAATGCGACGAAAGCGTAGCTTCACTGTTAAGCTCCCATCACCGAATTGGAATTTTTTTCCCTCAATCGTTCTTATATATATTGAGATATTGGTTAATAGATTAGTTGCAACATTCACCTAATGGGGCTTGTCATATGTAATGCTCAAACTCTTCCCTCTATGGTTGGGAATGTGTACATTGCGCAGCAGGGCCGCCTGTGTATCCCCAACCAGGGACGGACTGGGATTCAAAAGCGGCCCTGGACTTTTACCCAGACCGGCCCACACAATACGCGCGCGTGCGCCCTCCCAAATAGTGAAAATACCGCCACCCAAACTCAATTATTGGAAATTTATTTTTATTATATTGACACACACTGTTAATATAGCAGAGCCGCTATTATAGACAACACAGTAAAACAGAAAATAGAGACGCCAGAAATTGACATAGTCATACACTATGTCATTAATTACATGGAAAGCAAAGAGCCTTTCTACCAAAGAGAAAAATATGTATTACTCTAATATGTCAGCAGTTTTCTCAACAGCTCACTCCTCTCTGCAACTCTGTCTATTATCATATCTGCACCCAGGGCCATTAAGATGTCCTTCTCAGTTGCCATCAGCATAAACGCCTCTAGGTGCTTCTGGGAGAGAGTGCTCCTGAGTCGACTTTTGATGTACTTCAGGGTTGAGAAACTTCTCTCACAGGCCACCTGGGTGATTGACAGGGTGAGCAGGAACTTGTACCCAAGGCCTATGATGTGGTAAGCATCTGTCAACAAGTTGTACCTCCGGATTATTTGGTAACAACATACTGCACAGTCTTTACAAGAGGAACACCTTTTATTCCTCATCTCCACTTCGTCTTTCTTTCCATCAGCCTCAGGTCCGTCCTCAGGTGTCTCACTGACTATTCTGATGGTGTATTCCTCCAGTGCTGATGTTTTTAGCCTCTCCCACTGTGCAACCAGACTTTTCAGCTCACACTGCAAGTTCTCAACTGTTGCCCTGCTGTCAAACTTCAGCAAGCATATGCTGAGCGCTTGAAGGGCTGACTGGGGTAAACCACTGGCACCGGCCCTTACATGTCGGAAGTTTCTGGGGTCCAGAAGGGCTAAGTCGGCATAAAGAGTGCCATGGATGAGGAAACGGCGGTGGAGACTCTCAGTGACTGTGTCCATTATTTGATTGTGGACTTCAACTTTGTAGGCCCTCTCTGCATCTGTCAACGTCTCATCATGAGCCATCTCACCAGGCATGATTTTCTTTTTTTCTTGGCCTTTTCTGTGGCAGGGTGACCTCCATTTCCAGCTCTGTCTCCTCTTCCTGCTCCTGCAGTTTGTCATTCGCCCACTGAACAAATGTGTCTGCAGCTTGCTTGATGGCGTCGAAATCTCTTGCCATCCCTTTGAGACTATCTTATGTTCCAGCAACCATTCTGTGGGCAAAGAGACTGTCCATGCCACTCGTCTGCAAGTATTTGGAGAGCGGAACCATGTACTCAAATATGCTAAGAAATATTTGAGCGGTCAGTATGGTCTCGTATTTGAATAGTGCTTCAATGAATGCTCTTTCCTTGACACGTACAGTGGTCTTGATATTTGCCTGGCCTTGTATTACAACTATGTAAGCAGTACGTCAATGTACAGAGCATTGTCTGGGTTACCAAAGAATCCAAAGACCTTATTCAACGCAGCATCCTTTGCCCACCAGCGGATTTCTCCGATTGGAGAGAGGCGTTGGTGGCGAGTGTTGCGGCTCTCCCTTTCCCATAGATTCATCCTCTGGTAGGACTCTTGGATGAACATGGCGATGTCATTCAGTAAAGAGAACAGTGAGGCACTTGCTATAACCACTCCTGATGTGTCAGCCAACATTAAGTTCAGAGCGTGTGCATAACGCCATACGTGTATTTGGTTGGGAGAGTGTGTGGAGAGAAGGGCAGAGAAACCTTTGTACTGGCCCTGCACGTTAGAGGCTCCATCTGTAGCATTGCCGATACACTTGCTGATGTCCAGTTTGAGTTTCTGAAAAACTTCCGTCAGCAACTGAACCAAGTACTCTCCAGTGGATGCGGCCTCACAGTTCACAACCGCAACGAGTCTCTCATGTATGATATTTGTGACATATCTCATAATGACTGCACGGTGCACACTGATCACGAGAGGTTATGTTCTGGGTTGTGTCGATCTGGACTGAGAACATTCCACCTTCCTCAACTTCACTAGAGATGGATTCTTGGATAATGTCCCGAATTATGTTTATAACAATATTGATTGTATTTTTAGAGAGAAAAGTGATGAGAGAACCTCTGCCTCTTACCCCAGCCTGATGCAGTTTCTTGCTTTTCTCTATGCAATCAGTTAGATGTTCTTTCAAACAGACATCATATTTTCCAAGTAGAATGATAAGTTTCATAAATATGAAAATAAAAACCCACTCTAATGGACAGTTTATTTCCACAACAGTTTCGACGCCCACTGGCATCCTCCTCGGGTGGATACAGAAAAACGAATGAACCAAAAGAAGTGGGAAAAACAGTCCAGGGACCGACCGTTAAGAAATTCGCACCTAGGTTAGATCCCATTCTCCCGACACCGGAAGGGCATTTTCATTAAGTACATTCGCACAAATTTAAAACTATCTTCCTGTTCTAAACATATAGATTCTATTATTTTTTTATTTTTTTACATAATTATTACATTTATTATTAAATTTATTACATTTAATATTGCATAATTATTTATTACAGAAATTATAAATTTATTATTACATTGGTTATTACATTGTTGTTTATTATACAGAACTTATAAACCGAAAAACGAATGAAAAAGGCGATTAGGAAACAATCCAGAGACCATTGAGAAATTCGCACCTAGGTTAGATACCGTTCTCCCGACACCGGAAGGGCATTTTATTACAGGGTCCGCTTATAAGTACATTCCCACAAATTAAAACTATCTTCTTGTTCTATACATACAGATTCTAATATTTTGACATAATTACTGCATTTATTATTGCATTTACATTTTTTTAACATTTATTATTATTACCTTTACCCTAATTATTAAATTTATAATATTACATTTATTATTACATCTGTTGCATTTATTTTATTTCCACATTTATTACTTCCATTATTACATTTACTAAAAGCGAGTAAGGAAACAATCCAGAGACCTTTAAGAAATTCACACTTAGGTTCGAACACGTTCCCACGACTCCGTAAGGGATTTTTTGACCAAGAATCTCATTAAAGGGTCTAACTTATAAGTACCTTCGCACAAATTAAAATTATCTACTTTTTCTATACACACAGATTCTATTACTTTTCTTTTGACATAATTATTACATTTAAAGTACCTTACTTGATTCCCAATCTATAGCATGATTATTTTGGCTGGCGTGATAAAAAATGGCATTATTAGTATTACAACTTCTGAAGGCATATTTGTGTTCTTTAATACGGGTTTCAATATTTCTTCCAGTTCTCCCACGTATACTAAATCACAACTTTTACAGGGAATGCTGTAGACACAGGCTTGTTCCTCTTTTAGGCCTAACCAAACTTTTCACGGTAGACGAATATTTAAACGCCAAAGCAAACTTAAATCTTTCGAACGGTTTTACTCTTTCTAAGCCGGCAATGTAAGGCAAACTCACATATTGTTTTTTTGGTTAACTGAAGGTTCCCGAAGGGCATAAAAAAGATTTTTGGCTTTAAAATACGCCTTTCTGATAAACCACTCGGGATATTTTAAATCCTTAAAAAAGTTCAAATCTTTGAATTTTCCGGGTCCAGCAAATGTGAGCTATAAATCCTGAGTGCTCTTAGAAAAATGGAAGAAATAATTGAGCTTTTTACCCCTTCATCATGATATGAAAAATAATGAATGTACGAATTACAATGAGTAGGTTTTCTATAGACCGTGAAATTGGGCTTTCCGCTTTCGTTAATAACCAAAAAGTAAATTGGTTAGGAATAACGTTGCAAAAGAGGAACAAGCCTGTGTCTACAGCATTCCCTGTAAAAGTTGTGATTTAGTATACGTGGGAGAAACTGGAAGAAATATTGAAACCCGTATTAAAGAACACAAATATGCCTTCAGAAGTTGTAATACTAATAATGCCATTTTTTATCACGCCAGCCAAAATAATCATGCTATAGATTGGGAATCGAGTAAGGTACTTTATAAATGTAATAATTATGTCAAAAGAAAAGTAATAGAATCTGTGTGTATAGAAAAAGTAGATATTTTAATTGTGCGAAGGTACTTATAAGTTAGACTCTTTAATGAGATTCTTGGTCAAAAAATCCTTTACGGAGTCGTGGGAACGTGTTCGAACCTAAGTGTGAATTCTTAAAGGTCTCTGGATTGTTTCCTTACTCGCTTTAGTAAATGTAATAATGGAAGTAATAAATGTGGAAATAAATATAAATGCAACAGATGTAATAATAAAGGTAATATTATAAATTTAATATTAGGGTAAAGGTAATAATAATAAATGTTAAAAAAATGTAAATGCAATAATAAATGCAGTAATTATGTCAAAATCATTAGAATCTGATGTATAGAACAAGAAGAGTTTTAATTTGTGGAATGTACTTATAAGCGGACCCTGTAATAAAATGCCCTTCCGTGTCGTCGGGAGAACGGTATCTAACCTAGGTGCGAATTTCTCAATGTCTCTGGATTGTTTCCAATCGTCTTTTTCATTCGTTTTCGGTTTATAAGTTCTGTATAATAAACAACAATATAATAACCAATGTAATAATAAAATTTTATAATTCTGTAATAAATAATTATGCAATATTAAATGTAATAAATTTAATAATAAATGTAATAATTACGTAAAAAAATAAAAAAAAATAGAATCTGTATGTTTAGAACAGGAAGATAGTTTTAAATTTGTGCGAATGTACTTAATGAAAATGCCCTTCCGGTGTCGGGAGAATGGGATCTAACCTAGGTGTGAATTTCTTAACGGTCGGTCCCTGGACTGTTTTTCCCTCTTGTTTTGGTTCATTCGTTTTTCTGTATCCACTCGAGGAGGATGCCAGTGGGCGTCGAAACTGTTGTGGAAATATACTATGTCTATTAGAGTGGGTTTTTATTTTCATATTTTGACCTTCACGTAGAAAAAAGTGAAGTTTTTTGCAAGTTTCATAAAGTTACCATGATCGACACTGGCGTCATCTAATGTATAAGCTGCCTCCGACTGCATCCCCCTATAGCTAAGCCCTCTCTTGACAATGACTTCAACTACATCTACTGTACGCTCCATCACCTGGCGTCTCTTGCAGACCTGCTCTCTATGGGCTGAAATCTGCCACTCAGCAAACCCTCTATGTCTGCTTTAGAGGCCTTTAGAAAGTATGCTTCAGCGGAATTTCTGTGCGTGCTACTATTTTCGTGCTCCATTACACGTTGATGGATATGCTTCCAATCTTTCATTTCAGTGATGAAAATACTGCTGTCAGTGGGCTTACCAAATGCCAAACTGAACAATGCAAAGTGTGATTTCCTTCATTGTACGTAAGTCACTTCCTAATGGTGCCATCCTTGCAAAAGAAAACTCTCTGCACCACAGGGTTTCTTGACTTCTGCTGTGGGTGGAAACTAAAAAACAATTGGTGGTCATCTGATTTGGGTCGTTTAAAATAGTCAAAGGTTGGGCTGGCATCCTTGTTTTCCGTGACTCTTTTTTCTGCTGCAGGTGATCTGGGCCGATCATCAACCTGCACATGAAAGAATAAATAAACTAATTAATAATAAAATAAAATAATAAAATAACTAAATATATTTATTTTTTTGTTTATTTATATTTATTTTATTAATTTTATATTAATAAAATTAATTACTATTATTATGCACATTTTTCAGCTCATTTTTTTGTCATTTTAATAAAAAATTTACTATGATTTACAAATTTTAAATTTATTGCTAATATATAAAAATTTTATATAATAATTTATGAAATTTATTTTATTTTGTTTTATTATTTAAAAATATTATTGACTTTGTTATTATTGACTTTGTTATGCACTCTTACTTTCTCAAATCATCAAATGCTACAGATTCAAAGAAAAAAAATACATATAGCTCCAATTTATCACAATTATCAAATACATTGGCCCACTAAAAAATCAAATGTTGAAGATGTATAAGCATTATTTTTTAACTGAGATACATAATAAAAATATTCCAAATAACACTATCCAGCCTGGATTTAAGCAGTTATCATGAAAATCCAAATCTAGCTGTGGATAGTAAAATAGTCAATCTGGTGCATCCCTAGTCAGATTTGAACAAAGCATATCAAATACTACTAGAAAGATGTATTTTGGAGTTTGTATTGAGCTTTTATTTGCTAGTAAGTTATTAACTTACTAGTAAATATACTTTGCTAGTTATATTAGCAAATATAACTAGCAAAGTAGCAATAGCAAATATAAGAGCAAAAATAAACAGTTTGGAAACCATTAGCATTACCAGGAATATTATATGGATTAAGTTTAGTGGATTATAATGAAAAGAGATAGGAAAATTCCAATGAATAGAAATCGGTATTAAAACCATGCTTACCGGTTTAGATGTAAAAATTTTCCTTGCACTAGGTTCGAACTCAGCTATGCTGTCCTCTTCTACAATTTCACCTGCATGGGATTCTGCAGGAGCAGCAGCAGCACTTCACTGACTTTAATTGTGCTACCTAGCTCGGCATGGGCATGGCCGGCATCACTACTACTACTACTACTAAACAAGTCAGTTAATTTTCGACATTTGGCTGCATCAGCTTCAAGAGATTTTGCTTTCTTATCTCTTAATTTTTCGGCACCACCTTTGCGTTTTTGACTGGGTTGACTTGGTATTTTGAAACTGTCCCTATTCATTGCGATATTTCAGTTGTTTATTTCATCGACAAACACAACACTATTTGGACACTTTTAAGTTTTATATCAGTGATTAGCTAAACAATATATTGAAGTAAAATTGTAAAAGATACATTAGTTGATAAACATAGCTTGTCAAGAGCAATATCTGAATTAACATCTAGGCATAGCGGACCGAGCAACACCACCAGTCCACTGTCCATAGGGTTGCCAGGTCTGGAAAAAAAATTATCCTAGATGCAGGTCAAAATTATCCTAGTATTATGCAGAATATAACACGTATAAATACCATTCAGTTCATTCATTCTTTTTTCAACTTATTATTTGTTTACATCAATTGGGGGAATGGGCTGCGGCGGCTGCGCAGACAGAGGAATGGGGAGATGGGAGATCATTTACTTTTCTTTTTTTTCTATATTTTTCGTGTTACCCTCACTGGACCACAGACCGACCGGCCCACTGTGAATTCTCCCGGTGCTCCAGATGGCCAGTCCGCTATTGTCCCCAACAAATTGATGCTCCACGATATTGCTGTAAATATAGCACATGTCTGGGGATGGATAGCTTTCTCCCAATTTCTCCAATTTCAACTGATCCATTAAGCTGGACAAGTCATGTTGTGCCTCGTGAAAGGTATCTCTTTGGAGGGCTGCACCATATCGACCCTCGGCAACAAATGTGAACAGCTCTTTGTCTTTAATATTTCTACTAAGCGTTGATTTTAACTTCAACGTGCGTGCAGGCGTGTCTATGTTTACGACTTCAAAAAGTAAATCGTTTGTGAGGTACGACTTTTCAAGACTCTTGTTTAACCCCGTCACAATGTCAATGGCTGTCATAATGACCGATTCATAGTGTTACATTTGTACTATAGTACTGTACCTCACTGAACAGGACTGATCGTATAGTGTTGTCAAAGGTTATGCCTAATTTTTCACACTCATCGACTCTTCTGAGGATCAGAAATATGATCTGTTCATTTTCAAGAGTTAAAAATTTGGTGGCTAGCTGGAATTCACAAACACCAACTTCGTACGAATCACCCACGGAGTTCTGTTATAAAGTTGTCAAGGGTATTGTTAGGATATACAGACAAAGAAGTAGAGGACGGGAGTGTGACATAGAAGTGGTTAGGCGCCATGTTGCATACTATTTAAGCTTCATTATTGCATCAGCTTTTATATAGGTGTTCAAGGTTTCTGGGTATCCTAGCCATTTCACCAGGTACATTTTTCTCTTTCCTGAACCTCTGCTGCCTAAAATTTTTAAAATTTTAAACACATTTTTTTCCTAAATTAAAAGACACTTTTAATTGCTCCTCGCGGTAAAAGCCTCCCGCGATTTCCCCCCCATTCAAATCTTCAACGTAATACATCATTATCTCGCCTTTAGGTCTCATAGCACTAACTTTAAAAATCTCACGTGTCCATCCTTGCTCAATTCCCTTCGCGAATTTATTTCCTGAACGCGATAACCTTACATAATCATTGATTTTGAAACGTGCAGAGTGTGGTGGCAGTGCTCCATCTCTTCTCACATCAGGCTCTGTGTGCGTACCTCTTTCTAAAACTTCGTTAGGAGTTGTGCCAATCGTACGGTGGTGTGAACGGTTGTATGACGAGGCCAATGACCCCAGAATGTTTATCTATCTGTATGTGTTTTTATGTGTAAAATAGCGACGCATGCGCTCCCTTATGGTGCGTTGAACTCTTTCAGCTAAAGAGGCCTTATGCATAGAATTGCTAGTGTAGTAACTGATATTAAACTCTGATAGCATGTTCTGAAAAGCGCGGCCTATAAATTCTTTCCCCATATCCGTACAAAAATTGCCAGGAACCCTGCTTTCTTTCAACATCAGCGTTTTGGTAGCTTTAACAACTGTTTCAGGCGATATATTTTTCAGAGGAATTAGCCAGAGATATCTAGAGAATACATCTATTATGAATAGGATGTAGCGGTAGCCATCATTATACACTGAATATCTTTGCATGTCTGTTAAATCCGCTTGCCAAATAGAGTCGATCGAAGTCGCTGTTGTCCTGGCTGTTTTAAACCTTTTTCTCACCGGCTGATGAAATGTATCAGCATCCTGCTCCCGCAGAAACCTCTCAGCATCTTTTTTCCCTACTCCATCATTATAAACACCTCTGTACAGTCTATTAACACCGCCATAGGAGGCGGGGTTAGAAATGTCATAATAGCGTTTTCTTAATATGTTAGCCACTTGCGTAGTTTAGAGACACGTGGATAAGGTTCGCCGTTGGTCTCTTCTTTCTTCTCTTCAGAGATGCTACTGGCGTGCTCAGTTGTGACACATGCGAGACCTGCTCCAAGTCTTTTAACCTATTCAGATTTCCTATCAATGTTTTGGGGGCATTATTTGTTGTAGTCTTGCTTTAATATGCTTCCATCTTGATGGTGAGGGCCTGTCTCACTTTCTCACCAGATCATGGACAATGTCAACGATATTGGATCCCTGTACCCTTGTTCCTTCAACAATGACCTCGCCTATATCGGTTCACTGTATGATGGGGTCCTCACTCAATAGATTATAAAGACTTAAGCCTTTATTCCTCAATGTATGTGGGAGACTGCTTTTTAATACATGCTCGATGTGTTGCGTTCCGTTATTCTTTGGCTGGTCATCTCTAACGTTGGGGCCAGGTCCTATGCTCATCGTTGCTCGCGCTGTGCCTAATAACCACGGGGAGCTCTTTGAACTTTGCACTGAAGCATACACCTCGTGTAGAATCACTACCACTTTCTTCATTATATTAATCTAGTCAGTAAAGGTCCCAAAACGGAAAATAAGATGGGGACGAGTGATCCCCCTTTTTGTATAATAATTCGCTTTTGCTTCCCCACAGTCTGACTTTTATGAGCGAGCGCACGTATTATGTTCTTGTAATGACGTAGGCGAGCCTTCTGAGAGGGTTTCATTGGCACATTACATTTTATAGCATGAAGACAGATTTCATAAATGCATTTTAAAAAGTCGGAGTCGATAGTTTTAACATACATCTGCTGCAATGCCCGGGACAATCGTTGATAGATTTTTATTAATTCACGATATTTCTTCAGCCTATTTGTTATTCTGGAATATACACCGTTTCAGGCTCGTTTGGGAATATATTCGTTCTTAGAAGCACCCTAAACGTGTTTCGCGGGTGAAGGTCACAAAGCAAATATCCGTAACGCTGACTTGTGGCTTCTTTATAAACCTCCAAAAACTCCTTAGGCTGATTCGGGAACATTTGATTGGCTAATACCCCAATTTGTGACACCTCTACGTTGCGCGAATATAACTAGATATTGTGTATTTAGCGACACATCGCGCATGTATCTATTTTTGAAAAATAGATTCTGATTGATGAAGAATACGCTTATGTTAAAATGGTGGGAGAACACTGTAAATGTCTGTTTTATTCATTTCCAACATGAGATCGTCAATTACAATGACTGTATGCTCATTTCCCTTTAACGAATTAACGTCATATACACCTTTGTGGAACAAAATATCATCTTGGTACTCGTTGAACACTGATTGATACGTCGAATAGCACCATATTACTTTATGCACAAATTTTGAGAACATCTCCCCTCATCTTTAATGATTTTAAGCATAAACACAGTTATACCACATCCTGTAGGGCCGGATATAATACATGTGGAGGGGCTTGTGAACCTGAATTTTTCTACAGATTCCATCTCTAACACGTCACACCCTTAAGTGGTCATTTACAAAATATAGGGTGGGGCACGGGAATCAAGTGTTTTTTGAATAGCTAGTAATCGGCCATTAGGAATGGGAGGGGCGTGCGGTAGGTAGCATTCCATTCCTGGGTTCATAGCATTTAACTTTAACTAACACTCACCTTTATCTTTCAGGTGCCATCATGGAGCAGTGGACGTTAGAACACCGAATGTTCGCGTATGATCATTTTGTTAGGAGTGGCGAGTCAGTGACAGCAGTTCAGCGTGCGTTTCGCCGCAGATTCAACATTCATCGAAATGACTCTGTTCCCGCTCGTGACACAATCTTACGTTGGGTTAACAATCTTCGAACAGGAGGCTCAATAATGAAAACAAAACCGAAGGGGCCGCAACGCACTGTGCGTACTCCAGAGAACGTTGAAAGGGTCAGACAAGCGATGTTGCAAAGCCCAGGCCGCTCTGCTCGGAGACATTCAGCTGCACTCGGAATCAGCAATCGTACTGTTAGACGGATTTTGCATGAAGAATTACATTTTCACCCATACAAGTTAGCGATGGTGCAGGAATTGAATGTAAACGATTGCCCCCAACGACTGAATTTTGCACAGGAAATGCTTGCACTTTATGAGCAGAATGAAAACATGATGGTGGTAATGAGTGATGAAGCCCATTTCCACCTTAATGGGGCCGTCAACAATCAAAACTGTCGGTATTGGGCTGCTGAAAATCCGCGACAACTCCATGAAAAACCGCTGCATAGCCCTAAGGTTACAGTTTGGTGCGCGGTGGGAAAGTTTGGCGTCATCGGTCCCTATTTCTTCGAACAAAATGGGGTTACCGTTACCATAACATCTGGGCGTTACATTGAGATGGTGAACACCTTTTTCATCCCTGAGTTACGAAGAAGGCGTATTGCTCGTCGACATTTGTGGTTTCAGCAAGATGGGGCCACGCCACACACCGCCAGAGCGTCAATGGCTGTTCTTCGCCCCCTGTTTCCCAACCATCTCATTTCGAGATTTGGTGACATTGCATGGCCCCCTCGGTCCCCTGACTTGTCCACATGTGACTTCTTTCTATGGGGGTACCTCAAGTCACGTGTCTACGAGGACAAGCCCCGTACATTAAATGCATTGAAGGAAGCGATCCGTCAACAAATCATCCAAATCAACAGAGACCTGCTGGGAAGAGTGGAGGCCAATTTTCGTAAACGCCTTCAACAATGCGTCGACGGCCAAGGACATCATATGCCAGATATAATTTTCGGTACATGATTATTATGACATGAAATGCTATGTTCTTACGAATGTTGTTCTACCAATATATTTTCTTTACAAAAATAAATATCATTTTCCTGATTATTCCAAAAACACTTGGTTCCCGTGCCCCACCCTGTATAACAAAATTTAAGTGCTACTCCTTATATTCTTGTTTTTCTTCTTCCACAGAACCGTGAATGACGACGATGTACAGCCCCCCAACATCGATATTACAGATGACCCCGATGACCGTGTAGCTACAGACTCCACCCCCGCTGACGAACCCTCACCAGCGATACCTGTAGCACGCGACAATTCAAAGCGGAAGCATGATGAAAAACCCTCCGGCGGGCCTCCACGTCAGGTATAAAGCATGCCAGGATTGCGCCGGTTGTTAGACCCCCAGTAATAAAGCCCCCAAACCTCTACGTCTTACGACACAATCCCCACAATAGTACCTTCCTCAAATATACCCCCTTATTCCCGTTCAATTCCGGGTACTTCCTCCACACCAGCAGCAGCAGCTTCTCGTGCTGTGGAGGAAGGTATAACATTCGAGTTGGTGCGCACCGCTACCCCAACCCCTGCCCTGACTAGAAATCGGTACGTGGTCAGGGTTGACCCTGGATCCGTGTAAAGCAACGGTGTTGGACTGCGACGCGTAGTTGAACGTATTGTGGAGTTTGTCCTTCAGAACCGCGACGAACGTGAAGTCCGGACGAGGTTGTCCTTCAGGTTCGGGTCAGATGACGGGGATGTAGATGATTTTTGGGTAGTAATACCGTTCAGACGCTTGGCAGCTGTAGACATACGGTAGAATATATCTTGGGCCGTATAATGCAGGCCTCTCAAAGTAGTACAGCCTTCAATATGGACAACTTCATGGTAGATATTGACAGAGTATTCCGGGTTGCGGGTCATAGTGCCACACCCTATACTCTTAATTTCAATTCTCAATCGATTTACAGAAAGCATTTAAACGTCGATCGTGGTTGCGGCTTTATAGCAATAGTCTAAATACAATCGCGCATAATATCTGGCTGCCTACGGTTGTGCAGCGTGCCCGTAAACTAGCTTCAGATTGTAAGCTTGATTTTGGGTGCAATATGGGTCCTGAAGAGCTGAGAAGGGTAAAGTAGGAAATGAATATTCGTATAGTTGTATTTGGAATGAATAATCGTCGTAGGACTGTGTATGTTTTTAAAAGCTGTGTGAGAGGGTGCTCGGACCGAATGCCGAAAGTCGAAATGCCGACAGACAAAATACCGACAGACAAAATGCCGAATGGACAAAATGCCGAATGGACCAAATGCCAAAGGGACAAAATTTGTAATTTCTTACTTCATTTTCTATGAAAAATGCATTGCATTGAAATCCCTTAACCAGCGGTTGGTTGGACTCTGAAAGCTCCACCCAGATACAACCCCTCGATGGTTTTGCTTAACCTAGACTCTGGAGCATTCGCTCTTCAGAGGTGTAAAGGTAAGCTAATCTTATTTTTTGTACAGTGCTTATTTTTGTGCAGTGGATTTCACGAATTATTTACTTTATATGTTTTGCTTGTTTTCATGAATTTTCCCTGTGGTTTATTTTTGGTAGGTTTTCATGTTAAAGGTTCATTTATAATTTCCATTTATTATCGCTTAAATATTTACGTACTTTTACATTATAGAATTTCTATGCATTGGTGGTATGCTGGTTTTTTCTTATCATTAATTTAAACTTGTAGTGTTTGGTATATAAAGCATTTTATGTGACGCCCTTCTTCATTTCAGCTTGGAGTTCGTTACAAGTAACAAAGGTGGCAAGAAACTTTTGTATGAAGGCTACGCATACATTGTCGATAAAAGAAGAGAGGAACGTGTTTATTGGAGATGCGAGAAACGCGGTGATTGTTACGTGTGACGATATAATGCAAAATATTTCCAATAACCATTCACATCCACCAGGTGCTACCCGTAACTGTGCTTTGAAAGTAGTGGAAAAAATAAAGCAGCGGGCTAAACAATCAGATGATGTCACATCTTCTGTAATTAACAAATGTACAAGTGATTTACCTTTAGGTGTATGTGGTGCATTGCCGCACAAAGACTCACTAGCGCGCAGTGTAAGGCGAGCACGGGTACGTAATAATGCTAGTAATGATTTAACTGTAACGACACGAGGTGAAAAATTTTTATTGTACGAAAGTGAAAGTGTAGATATTTATTCTACATTAAAGAATTTAGAAGTTTTAGCTAACAAGAAAAGGTGGTTTAATGACGGCACGTTTGACTGTGCACCTCTTGGAAAGCAGCTTTATACGATTCACACAGTTGTCACTGAAAATAAAACGTTACCGTTAGTGTTCTGTCTCACAATTAATAAAGATGAAAATACATATGACATAATATTTAACTTCCTAAAAGAAAAAAATATTTATCCTGAGTCTATTACAGTAGACTTTGAACAAGCTGCAATAAACAGTATAAGAAAGTGTTTTCCCAGGGTTTCTATATATGGTTGTTTCTTTCACTTTGGTCAATGTTTGTGGCGAAAAATTCAACATTTTGGCTTACAAAATTGGTATACTAATCCAGAAAATGCTCTTCTAATCAAACAGTTGGAAGCATTGGCCTTTGTTCCTCCACAGGATGTATGCAGATTATTTACAGATCTTATGGAATCACTGGACCAAGAAACAGATGTTGTTCTTGGTGACTTTTTGGAGTATTTTGAAAGGACATGCTCGGCGTTGTTCAGCGTGGTCGACGAAGGCGACTGACATTTGAAATTGACATGTGGTCTGTCTACAGCCGAATTGAATCTGACTTACCAAGAACCAACAATTTACTCGAGCGATGGTACCAGGCATTTAGTAGCAGAGTTGCGATAACTCACCCAACCTTGCCAAAACTTATTCAAAAAATTAAACTAGAACAAGCCAACACAGAAGAAACCCTAGAACAAATATCTCTTGGCGCCAATGTTACAAGAGTAAATAAAAAATACAGGAAAATATATGAGCGTATTAAAAAAGTATATGCCACTTATAATGAGTCCAGTGGGTTGTCGTACCTAAGAGCAATAGCTCATAATTTATAGTTTTTAAATTAAAGTTTTTTTAAAATAAACCATCCATTTTTTATCATTTACAGTGAAAACATAATAAAGAATTCACCCTTCATTATTTTTTTATTTATTCTCTAAAAGTTCAAACCATAATAACTTTTTGGATTTTCCTAACAAATGTTTACAATTTTCTAAATTGTCGGCATTTTGTCCCTTCTGCATTTTGTCCATTCGGCATTTTGTCCATTCGTCATTTTGTCTGTCGGTATTTTGACTGTCGGCATTTTGACTTTCGGCATTCTGTCTGCACACGGTGTGGGAGATCGTACAAAACCTCTACTTATTTTAGGATTGTCAGGAACATCATATCTCCCCATCCCCATCCATAATATAAGGATTCTACGCTAGTTATGATAAAAGTCGAAAATATGGAAGACATCATGATTTGTGTAAGGGGTGTCTCGAGTTTGCGGATGATATAGTGAAACATTGTAAGGAATGCTACATGGTATGTGAGCAGTGTAAAAGCCCCAAATGTGAAAGTCGTGTAGTTGAAGCTGAGAAGAGGGAATATAATGTGTGTAGACGTACATTTTTCAATAATAAATGCTTTGAACTCCATAAATCAATTGGCACTTGCAGAAAAATGAGAATCTGTGAATGTAGCAGGTTTCATATGATGGATAAATGGGGCAAGTTTGCGCATAAATGCGATGAAATTCACTGTTCTACATGTCATGAAAAATAGGTGGACGAATTGAAGCATGTATGTTATATGAAAGATGCTAAGCCTAAAAATAGCCCTTGTATAACTGTGTACTACGATATAGAAAAATACACGAACGTTGAAGCCAAAGAGGTTATTCCACATTTACTCGTAAGTCAGACTATCTGTGATGAGTGCATGGATGTCGAGTGTGATGAGTGTCAAAAATGTGGTAAACGGACAAACGTTTTTAAAACGATTGGACACGACAGCCCTGTGAAACTCTTTGTATCCTATACTGTCAAGTTAGCGGACAAGTTCAAAAAAATGACTGTGTATATTCTTGCTCACAATGGAGCAAAATTTGACACAGTTCCTTTATAAGGAGTTGCTTGAACACGGGTCATTTGAAATATTTACAGGCGACCCCTTGAAAAGAGGCAACAAACTAATACAAATGCAGATAAGAGATAATGTTCAGTTTAAAGATATCCTACCTTCACCCCTTGTAAATTAGCCAAGCTACCCAAAGTCATGGACGTAGCCGCTGAAGTTTCAAAAGGGTATTTCCCTTACACTTTCCTCACTAACGAAACTTCAAACTACGTAGGACTGCCTCCCCCAAACATTACTTTAACTACACCAACATGAGTGATAGTGAGCGTGAAGATTTTGACCGCTACTAGCCTACTACAACAGTTTTAATGAAACTAGTCCATACAATATAGCTGATGAATGTGAGCGTTATTGCGTGAATGATGTGCTCGTGCCTAGAGTATGTTCCCAGGCCTTTAGAAGGATGTACAATTTAGGGTCGATCACTTTTCACTTTTTTTAAAAATTATAGCTGGTCAAAGTTTTTCCCATGAATTGGTTCAGTGGAAGTACACTGACACCAGTTTTACCAAAATCGATCAATATTTAGGGGTCGCGCATCGACCTTGAAAATTTCAATTTTGGAAATTTGGCCAAATTGACAATTTTTTACTGAATAAAGATAAATCATCAAATGACCATATTTTCTGAATCCTCTCAGTGAAAGAAATCCTCTCAGATACTTACCAAGTTGATAGGACAAATGATTTAGAAGCTATACTCACCTTGAGATAGCATTAAAATTTAAAATACCGTATTTGTCCCCGTACCTCCATATGCTGTCTTCCATTGTCTGCTTTTTAGGATAAGATAAAACGAATAAGGAAAGATCAAATGTATTTTGTATTAAAACGGTTTACCGATATCATTAAAGGCACTTACTCCGGTGCCCCTAACTAGGTTCAAAAACTGTATGAATCGTGGTTAGAACACACGTCATCTTAAGGCGTGCGCCATGTACTCTCTCTGCTAACTCCCTTTCCCTCTGCGCTACGTCATCTTGGCAAGTGACGACTTCTTGAAGTCACCGAGTTCTTTCCGGCTCTTTTCCACGAGCTGAAGAAGACCCTGCAGCTGTGACTCGTCTTTTGTGACAGTGTTCGCGTAATCTTCTATCAGTTTTATCCCTCTCTCTGCCACGTCGTTGGTAACTTTCAGATGCGAGATGACATTCTTCAGATCACAGTAGTTCTTATCTTGATCCCACTTATTCACCGGCAGAGTGAGCCACGTAGACGCGCACACCTGCAGGCCTGTGAACACGAACCACGATGACTCATCGATCAGGTCCGGAAGGCGCGTCGTGTCATCAACCGAGACGTTGTCATACGTGAAGTCCTCGGGCACAGCGAGGCGGCACAGCTTCTTTGCCATCTCGTGCTTCACAGTGTCTTCCACTTTGTCACTGCAGAGGGCGAAAACGACGGTCTGAGGCCTCAGATACCACAAGTGCCGCCTGATCACTGCCAGTGAAGCCTCTGCAATCTCGCGATCCACAGCCCTGTACTGCAGAAGACGCTGGTACAACACAAGGTCATTCAGCGGGGCATCAGCTGCGACAGGAGCCGCCAGCCAGGCAGGTGCGTAGAGGAGTGCAGTAAATAGTACCACTCTCTGAAGTTTCTGTACCAGCTCGTCGTCGAACTCCAGCTGACCGCTGAACATCAGGAGCTTCGTGTAGTAGATGATCTGAAACGAATACGCACTGTGATGTATAAATACCGATACCACTCCATATAAGTTTGTTTAATGGTAAATTATTTATCTTATTTTTTTCTGGTAGGGACTTCAAATGGCTGTTTGCAGAAGGCAATACAATATTTAACTTCTAATTCAAAATACCAACCTTGGCCATCCACCTCGCATGATGGTAGGCTCCTGGGCGCATGAAGTGTGTGCCACGACGTGGCTGGGCCCCGAGTACCAGGAGTGTAATCTCCGCCACTTCTCGGTAGTCTTCTCTGACAAGACCAGAAGCGGTGCCGAGGAACTTGACTGCCTCATCTCGGAGCTCCATCAGCCACGTCACCTCCGCCAAATGCTCGATCTCCAGCTCGCGATAAGTCGAGAGGTCGAGCTTGTCCCACCTGAAAGGGGAGTTATGAAAATATTGCATGAAAACGACTGAAGTTTCCCTTTTCGACTGCTATTAACATCATTAGTAGAAGGACGCTGATATCTCAATTGCTCTGAAGGCAAAAAATCATTGGAGAAAACAAATGCGCCTTAGACTTGAAATTCACCTTCTCCTCAGATACTGGAACAAAGGTTCAGTTGGTGCTGTGGTTCTTCCAAACGCGGTGATGACCACTGCCCCCACGATGAGCTCCATAACGTGATGGCGACAGCCCAGCTGGAAGAGCGGTTTACCAAGCATGTTCTCCAGCCGGACCACCGCACCCTGCACCCTCCCCGTATTGGAGGAAGTTGTGTCGAAGCACAGTCCAATCACGTTGTTCTCGCATCCCCAGTCTTTGAGAGCACGAAAGGTCGCCTGGGCCTGGGACAGACCGGTGCCGTCAGCAACAGTCGGAACGGCCAGCAACTTTCCTTCTGTGCATTGGGGAGCTCCGGAGATGAGAATCGCCTGGCGGTGCTCCAATGATCCAAGAGAGTCCTGAAACGTATGTCATACATGCCAATCCATTATCGTCCACTGGAATATGTCAATCCACTGTCGTCACTGGAACATGTTAATTCACTGTCGTCCACGGTGAGGGCAAAACTGACCTTGATTACTTTACCGTCCCAGTGGACGACAGCATGCCTCGGAGATACGAAGGATTTCTGCACAGCTGTCGACACTTCACAACGATGTGCCACTCTTCCACGGCGAGACGTGTCCTTCGAGATACTGAATTTGTCCAGGTCTGCGGGCGGATCTGCCGAACGTAGGACTGCCGCCACGACACTTGCCACCTATGTGCGAAATTGAAAGGAAATTGACAAGGATGCGTATGGTTTTTATGTGACAAAATAATCACTAAATTTTCCGTCGTTACGTCTATTATATCTTTGTCAAGGAAAGATCATTACTGATATATACACACCTGATTATTGGACATCCGGAAGCGATCAGCCACTTCAATAACAGCCGGTGCATTGAGGATGCGGTGAGGAAGGCTGATTGATACAGTTGATTCTCTCGGCTGTCGGTATGGTGGTTCTAGCTGTGATTCGGAGTTGCTCGATGATCTGCTTTCTATAGATTCATCGTCGCTCTCAGCTTCGGTTCCTAATTTCGTTTTTGAGGTGCCTGGCTCATCACGAGATTGTTGTCTTGAGAGTTGCCGTTTTCTCTTGACAACGAACACTTTATCATTCCCACTCATTGTTGCCTGGCGCAGGCCCCGTTGATCCTCATAAAATTTAATATCTTCTTGTTTGTTGTTGTCTGAGAGCAGTCGACTTTTCTGTATCTCTTCAATAGCATCGGGAGCTCCGATGTCCCAGAGCTTGTTCAGATTTTCTGAAAACTTCTCCCTGCCTTTTCCCGCGTCACTGTCTCTCATCTTGCTCTTCTGCAGCGAGCGCCACTCTTCCCACAGTAACTCCAGTTTTCTTTCGCAGTTACGCCTCGTGATCGTCTTTATACGTGCCATGTTCCAAAATGCCAGAACATTGGCCACCGTGTCTTTTACGGCGGCCTTCCTGTCAGTAGTTTCCTGCTTGGCATAGAAGAAGTACTGGAGAACTTGATGGGTGGTTGGCAATTTGGCACCACCGATCGAGGAAGATGGCTGACCAATTAAGAAGACGTCCGTGGCTGACCTTAGAGAAGGTGGTGCTGTTGTTGCTGCTTTCTCTTTTCCAGAATAAGTAACTTTCAGAGTCTTCCCACTCCTGGTTGTTAACAGTTTATCCATTGTACTAAAGTCTAGACTTATCAAACAAGAATCAATTGACACAGTTGATCTGTAAAAAGCAAACTGTGATTAGTAAAAATATTGGTCATAGACATAGCGTGTGTGTGTAATTGGGATTTTAGGATGCGCCAGCTACTGATACTATGATTACGTCCATAACGGGGACAAATACGGTATTTGAAATTTTAATGTTATTTCTAGGTGAGTGTAACTTCTAAACCACTTGTTCGATCAACTTGGTAAGTATCTGAGAGGATTTCTTTCACTGAGAGGATTCAGAAAATATGGTCATTTGATGATTTATCTTTATTCAGTAAAAAATTGTCAATTTGGCCAAATTTCCAAAATTGAAATTTTCAAGGTCGATGCGCGACCCCTAAATATTGATCGATTTTGGTAAATATGGTGTCAGTGTACTTCCACTGAACCAAATCATGGGAAAAACTTTGACCAGCTATAATTTTAAAAAAAAAGCGAAAAGTGATCCACCCTAAATTGTACATAGCCCGTTTCAAATGCGATCTGCTGCAAGTCACGACCGCGATCGCTTCATTATGTTTTACTGTGTTCAAGAATAACTTTATGCCTAAAGACACCTTAGCCGTCATTCACAGAAACAATCCCCGCAGTTATGGGCAAAAGGCTATTTACTGGCTCATACACCTACAGCAACAGACCGGGGTATACATAAAACACGCCCGCAACACGGGGGGAAGTACCTATTAAGGTCAATGGTCGTGTTTTTTGGGTTGATGGTCTAAGTGAGGATCCAACCACTGGTGAGAAGACTGTACTCCTTTAACAGCTGCTGGTGGCTTGGATGCCCACGCCCTGAGTGTGCCGTCACTCATACATGAGGTGTGGAGGTTTCAGAAGCTACCCAACCTTTTCACGCCATATATAAACGCTTTTTTGAATGATAAGGTAGAAGCATCGGGGTATCGGCGAGGAGTTGATACCGAAGGTGAAAAATCGTCTTATATTCAGCGTTACCGTGCTCGTGAAGATATACAGCTTAACCGTTCCCAAATTGTTAAGAATCCTGGCAAGCGTTTTAGTGCAAAGTTGTGTCTAAACAGTCTTTGGGGAAAATTTGCACAGAATACTGGCAAAGGGAATGTTCATTTGGCACAAAGTTATAGTGAAGTCTGGGATTATGCCAACGCTCCCGATAAAGAGGTTATAGAGATCGTGAATGTAGGTAATACTTACATAATAAAGTACAACATCACCGAACTAGCCAGAGATACCCCACGGGTTACAAACATACCTGTAGCCAGCTTCACAACAGCCTACGCCCGCATCAAGCTTTGGGGACTACTGGACTCTCTTTCGGCGGAGGGTGCTGTACGCTGACACAGCTAGCGTAATATTCACAGAGAGGGAGGGTGAATACATGCCTCCTATTGGGGAATTCCTCGGAGAGTTAACTGACGAGATCAAGGATGAGTATGGTGATGGTGCATACGCTGACTCATGTGTATCAACAGGACCAAAAACTTATGGGGTATGGGTGAGGGTGGGGGATGATATGGAATATATCGTGAAAGCTAAGGGTATCACGCTCAACCATGCGAACCGATGAGTCGTTAACCTTGACCCGTTGAAGGATCTAGTGTGCTTGGAAGATGAGGACAGCCATCCACTCCAACTGACTGTGGGGACCCACAATTTTCGGGCGCAGAAACTGGAGTGTGTGAAGGAACTTAGGGGCACGAAGGTATGCCGTAACACCTATAGGAAACTTTACCAGGTACCTATGATACCGCACCCTTTGGATACCTTAATCCTTGATTGTTTTATATATATATATATATATATATATATATATATATATATGTGTGTGTGTGTGTATGCTGCAAACCAACAAGGAGAATGAAAAAACGATTCCAAGGCCTTTCGTGTATTCAGAGCTACACCTCGTCAGGAAATGACGAGTTGCAGCTCTGAATACACGAAAGGCCTTGGAATCATTTTTTCTTTTTCCTTGTGGGTTTGCAGCATTCATTAATGTCAAGTGTTTAATTGTGAAATTCATCCCATATATATATATATATATATATATATATATATATATGTGTGTGTGTGTGTGTGTGTGTATTGTTAACGATATGTTTACTTATTATGTATATTTGTTTCAATTAGGGTTTTATTTTCGCCTTTGTGTGCGTGCGTGTGTACAATCCTAAACTCCGCCCACTGTGAGCTCGGTCATGTGACTCCTGCTACTACCTGGACATATCTCTACCCCGGCGTGCTCAGTTGACCTCTGCAAACCCTGGAGTTCAGACGTGTATTTTCTCACGTAAACGAAAAAATAGTGATGGCTACTTTTGATACTGCGTGTTCGGTATTCGGTAAAGTTGGAAGATGTGGTGAATACTGAAAGACGACCTACCCCACCCTCCTTTGATACTTTTAAGGCTACACTGAATCGCGCGAAGGAACAAGATGTTCAAATACTCTATGGATATTCTGGCGAGAGTGTTGCCGGATTTCGCGGCACAAACGACGTAATGGACTACGTTGTAGGGCTACTCTGTATAAAAGCGTACATATACTGTGAGATGAAAGAAACAACGCGTGCAGAAGAGAAGCAACGGATATGAATAATGAGTCTTGTTGATGAGAGGTGTGACAGGCGGTATTATATCATGCTGCATCATACCAAGTACACGTTTCCTACGGCTGAGAATATGAACCTTGTCATCATGGACAAGCTAAAGTACTTTTACCACTAAATTCATATATATCATGACGAGGTTCGCAGTGAGGTTGTGGCTAAAGGCCTGTGTGAGTTTTTGATAGAATTTAGAGACGAGTATCGATTGTTAAACAAAAAGGATAAATACGGCCACATGTTTCTCTCAAATAGTGCACCGGATTGTTAATGTGTGGAGAACGTCTAGTGCGCATAAAACATTAAAACTGAAATTACCCCATGTGTCGGAAAATTGCCCGGTATAATGGCCACAAGTACTCGTATGATTCATTCTAGAACAAATCCGTATACGATTCAACAGCTTATGGTGTGACTCGTTCCCCCGTCGAGCCGATCCGCCCAGCCGTGGCTCATAGTCATCTCAGAGCTTGAACCGACTGGACGTGCACTCCTCGAATACGATGGAACTTCCTTTGAGAAGCATTCTCAATGCCGCGTACGATGTGTCCGTGACGAAGTCATTGCGCGTGTTCAGGTGTGAAACCGGTGCCATTAACTATGTACTTAAAACGATTTGTAGGCTAGCAATCTCTGGTAAACGTAATGTTATTTATTTAAGTGTTGAGGAGATGAATAGAGTCTTCGTAATAGTTGAGAAGTGGGGTGAGGACAGTTATAAAATATCTGCAGGTGTAGGTACAAGAAGAGAACAGATTAGTGATGCCCTCTCATATGCCGTTGTTTGTACGTTGTGTATAAATAACGATCAGCCATGCATTGATATACGACTGATGTGGAAGAATGCATCTGATAATAACGTAATAACGTTCCTGTCCCCACGCGAAACCGATTCATCCTCGACAGAATGTTTGAAATCGTCGGATTCCGCAAGCTGAAGCCTATATTAGACGCGCATGTTACGGATATGATTTATTTTGACACGGTTCTTGAATACGCATACACCACTGATAATAAAGAAATTACTGATGATACTGCTATTGCAGACTCTTTAAATACACATTTTACTTCAATAGCGGATAAGCTTCGCGCATAATTAATAAATAATGATCACTCACCTCTAGAATATATACCACCCAGCCCACTAAATTAATTTTCTTTTGTTCCTGCTACCTCTACTGAGGTCCAGAATATTATTGGTAAATCAAAAAATACAAAAAATAACATTCATAACATTCCTGTACCTATATTGAAATTTGTTAAAGATAATATATATGTAACTTTGGCTAAAATTATCAATCAAAGTATTTCCAAAGGAATATTCCCGTCAATGCTAAAAACTGGTTGTATAACACCCCTTTTTAAAGGGGGTGATCTTACATTAGCAACAAATTACAGGCCGGTGTGTTCATTATCTGTGCTCAGCAAAGTTTTTGAGAAAATTGTAAAAAGTAGAATGCAGCGATATTTAGAATCCTACAATTTATTATCTCCAAATCAATATGGCTTCCGTAATAATAAAACAACGGAAATGGCTATTTTAAATCTTATGGAAAATGTACACATAGCTAAGGAGAACAAAGAAATAATGATATCAATATTTATGGATTTGAGTAAGTCGTTTGATGTAATAGACCATAATATTCTACTTAATAAATTATATTGTTACGGCTTTAGAGGAGCAATCAGTGACTGGTTTAAAAATTATTTGTCCAGTAGATATCATTTTGTATCAGTAAATAAGGTTTGCTTAACTAAAGCGCTTGCCAAATACAGTGTGCCACAGGGCTCAGTTCTGGGTCCACTGTTATTTTTATTATATATAAATGACCTTCCACGTTCATCTGATATACTGAACTTCATAATGTTTGCAGATGATACAACTGTCTCTTTTTCTTGCAAAGATGTTAATACAGCTAAGAATATATTTCATTCAGAATTCATCAGTATAATGAAATGGTTGACCACCAATAAACTCTTCCTAAATACTAGTAAAACAAATTTCATGATTTTTACTAATAAAAGAAATGTATATCTTGATGAACTTTATGTCAATGAAATCGCCATAAAGGAGTGTACTGTAACAAAATTTCTTGGTGTAATGCTAGATAAGAATTTGCAATGGAGTGATCATGTAAATTATATAGCGAAAAAGATTTCAAGGAACGTTGCTATAATGTTTAAACTTAGAAATGTAGTCCCAAAACAAATTTTATTGACTCTTTATCATACTCTTGTTCTTCCTTATATAACATACTGCACCCTTGTTTAGGGAAACTCCGCTAACAACGCATTAAATGGTATCTTTGTCATCCAAAAACGAGCGATAAGGTTATTATCTGATGCTGATTTCTTTGATCACTCAAGTGCATTATTTAAAGAGCTAAACCTACTAAAGCTCAACGATATAACCAAACTGACACATTTTATTTTTATTTACAAGTGTAAAAACAAAATCAGTAATTTGCAATGGGTAAAGAGATATTTTGTAACTCATCAAGAAATCCACTTCCATTAGACCAGAAATAGATCAAAGCTTGTTATACTTCAATTTAGATTGTCTTCATCTCAAAAACTAGCCATTTTCATTGGATTGAAACTATGGAATGACTTAAATGCCGATATAAAAAATATTATGAATGTAAATTTGTTTAAAACCAAGTTGAAACCCCGCTTAATAATGGCATACTAACAAAAATCTAGGATTAATGTCCACTAATATTGTTTAATATTGTTTAATATTGTAATACATGTTTTAACTATTAATAATACTTATTTACTTATTTATTTATTATTATTAAATTATAACTAGCTGCTTATTTTTAATAAAAGCCCAGTAAAGCCTAAAGCTTAAGGTCCAAATTAAATTAAATAAATAGTCGATCTTCACAATTATTCATGTCATTGTAAATTGAAAAAAAAATATTTATTTTATTATTATTAATAAAGGTTATTCTATTCTATTCTATCGAATGTAGGAATGAGCAGGGCGAGAATGGTCTAGAGCTGGATGCTCATTTAAAAGGTTTAGACTCTTCGAAATATCATGAACTTTGGTACAAAGGACTTGAGCGGTACAGGGCAGAGCTCGCCTACAATGTTCAACCTGGAGAATTGTACCTCTATATAATGAGCAGCCGTCGTTACGACTTAGAAGATTATTTCAATTGCCACTATGCGTTGTGAAGAAGAGTTCCCGATTGAAAAGCTCGGATCGGTAAGGGAAAAAAACCTCGATTGGAAAGGGGTGTTTATAAACTTGAATTTAATAATGATGTGGTTGCTAATGATACCCTATTTGTGCGTGATTTTGATTGTATTCTATCCGTGTTTAAAGATAATTTGCCAACCGAATGTAAAGTGGGCACAAAAATAGTATTGAACGATATGAAGGTCACTTACATCGAGTATAGGCGCCCGCACACCGTGAGCGGTGAAATAATGTTAAATCGTATTTACTGCGTAGTGCAAAGCAATAATGATGTGACTGTAGACTCGATTACGTGTGAGTTTAGTGTTTTAGTTAAACGCCGTAGAACGAATATATTTTGATGTATATTTATTTTCAATATATTTAATTATTTAATATAATTGTGTGTATATATATATTTTTTTCCTGTACTAATATGTTGATGATTATACTTCATCGTTGTGTATATTATTATTTTTATTTTCACTATATTTAATATTATTTTTTCATTTTCAATACATTTAATTATTTAATATAATTGTGTGTGTGTGTGTGTGTGTATTTTCCTGTACTAATATGTTGATGAATATACTCCATCGTTTTGTATATTATTTTTTATTTTGAATATATTTAATATTATTATTTTTTATTTTCAATGTAACAATGTAACTATTATATATATATATATATTATATATATATATATATATATATATATTATATATATATATATTGATCCTGTACTGTTATATTGATGGTTATACTCCATCGTTTTGTATATTATTATTTTTTATTTTTTATTATATATATATATATATATTTTTTTTAGCATATATTCCTCGTTTGTATAGGATTGTATATTTATTTTCTATATATTTCGTGAAATTGATTCCAATAATTCGTCTAAATAAACAGAATGCTGTAATGGTGTTTTATTTAATTCTTTTGGTTGTATATATAAACGATATTATTATTTAATTATATACAGTATATACCAAATGGCTGGTTAGGCCTTCTAAACCGACTGACAGATTTCTAAACCAACTGTCAAGAATATCTGAATAGTGCAATCTGACAGCTGAAAAGTTAATTAATATATACACCTGCCTTCTCGGTTTTCTACGTCAACTGGCAGGTTAAGCCAACTGGCGGATTAAGCCAACTGGCGGGCTAAGCCAACTGGCGGAAATCCAACTGTCAAGAATATATGCTTTAATTAAATAAATAGCTCAATGTGGCAACTCAACCCTAATAATGTACACCTGAACAAGCCATTTATGCCTTCTAAGAAGCCTTCTAAGCCAACTGGCGGATTAAGCCAACTGGCTGATTAGGACTTTATAGGACAGCGGGCGCTCGGATGAACTCTCATTATGCGTCTGGCAGGAGCCAGGCGAACACCCCTCTATCCTTCTAAGGTTAAGGCTTAGGTTAGGTTTCCCTTTGGGAGGTGAGGCCGTCCCAGCTTCTCCCCCAAAGACCCTCCTCCTCCTTTCTCTCCCTCTCTTAGGTTAGGTATACCCCTTTGGCGGGTGAGGCCGTCCCAACTTCTCCCCCAAAGACGTCAGGTGGACTTCCCCAGCTTGCTGGGGGAGTTCCCCTTCATTTCAGATTGGGGAATAACCCCTCCCCTTGTTGCATAACCGCTTGCAACATCCCCTCCCCCTTTTGCAACATTGGTCAACATTTGTAATTGCTTTGCACTCTAACCTTTTGCGGTCATACTACACATCCTTCCACACAATAAAGAAAGGAGTTGGTAGACAAATTGGTACCCCGGGTGACCTAGACGCTGGGCTGCTGGTGAGGAGTGGTTCGGATTCCATGTTAAACTGTAGGTCTAAGGTGGAGTGAAAAGCTTGACCTTCGTCAGAATGAACAATTCTGGCGGAAGCAAACCAAAGGTTAACGAAAGGTTATATACGAATATATATGTATATATATTATATACGAGTGTGTGTGTGTGTGTATATATATATATATATGTATATATATACAGGGTGTTTCATAACATGTGCGACGCGCTTTCAGGATGGATTCAGAACCTGAAAACGATGAAAAAAGTTTATATAAACATATGCCCGAAATCGCTCTGTTTCCGAGTTACAGCCCGTTTTGTGTTCCAGCAATTCTTTCCGCAAACTGTTTACAAACACTGCTTGCCGACAATGTTTGTGAGTGTGTACGAGACCTATTTCATGTATTGCCTTGCCGATTGTAATGTTTCGTACACTCTATGACATGTTTCAATATCGTTGAGTGTAGAGCCATCAATCAGTCAGAGGTGTATCGCGGCGTTTCACTGTTCGTATTGGTAACTTCTTACCGTGAATAAGTGCAGTCCAGTGAAAAAAAACCTTAAAAGTTTTTGTGCTATTCACTGATAGTGTTCATTTGAAGTGAGAATGGAGGCTTATTCAAACAGAGAAATGGCAGACATGCATTTCGTGTATGGACTTGCCGAGTGTAATGCGGCCGCAGCAAGACGTCTGTATGAGGAAAGGTTTCCGAATCGCCGTCTGCCAGATAAGAAGACCTTTCAGAGAATAGACGAGCGTCTTGGTGATACAGGATCATTCAACAAGTGAGTTTCAGATGGTGGTAGACCAATCAACGCCAGAACTGTTGAGTTGGAGGAGTGGGTCCTGAATCGTGTGGAGGAACATCCTGGTGTCAGCACCCGAAGGATAGCAGCAGCAGAAGGTGTGAGATACACAACTGTGTGGAGAATTTTACGAGAACAACAGCTTTACCCATATCACATTCAGAGAGTACAAGACCTTACTGAAGCTGATTTCCCACCATGAGAGGCTTTTTTTACTTGGTTCCTTCAACAGTTGGTTCCTTCAACAGTATGCAAGCGATCCTCTTTTTCTATCCTCCGTGTTGTTTTCTGATGAGGCTGTTTTCACAAGAAATGGCGTGATCAATTTTCACAACACTCATCACTGAGCCGAAGAGAATCCGCATGCCATCATCCAGTCAAGGCACCAACAACAATTTATTATCAATGTATGGGCAGGACTTATTGCCGACAACTTAATCGGTCATTTTGTTTTGCCTAGAAGATTAACAGGAGAATCCTATTCCCATTTTTTTAAGGAATGATTTAAGCGATTTACTAGATGAAGTTCCTCTTGGTGTCCGACGTCGTATGTGGTTTATGCATGACGGTGCTCCGCCTCATTTTAGTCTAGTAGCCAGAAACTATTTGGATGACCATTTCCCTGATAAATGGATAGGCCGTGAAGGACCCATTGCATGGCCTGCTCGCTCCCCCGACCTGAATCCACTCGATTTTTACCTATGGGGTCATCTGAAATCCATCGTTTACGTGAAACCCTTTGACAACGTTGAAATGCTTCGCCAACGTGTAGAACAAGAATGCCAGAAAATCCGAGCAATACCTGGAATGTTTGAACGCATCAGGCACTCTATGACGAGGCGTGTTCAGGCGTGTATTCAAGCGCAAGGCGATCATTTTGAGCACTTTCTCTAAAGGTAAGGCGGATACCTGCTGGAACACATAATGGGCTGTAACTCGGAAACAAAGCGATTTCGGGCATATGTTTATATAAACTTTTTTCATTGTTTTCAGGTCCTCAATCCATCCTGAAAGTGTCTCCCACATGTTATGAAACACCCTGTATATGGATACAAAAATCGCGTCCACGTCAGAAATAAGTAAATACAGAATATGAAGCACGACGACATTAACATGTAAATTAGTTGCCATGGAAACGTTACATATGTATACTGCGTTATAGGAATCGTGGAAATTTCTGCGTAACTATTATTATTTTATACCCATTTGACATTTTAGATACATCCGAGCTCGAAATGTTGTTTCAGAATTAAGGAAATCGTAATACGAAACTATTGCGTAGGTTATAGGTTATATAATATAGTCGGAGTGAGACAAAACGTAATTAAATCGAACCGGAATTAATGGACTTTTCTAACCGTAATTAAATCAACAGTTTCATAATGGAATTTTACCTAATCTGACCTATTCTAAACCATGGGTGTGAGTAGATAAAATATCTTGGCAAGAATCTGGGTAAAGTTCTACCCAAGCCACAGTGTCGTAGATTACTTGTTTTATACAAACAATTGTTAAACCATATATTTTATTATTATTTTGCAGGAAAGTGACATTGCACTCGGAGGGTTGACAATATCGTATGATCGAATCCAGGCTGTCGACTTCTCTGAACCGATTGACACTCTCTCTCATGCAGTTGCATTTAAGTATCCGGAAGCTCAGTCGGATATTATCGGATTTCTTAAACCGTTGACATTAATGGTAAAAAATATAGTACATACTCCAAGGGTTAATTTTACTACTTAATATTCGTTTCTGCAGACTTACGAAAGTGTGCATATATTTTTTATGGGACTGTCTAACCTCTTTCGCAACATCTGAGGTCGTATGACACGTCACTACATAATCTGGACGCAGAGGACAATCTGCAATCCAACTACCCTCCAAACCCAGTGTCGCTTAACACCCTGTGTTTTCAAAATACATCTTATTTGATCGCTTCTTACTTTGACTAATGTACATTTAGATTAGAGATTATTTTACTTCATTACCTGTAATAATAGTAATAATTATAGAGGACAGCCAAAAGCCGACACAGTGCTCAGGCCATCTAATGCGACCATTGCGCTAACTTCTGGAATAGTATTATTATCAGCACCATCGGTATTCGAACTCTCGACTTTATAGGTGTAAAATTTTGTATTTCCTCGTATAATGTGTAAACAGACAGCGTAACATGGAACGACGCAGTGCTTATTTCAGCACCGGTTTCTTTTCTTTGGTCGGAATTTTTTTTTTTTTAATTTCCTAAAGGATAAAAAAACGAGGTGCGTACTTTTACGTTGTGAACTTTTTAAGAACAAAGATAATGGACAATATTTACAGTGTTGTATTACTACCGCATTGGTCCAAACAGTGATAAATAAGTTCTACTTTCCTGCTCATTTCCTTCAAGAGAGAGTTTATATTACAATAAGTGTAGTATTATTTGCATATTTTACAAAAGTTAGGGTAGTTAAGGGGTAAAAATCCTTGATGATTGAATTAAGGAGAAGGGTTGAAGCACTCTGATTGTTTGAAGTGTTTTTAATTGAACATACACTGTAGATGAATGATTTTGACTTAATGGGTATGTCCTGACCCAGTTTAATGTGAAATTCTTGCAGTCAAATTTAAAATTATTTTTTTTATGATTCTTTTGAAATTACATATTGAAGAATTTTTCTTTTAATTTTAGTCCTGGGTGTTTGTGCTTATCGGGCTTTGCCTCATGTTTGGGATACTCGTTTTATTTTCATGGTTCGAACAAAGGTAAGAAACATATGAGAAAGTTAAGGTAAGGTCACTTGGTCAAACCACTGTACATATATTCTAACGAAATAGTATCGGATTTAAGGTGTAAAAATGTTTTTCTTCCTCTCATTGGTCAGCCTTTGGAAGAGCTTGAAACATGATCCCTGATTGGACAGATATAGAAGCCCCGCCTCCCTAGGCGGAACTTCTGTAAAAGGGACAAACATTTTAGTATATCATTCCGTTACTATTCCTTACGTATATACATACAATGGTTCAACACTATATAAGGATGCAGGAAGGGTTTTTCCAACAAACTACAGTTTATAGAGAACCATCCAATGACTGGCACATAATGGTTGGCATTATTTAGTAATTTACATTCAGCAACCTGCATTAATCTTGCTTTAGGAACCCATAACTTTATGACCACGTGTTCCGACTTTTTCTTCTTTTCCCTGAAGAGTATAATTCCAGCAGCATTCTGCGGATTGCATAGTTATTCCCAATTTCATATGAATAAATATGTTGTGAGCCAATGTGTACAAAGTGTACTAAATGTACTGCAGTGTAAAATGTACTAAATATCTCAGTTACTATGCCAATTTTTATATTTTCGGTAATATTATTCAGTGCTCAAAGTGTAAAAATTGAAACGGTTTCCCTGCCACCAAATTACACTATAGTTATATCTTTGATAGCAGAGGAAAATACAGGGTGTTCATAAAGTCACGCAAGTGGATATGATTATAATTACTCAGCTTGCGTGGTTTTATGAACACCCTGTATAACACTCGTAATGGAGTAAATTAAATCTTGTTTTTAAGAAAATTAAAACTAATACTTGCCCAACCATTCATAACAGCTTTAGGGTTCCAAAGGGATAGAAAGTTTAAGAAAAATTTTGAAAGTTTCTCCACGGAGAGTTTCGGGAATTTTCAATGCGTCGGAAATTTTGGGAATTTTGGGAATTTGGGAAATTTCAATTTTAGGTATTTTTTAAGGTTCAGCAGATTTCTTTTTTAACAGTAAACAGTAAAATATAATATATTTAAACATTTTTCAACCAAAAAATGAAGTTCTAACTTCTTATATCAAGTGGTTTTATTGATTTTAGGCGAATTTTGTGGGAATATACCTGGCTAAAAATAGGGATTTGAAATTAGTATGCCGGAAATTCACGTTTTAATATTCAGTGATTGGTAAAATGTATTTTTACATTGAGAGTTTCCACTTCAGCATTTTGCGAATTTCCTTCTTGTGAAATAATTGGGGGTTAAGAGAATTTTCAAGGAGTGGAGGTCTCCCACTTCAGTATCTCCAACTCCACGCTACTGCCAGATGTCAGTATCATACTGAAGCGACTCATTTGCTAACTTTATCAACTGTATTTTGAATTGCTTTCCTTAGGTGCATTATTCTACACTTTTCTCAAACAATTAAATTGCCTCATTCAGGAATACGCAACTGTTCGTTTTGTGAAAATTCAAGTTTTTCAAAATTCCCAAAATTCCGCAAAGTTTCTGCAAATTCCCGAAAACTCCCGAAAATTCCAAAAATTCCCAACGGAAATTTACAGCTCTGTTCTCAGAATTCCTGGGAATTTTACAGCCCTAAATAGTTGTCAGTAATATCAGGTAAAAATAAATATTATATATATATATATATATATATAATATATATATATATATATATAATATATATATATATATATATATATATATATATATATATATATATATATATACGAGAGGTGGTCAGAATATAAGTTTACACGGCGTATAATTTCGTAACTAAAGGACCTACATTGATTAGGTTTGTATCAGGTGAATTCGTTAATCATTGTTGCCAACAATGCACGTCGATTCGGCTGCTATCTACCGTACATTGGTTATACGAGTCAGTTGAACATGGCGGCTCGACTGGAACAGTGCCCTGTCATTTCTGCAACGATATTCCGAATCTGTCAGTGGTCAAGAATTTCTCGAGCGTATTGTCACAGGAGACGAGACATGGGTTCATCACCGTACTCCGGAAACAAAACGTGCCAGCATGGAATGGAAACACCCTGGGTCCCTGCGACCAAAGAAGTTCAAGATTGTAAGGTCCGCTGACAAAGTGATGGTTACCGTGTTTTGGGACCACAAAGGCGTTTTGCTCGCAGACTTCATGCAAAAAGGCACAACAATCAATGCAGCTGCATATTGTTCAACACTGGAACGTTTACGAGCGGCCATTAAACGTAAACGTCCTGGACTGCTCCGTAGGGCAGGGCACTGTTCCAGTCGAGCCGCCATGTTCAACTGACTCATATAACCAATGTACGGTAGATAGCAGCCGAATCGACGTGCAGTGTTGCCAACAATGCTTAACGAATTCACCCAATACAAACCTAATCAATGTAGGTCATTTAGTTACGAAATTATACGCCGTATAAACTTATTTTCTGACCGCCCCTCGTGTGTGTGTATATATATATATATACAGTATAAGCAAACAACCACAAGGAAAAGGAAAAAGAAACACGAAATCCGAGCGCTTTCGTGATATATTCACATCTTCAGTTTTCTCAGGAAAATTCACATCAGGAAAATTCATATATTCACATCTTCACGAAAGCGCTCGGATTTCGTGTTTCTTTTTCCTTTTCCCTGTGGTTGTTTGCTTATTAATAAGATCACGTGTTGTTTTGTGATTTTAGTGCATATATATATATATGAAGCATAACATGAACAAAATCGAATTTTATAATGCTGATGTTCGACCTTATGCAAGTACCTTATGCAAGTACTGTATAACGATTTCAGATTTCAAACTATACTTCAGATTTTCATGAAAATTACTAACCTAACCTAACCTAGCGTAACCTAGCCGGTCATAATGTAACCTAACCTAACTTAATTTAAACTAACTTTTCAGTATCGACATTAGTGAAAAGTGTTACGATTGTCGGACAAATACTTACACATCACTCAAATTTATTTTTCTTTAAAAATTAAACTGAATTTCGCGCTATTAGAAATAAAATAATAACACCATATTTTGGTAGCAGATGAGATGCCACCTAACTACGTGGTCAAACGTATGCATCCAATTAAAAGACACCTTAGAATAAAAATGATTCAAAATAAAAAAGTACATTAGAAAGTGCCCTTTTATGAATTATTTTCTCAATTTTAAATTTTATCAAAAGTTACCTCGGTAAATATCACAAATAAATCACTTTTTTCTAAATAAATGAAAAATTCTTTGATGACCGAAATATATTACTTTGATAATAGTTAATAACCTTATATAATTTTGAATATTCAAACTATAATCTACAACAACACTAATCAACGAGAGAAATTATTGACATTTTATTACCACAATTGCAGAAACAAAATCAATACACTTCCAAAAAGATCCCTTTTCAAAAATCGTGAATTGTTTGCGTTTATGAAATTTTGGTGAATTATTTCAGTCTCCAATTAAAAGCTAATTGTCAAAAAGCGAAGTCATTTCTTTCTTGGTTTCAATACATGGCAGCAATGAACGAGACCTAATTCTTGCTCTTATAAATCCATCACAGGATTCTTGAGAATATATAGATGAGGCCGCATCGGTGACAAGTTTTATTGCCCTCTCGACACTTTGTGAATGAAGTGGATAATTGGGTAGGCACAGTTTTTTAACCCTAAGTGCATTGAGTTCAATATTTGTGAGCGCCATAGTGAGGGGAGGTTCAGTCAGCATTTCTTTTGACCAGTAAATAATATCATCCCATGCGTTTGCGTTGAAATTTATCTCAGGAACCTTAAATTCTCTGATTTTGGACACATTTTCCGTCTTTGTTCTAATGTTCATGATGAAATCAACTGCTCTGTTTCGTTTTTGTTCTGATGTATCTGATAACATTGCTATCAGAACATTTTCGCAATGAGCAAAATATGCGTTTCTAGCAATGTAAGGCTTCACTACATTCTGAACATCCTTTGGAAGAAGATGAAATCTTTTAATTGCTCCAAATAAGTGATGTGGTCCATTCCATATATACTCTTGATATCGAACCAGCTTGGTCCATAATTTGTAACAATAAAGAAAATTATTGAATAAAGAGCCAATGAAGTTTTCTCTGCAATGTATAGGCGGCAGACACGATTTGCTAATGTCAGCCATCGAGAATGGTTCAGTGGTCCGGGTTTTGTATTTTCCAAATCTTTTGGGATATTCCCACTTCTTATAACCACAATAATTTTGTAAAAATGCTGTTGATCTTGGCTAAGATCATCGATAACCTCTTCTGATATGTGTGTTAAATCAATGACTTCTCTAATTGGTTTGAAATTGACTGCAGGCATTTTTTTCACATTCTTTCAGTGCTACTCCGATTTTTCCAGTGAAACATGTTGGACCTTTTGTTTTACCATCAAAATGTTCAAATAAGTGTCGAAGGGGAAGTTCATTTGTATGCAGCATACAAATGCTCCATTGTAATGGTTTCTTTAGCTTTTCTTCTATGGGGTGGATGATCCCACCCTTGACACCTGTGCTGGTATTTGTACTGTCACATCCTATAAGACGAATCCTCTCATTAATAGCTGACTCTTGAAAGAAGGAGAACAAACTATCAGCTATATCTTGAGCTTTACCAGAAGAAGGAACTACATGGGTTAAATATTGATTTCCTGGCTCCGATACCAAAACATAGTGTTCCTCTCTAATGGAATCTCCGTACCATTTGTTTCCTTTCTTCACCTTCACCAAAGTCTTGTCCTTTCTTCCGTCAAAAAATATAGCAGATATGACAGCAGGATTAGCTTTACTCCAAATCTATCGGCTTCCATCGCTACAGTAGGCAATGGAAGTCTCATTTGACTTTGTATGGCAACTGACTCATAGTCTGATTCACTCTGATGTGGGTTTAATTCATACTGTGTGGAAGTACTCTTATGTGAACATCTTCGTAGCTCCCAGAACAGCCAAAGTTTTGATGGGAGATAAAAGGGCATTTGCAGGCACCAATATCGAATAATTCTTCCAAGGTGTCATTAAAATTTTCTCTCATTTTGACACTACTTTTTTATCTACTAAGATCGTTTGCTTTGCCGATGAACCGCTTTAATTTGATATAAACTGATTTGTCAGCTATTGCAGGAATTGAAGCGTTTCTCCAAATACAGAGTATATCTTCAATAATTTTGTTGAAAATATCAGAGTTATGTGAAGTCACTGAAGTGGCTTCTTTTAAAAGAACATGGTATTGGCCCACCTGTTTATTTGTTGGCAATGTTGTAAGAGGAAGCTCTTGTGCGGTTCCAAATATAAAATGTGGTTTTGATTGACTCCTTGTAGCTCTAATGTTTGAAGCAGAAGCCATATTTGTTACTAATTATCAGAAATTACCAATTCCAAATCCAACAAAAACCTGAAAAATAAAAAATTTCATTAAACATCTGAAACATTTATATGAGGTAGAAAATGTGAAATAAACAATTTTTGCTCCAGCAAACCTTTTTGTAAAAAGAATACTTTTCGAATTATGAAGCGTATAATGACTGGCTAGCGGCCATTTTTTGGGGGGGAAAAATGGGGTACTAAGGATGAATTGAAAAATTTTTAATTCTCATATTCTTTTTTATCATCCTTCAATCCACTTTATTACCAGTGAAGCAATAGTTGAAAATTTTTCACCCCACCCTACTGGCACGTACTGTATTACGAAGGTTCCTTTTAATTTTTACAGTGTAATTCCTACAACACAAATTACAACACTAATTACTTTGCTTCTGAAGTAATTCAATTGAAATGCTTCTCAAAGTAATTTTGTTACTTTCCCAATACGTTTCAAAATGGTGTAATTGTAATTATTTAGCGTGGCATGACACATCAATTTCTTGAATAAATGCTTTTAGTTGAACATAGGCCGTAAAATTGGACACGTAATCAATCATTAAATAAAAGCATACGTCACAAATTACATCCAGTGATCTGTATGAGCAAAATTCTATTCACTCTTACTGATTAGATCCCATTGAATGAACTGAAATATGAGTAGGCTACATTTTGCTTTAAAATCAGAGTATAAGTTAAAAGTTATCCCTACTTTTAATGTAAAGCCTAATGTAAAGCCTAATATAATTATGGAAGTAATTTGATTTCAAATTAAAGTTACCTTAAAAATGTAATTAATTACTAGTACATTTATAGTTTTTTAAGTAAATAAAATTAGTAATTAATTACTGGTAATTCAATAGTCATAATTAATTATTTACAATTCCGATCAAAAGAAAAGAATTTCAATTTTAACCCATACTATTTTAAATTTTACATTTAGTAAAAATGTTATTCATATAGAACTTGTGCTCAAATTTTAAGAAAATTGAAGGTCTAAGATTGTTTTCACTCTAAGTTTATCTCTCTCACTTCTAGACTTTAGTTTACTTAAATGAATTTCTGGTAAACATTCAGTTTAGCGACCACCTCGTTTTCGGCGGAGTGGAAACTACGCCTATGAACCATGATTGGGCGAAAGTTGAAGACGTGGGCTATTGCTAACCGATCTTATGCAACCACCTAACTAGCACCCGTCTAACCCGGACATAATCTTCACTCTATGCAACTCCGCCGTCTGACATCATTGAAATGGGCGTGGTTTCGATTTTGCCATAAATGGCCGCTAAACTGAATATTAGTCGAATTTTTATTTTGTTGTCATTTTCTATTTTATATTTGCTATAAGTGCAATAAATAAATACCATTTCAGTAGGTACAGAAAATTTTATCTGTTTGGTTGGTGAACAGTAAACAATATCAAAACTAATACACCATTCCAGTTTCTAAATTTGCCGAGAACATTAAACTGTAATGTAAAATATATGTCAAACTCGGCTGGTTTACACGTTTTGGTTGTTTTACAGTTGTTATTAAAAGTTACTACGAGTTTCATGTCTTAGATTTGTCCAAGGCGAAGACGAAGTCAGTCCCAGACGAAACGATTACTCATCGTCTTTCTTTGTCTCCATAGCGTTGTTTCTTGGACAAGGTATGCAAATACATTATTGGAACACTAACTTTCATTCCTCCTACAGGATATGTATAAAGTAACGCAAGTGAAGAGACAAATCCGATTTCAACTGGTTTAAACTAGTTTCAACTTGTTTTTTAACTCGTACAAACATTTTCAACACCTCTTATAAACCTTACTATCGAATATAAAAATGTTATAAAGTACATGTAATAAATATTACTTGTCCATATTTACTTGCGTTAAAATAATTCAAATTGGATTTGTCTCTTCACTTCACACACACAGTATTTCCAAACTGTGAACACGCAGTCACATTCTAGAGTGAACAAAGGACAATAAATAATGTTTGGGGTTGTTTAACCTCTTTCTTAACGGCAAAGGTTATAATACGAAGAGGACCTACAGCTTTACGTGGGATTCAAACCATCTACTGGTCACTATATCGTCTGAAAGCAGAAGGCGGTCACACATCCAGCTACTGAACAGATCCAACGTCGCTTTAACCTCGCTGAGAAATAGGGTACAAACAGTATAGTAGTGAATGTGTAGGTGTGGGAAGTAGAGGAACGCTGCGTAAAAGATGGAAAAATGCAATTGGTTAATGTGTGAATAAACGTGTAGTTGATATGAATGTGGTACTGTGTCTCACCTGCCAAAGTACCTTTTCCTAGGTGGTAGGGGTGTCGTTCAGGTGGGCCCTAGCGAAGTTTTGTCTGCCGACTTTATTTCTTCGACAACAATGGCTTTCGTCGTGTGATTTGCCCATGAAGTCCTGATCATTTCATGGTTTCTTTCATTGTGGAACGATGAAAGTGTGTGTTGGCTCTTGCCAAAGATCCGTGAATGTCTTTAGATGTCACTCTTGGATTACTGGTAACCTCACGAATGAGTTTCTTAATCATCCTGAATGAGATCTTCGTGGTCGCCCACTCCTCGGCAAGGTTGATGTCGTCTTTATGTCCTTCCATTTGTAAATATTTTGACGAACAGTTGAAACTTTGCTGATATCTTCCAGTACCTCCTCCCTCAAGATGTATGAGCACGAACAATGGCCCTCTGTAGTTCATTCGAGAGTTCCTTCAATCTAGGCATGACACCCGATACTCTTTATGTTATCTGACGCCTGAAATGCAAAGGAAACTATGATAATTACAAAGGTGATCAATCACAGTAAAATAATATCACTACGTTCATACAAGGAATACTACCTTCGTTCAACAAATTTATGACAATATATACTGCAAAATGGTTTATTTACTTTCGCGCGGCCTCCTTTTCACAATTGAGCGTACTAAGGTTTCTGTGTGCGATTATACATGCGTAAATTAGTTTCGAATGGTAGGATAGTGTTACCAGATATGCAAAATGTTTATCACATATAGGTACAAAACGTATTCTCCAGCCAGAGTCACACAAATCGATCGATTGCAGTGGATGGGTTCGCTTACTTTTGCGCATAACTGTACATAGCTTGTTAGTCTAATATTTTGGAATATTTTAAAACAAAAATTCACAGCTTTATAGTTTAGTTAGCCTTGTACAGGCAAACTGCTGTAAATACTAAAAGGGCTACGTCGTAACGACGTCGTAACTTTGCTTCCCGCTTGATCAGTAAAGTTAAGCGACGTTGGGTCTGGACAGTAGTTGGATAGGTAACCGTCCTCTGTGAGCAGATAATGTGGCGACCCTTGGTTCAAACGAATCCAACGTAAAGCTTTAGATTTCCTCCTTGGTATGCCCTTAGATGTTGCAAAGACGTTAAATAACCCCCTAAAACGGGCAAAAAGGATAAAAGTAGGCTTAATGTATCCATAACCTTTCAGACGTAGATTTGTCGAAAACTGGATCTCGTAAATGTTCGATCTTAGCTATTTGGCTACTTGGCGCTCTCATCATCACAACCATTTACAAATCAAACCTGAGGGCAATGATGACAACTCCTCGCATATCCGTTCCTTTTAATACTTTGGAGGCAATGCTTAGCCAGACTGCACTTCCATACGCCATATTTAAAAACACTTATATCCATGCAGTTACTAAGGTAAAGTTATGAAGTTGTTGATTTTATATTTTCATTTAATGTACTACCCTGTTGATATTGAGGATTTAATTCATGTTCCAGCTGTTAGTGAGCTATTGTTGTGTATACAATTTTTATGTAACTGGCGAGGGAATATTTTCCGACATTGTCCAGGGACTACTCTTATGTCTAAGTTTTGGTTTCTTTGATCAGCATATTATAATAGGTTTAAAATAGTTCATAACACTTTATATAATTTATAGCATACCCTGATAGCATGTTAATTTTACATTAACTTTACGTTAACGTTAGTCGGAATGTTGATGCAACGTTATTTTGCTCATTGATTTAACGTTAAAGTAACGTAACTAAGCTAACGTTTGCATACAAACATATATCAAACCAAAATCTAACCGACTCTTTTTCGCAATCCAGCCACCGTCTGGTGGATGCTTTTTACTACCATTTTTAGATGCTTGCTATAGTGGCGTTCATAAGTACAGTATTTGTGACGAGAAATATTTCAGTTATATTCGTCCTTATCTTCTGTACCATGCATAGAATAGTTATGAAAAGTTTATCGTTCGTTTGGAAATTTAACAAATATAAAATACTAATTTAACTCCAACATATAATGTAAAATCTCAAAGAATTTGAGGAAAATAAAAAAAGGTTAAAATGCAAAAGTTTTCGTACATTTATTTACAACATTGAAGAATCATGGATCACGACTAATAGTAACTGTAGGTGTCTGCAATACAAATTAACAAAAATTGCGATCAAGTGAATACTGATATGGATTTTCTTTGGACTAGGCTAACACAGAGCATTGTTGCTTCCATTGGTGAATGGAAGCAACACGTACGGAAGCCACGTATGGAAGCCACGTACGAAAGCCTCGTCAATACATTGATCCCCTATTTACCTGGCAATGCTGCTTCAAGCTGCTCGTACCCTGAAATGGGTGTATGGGTGGAATGATGCTCTACGTAAAAACAGTTTAACCCTTCATACTTCCACTTAAACTATGAGTGCATAGATGATTATATGTATATATATAATCTTAAAGTTACAGGGCAAAAATTATTTTTCAGTCATCGCTCTAATAACTTTTTTGAAATAAATATTGCTAAAAAATAAAAAGTTCCTAATTGAAACAACAATATTACAGCGAGGAAGGGCGATAATGCCACTTTCCAGCCACAAAAATCCATTGAAAAACAAGACTTCTCTTCTTTTATAAGCCAGAAACAAAGAAGCTGCCTTGAAGTATAGGGTGTCCGGGTGTACATATAAATGAAAACTCCCTGGGAAAAAGTTTGAATATTAAGCTTATAACTGGATATTAAATACTTATGGTGATTGTAAAGTAAGGATTTGTTTAACCATTAAAAAGGTTGGCTTTATTTCGAAGAAGAGTTCAATTTATAAATGTTATACTCATTTCTCTTCTGTGATCATGAATTCTCTTCTGCCAAATTTTACCAAATTACACTTTTTTTAAGTGAAAAATAGATTCTGAAATTAACAAATTTAAATTCTAATTTACTGTTTTAAACCGATGAACTTTTAATACAACAAAACTTAATGTAAAATTCATATAAAATTTATTAAAAAAAATCAATATATAAAGTATAGGATTAAGTGAAAAATATAGACACAAAAGAAAATAAAATAGATCAGAATGTAAAACTAATTGCTGAAAGCCAAATTCTTGTTTTCTTTTTATTTTATATTTAAATTCACTTGTCTTATATGAACTAAATGGATTTATATATGAAATATCACGCATGAACATATCATTTTGGCATAGTAACTACATACAATTAAAATTGTATGTAGTTTTCGATACATTATTATTGTTTCGATGCAAACTATATATAAACGTTCGTACAACGTTTTCATGTTAACCGTAAACCTTCAATCAACTAACCTAACCAAATATCAACGTTGATGTAAAGTTTGTATGCTATCTGGGATATCTAGTAAAAATGCTCTGAGTCAGAACCTTAAATATAATTATAGTTTTATAATTAATTTAAGACTTATTTTAATGTTTTAGAGAGCTTTGCTTCAACTACACGAAAGACAATATGTTATAAGTGGCTAGAAACTTATGTTTTGACGGATAACCTTTTGCTAAACCTCATGTCCTGTTCAACCTAGCTATAAACTTGTTGAACAAAATCCAATTTAGTGGCTAAGTCATAATGCACACCAACTGAAACACGCCAATGATACAGCAGCTTCAATTTTGCCACCTGTCATTTCAATACAAAAGCAGAAGTTAAAACTGAACAGTAAGGTTGTTTTCGAGACCAATTAACGGTGCTGGTTAAGTGTGCGGTCTACCTAGCTTTTAGTTAGCCTTATAAGGCTAACTAATGAAACTATCACGACTTAACCTAACCAATCGTTAGGTCAACTGTACGCCCTTGACGATTGGTTAGGTTAAGTCGTGATAGTTTCATTAGTTAGCCTTATAAGGCTAACTAAAAGCTAGGTAGACCGCCCACTTAACCAGCACCCAATTAACATCCTGCCAATAGTATACTATTTAATTTTGGTGGGCTGTAGTACGTTGAACAAAAAGTATTTTGAAGTTATTTCCCGAAGAAGTATTTAAATAAAGCTTGAGTAGCCTTATCACTGAAATGAAAGAGGCAGATACGTTTGTCCAATAGGAGCAAGTCCCTGAAGCGGTAAAGGTAACAATAAGAAGTTATCTGCTCGGTTAAGCAATATGGCACTGCAACATTTGTAACCATGACCTTAATACTTTCAGGAGTCTCCCAAAGGTTCTTTGTTGAGGAGATTTTTCGATTCTATGGTACCGCCTTTCACTGATGTAAACAAAGCTATTGAAAAAATAACAAATGGAGAAATAGCCTTCTCCGCTACTTTACGAGGAATAGAATATGTACAACACGTACAATTCACTCAGGTAAATTTTATAGTAAAGTTTTTCCATTGTAATCTTCAGGTTTTTGGAAAACTAATATTTTCAAAGATATCCACTGAATTTAAAATGAGACTAGCTTTCTCAAATTAGGACTCCATCTAACCAAAATTATGTACTTTAAAAAAAGTGCTATAATCATTTGGATTTCAATTAACTACTCAATAGTTTAGACAGAACCCAATATTTTATAATTAGAAAAAAGTTTACAAATACAAATATGAAGAGCGAATATGAAAATGAGTGGTCGTTACTACTTTATTTAGTTACAATATTCAGTTAAATATTTAACAAAAGTACAGTAACATAATGATTAATTTAGTTGACAGTTGTAGGGTCCAAATTATAAGGTAAAGTTAACGCAAACTTAGGCTGAGAATGTCTGAGCTCGATGAAAAAGGTACGAAGATCCGCGGGAGATTGCGTCTGAACTTAGTTTTCTCTGCTGGTGTTCCCAAAGCCCAGCTGTGTAGATCGTAAGAAATTCCCGTTGTTTAAAACGAGGAAGGAACTTCCGGAATGTCATACATTTTATCTATGCTGTCTGCTCACCCGCGTGATTGAATTCTGCTAATTTGTTTTTTCCCCATTGGAAACCGTTACAAACACCTACGGAAAGAAATATATGCTTACAGTAAACACGCGAAATTGATCAATAACTCGCGCCCAAAAAGAATATGAGAAGGGACTGAATTAATTTTATATATTTCTATAGCTATCTGATGAAGTACAGAAAATTGTATATTGAAGGCCACCAGACTCTATCAAAGTCCAAAATTGCGTTGATCCTTAAGGATATTGCAGTCTCTTTTTGAGTTATCATTATTTAAGTTAGGTTTCATTTTCTCATACGCTTGACGATGAGCCACCCAACGGTCGGCCGACATCGGCTGTGACATCTCACATTGTGCAACGTGCTAACAGCATCATTCGATCAAATCTGTGCCTCACATACAACGAGCTATCACTGGAGCTAGAGCTAGGAATTAGTGAAGGAAGTGTGAATACGATAATTCAGCAACTGGGATACTCAAAAGTGTGTTCGCTGTTTGTTCCTCGCGAACTGACTGAAGATCACAAAGCTCAGAGAAAAGAAATTGCTTGAGTCGTTGGTTCGATACGAGACAGAAGGCAATGACTTTCTTTCACGAATTGTGACTGGGGATGAGACTTTCAACATCACTTTGAACCTGAAATAAAACGCCAATCCGTGGAGTGGCATCACGCAGACTCTCCACGCAAGGAAAAGTTCAAAATGGCTCCCTCTGCACGAAAGGTTATGGCCACCATCTTCTGGGACATGAAAGGGGTGATTTTGGTGGACATTATGAAGAAAGGACAAACAATCAACTCAGCGGCATATATTGCTACGCTACAGAGACTCCAGAGACGTGTAAAGCGAGTTCGACCGGAGAGAAAGCGGGAAGATGTCCTTCTTTTGCACGATAACGCAAGACCACACAACAATTTCCAAACAAGAGAGGCCATCACAAAAATGCGCTTGACTGTGTTACCCCACCCTCCATACAGCCCGGATCTGGCACCTTCAGACTTCCATTTGTTTGGGCCAATGAAGGATGCTATTCGTGGAAGAAAGTTTCAGAGTGACGATGAGGTTGTTGAGGAGGTTAAGAGGTGGCTCCAGCGGAACCCAGTCGACTTTTACCAGCAAGGAATAAAGGCCCTTGTTTCGAGGTGGAGGAAAGCCGTAGAAAAGGATGGAGACTATGTGGAAAAATAAAAACTTGTAAAAAAGTTATGTAACTACTTGCGTACAAAATTTCTGGAACTTACAAGGAAACTTGGAAAGAAAAAAAAAAAGGTGGGGCAAAATATATTGAGTGGCCCTCGTATATGTATATTTAGCTATCTGATATCGCATTAATATATTCACAGTATTCTTATCTGAATATGCCATTGAAAGCATGGAAGCTTTTTAGACAAAAATTAATGGTATCCAGTATATTTATTACATTAGTATAATAATAATAATAATGATAATAATAATAATAAAAACTTACAAATTTATTGTTTGTACATTTTACACACTTAAATAAAATGATCAACTGTATATTTAGTAAAATCTAAATATTTCCTCATGAAAAAAATTTACGATGAATTATGAAATTATGATAATAATGACAAACTTCATTGGTAGTAGACAAATCCCATAAAAAATTACAAAATTCATCATGGTAATAAACGATACAATTATTCAAACAATAAATTTAAAAATTACTAATAAAAAAAATTAGGCTTAAACAAAAGAAATAAGAATAATGCACGTTATGAAACGAGTAATAATAAAATTAATAATGAAAAAATACCCAAAACTAATACTAGAAAATAAAAATAAAAATTACATGCAATGGAATGGCTAATGCATGAAACTATAGGCAAACACTTTCATACCAAGAGGTCCACAGTCTAGAACAGAGTTTTTCAAACTTTTTGAAGCCACGGAACTTTTATTTAAAAAAAACAAATTCACGGAACCTTGACCAACAGGCAAAATTTTAATGATATATGGCAAATGGTAATAAAACACAATTTATACTCACTGCAGTTTATTTATGTAATTTATGAAATTTACATATACAGTATACACTTATATGAATTTCACAAATAAAAATATATATATATATATATGATATAAGTTTAGAAATTTGCAAGGAAAAAAAAGACAATTTACTTTTATTGACCTATTATTTTAAATTCCCTTCCCCACATTACTGTCAGCATAAAAGAAATTATAAGTATAAAAAATATCATGTCTATTTCTCCGTGTGAACTGAGAAAACTAAACCTAAAAACAGAAAAACTCACCAAATCAATCAGACCAGTGCTTGTGGTCAACAGCTGTGTTTTGTTTACAAAATGGGCTCCTGTTTCTTACTGTGGCTGCAAGAAGACAACACTTATTCTGGATATCTCATTATTTGAATTAAAATTCTCTCTTTCGCCCACGCCTACGCCTTTCAAAACACAATCACTGAATTCGCAGAATATATATCGTAAATTCATCCGTGCCAGTTGATATTATTTTATCTTACCTCTCTCTCCTTCTCAGTCTCTCATGACATGCCCCACGGAACCCCATCAAGTTATCGCGGAACCCTAGTGTTCCGCGGAACACAGTTTGAAAACCCCTGGTCTGAAAGACATAAAGCAGGACTGATGAATAGTGTGGACAATTGGATTGTGTGAGTTTTAAATTTTTCGCATTAGACTGTATTGAGCACGTCTTGTTACCTCAGGGAGACTCGGAATGTTGCTTTTGGCGAACATTTGAAAAGCTGAGTATTTTGGAGGTAACTTCAAAATATCAATATCTGTTATAAAGCAAATGTAGAGTTCTGGAGGAGCCTTTTTTTATATGATAATAATTAACCCAGAGTTGCTGCCCATAAATATTAGTGCAGAAAGTACGAAAAGAGTGTCTTTAGCTTCGCCCGTACAGAATTTGGAGTTCTTTACAATCATGTCTGTCTTAACGCAGTAACTTCGATATTGTTTCCCTGTCTGAATCGTCACTCAAGGAGCCAGAGCATTTTTTAACCTAGTGAGTGGGCGACATAAATGTCACCCAGTGAAGAAAATTTGTCGCCCAGTAAATGAAATTTTAGGGTACTGGGCTAGTGTTATTTCAGACCACACGGGGATGGTGGCCTGATTAGGGAACATCCGGATCCATAGTATCCTTAATCCAGGGGTGTACTGGGACCGGTTCGGTCCGGTTCGCCCGAACCTGTTGCTAAATTTTGATTGAATCACCGAACCGTTTGTTTGTTTTTAACAAATATTTAACAGTCAGTAGAAATTCATTTATATCTAATTTTTTTTCATTTTTTCAGGATTTTATAGAAAAATATAGGTACTATCACAAGCAGTGGTCGTTTCAATATTTATTTATTTTTTGATGAAAAATTAGTTTATTTTTAGATAAGTATGTCGTTAGTGGATGTAAAGAATATGTTAAATAATTTCTGCCAAAATGTTACAAAATGTTACAAAAACCCCGCTGGGGGAGCTACCGCTCACCCCAGACCCCCTAGCTTAATGACTCGCGCCATTGGCGCTCGCCGATTTACACCCCTATCTCTATCAGAACCAGTTGTTAAGAAATTGGCAGCACACCCCTGCCTTAATCCCCCCCCCCCACTTCCCGATCTGCCTTTGTCGCCCAGTGGGAAAAGCTTAAAAAATGCTCTGCAAGGAGCTGGTGATAATTTGACTCAAATACTTACATTCTTGTAATTGTTCTATTGATTGGTCTCTTATTTTGAAAATAATATTAGCTGTTTGGTTTGAGCTTTTAGGATGGAATTGAATAACCTTAGTTTTAATAGCATTAAAATTAATTTCATGGTTCTGAGAATATAATTCACAATTTTTATTCAGTATATATATATATATATATATATATATATATATATATATATATATATATATATATATATATATATATATATATATACTGTGTGTATATATCTCTATATATATGAGGCGTCCCGCGTCTTAAGGTACCTAAGCGCCAAAATTAAAATTCGCCAGAAATCGCCTCCAAAGTTCATCAATATTCTCGCAATAGTATCTCTGTTATTAATTGAGCTAGAACGTTCATTTTTGGCTAAATTAGAGTTCTAAGTATGCTAATGAAGATGTTGATGAGTTTTTGGAATAGATTTTCATATTTTATATTTTATATATAATTTTTTTAATTTTTTGATTTTCTTATTATGCCAAACTTTGGGTGAACTTTTGGCTGGCGATAGAGGTGAAAAAAGTAGTTCACTTCATAAGGTTTTCAACCATACTTCTAGTGTCGTAAGGTCATTATAACCCAAACCACGCGATAGAGGAAGGGTGAAAATAGTGATATCCATCAAAAACACGTTTTCGCCTGTGGTGGCGCTTAGGTACCGTAAGATGCGCGACCCCTCATATATACTGCTCGATACGACCATGTCATAAACATTTAACCTTCGTATTCCTTTACGAGCAAACTAGTTGGAAAATACTTTTAATTTGTGTTTTCATTATCTTTTGTAATAGTTTGGCCACTGCAAAATTACATGTATGAAAGAAAAATTCCTCGAAGTGAGTGCTGGTCTAGTTATTCCCAAAAACAGAACATGGAAAAAGGACTTAGATCAAGTGTGAGTAAGATTTATATTTGTCTTTTTATCAGGAATGATATGAGGCCTTCCCTGGAAGAAGTGGCTACGCGACAAAAGTAAAAAACGCCAGAAAACGCAGTGAAAGTTGTACCAAATTTGAAAGTGGAATAATTTTTTAACCTTTGAAGATATTTCGCTAAAATATCGTCAAAAGTTCAAAAGTTATGGCAACTTTCCAAATATGGTACAACTTTCACTGCGTTTTCTGGCGTTTTTTACTTTTGTCGCTTAACCACTTCTTCCAAGGAGGGCCTCATATTCAGTAACATGAATATTTGAGTTGAATTGAATTGAATAACCTTTATTAATAATAAAATAAATACTTTCGTTTTACAATTTACAATGATATGAATAATTGTGAAGCTCGACTATTTATTTTATTTAATTTGGCCCTTAAGTTTTAGGCTTTACTGGGCTCTTATTAAAAATAAACAGCTAGTTGTTATTAATTAATAATAATTAAATAAATAAGTAAATAAGTATTATTAATAGTTAAAACATGTATTAATCTTAAATTATAACTACTGACATGACAAATGCAAGGTCACCATTGAAGGCACTATACCAATACCATACAAAGAAACCAATATTATACATGAGAGATAAGAATTAAACAATCCCAGAAAATGTGTTTTTTAATACAGATTACACACGAGAAATTAATAATCAGTAAACAATAGTAATGGACATTAATCCTAGATTTTTGTTAGTATGCCATTATTAATCGGGATTTCAATTTGGTTTTAAACAAATTTACATTCACAATATTTTTTATATCAGCATTTAAGTCATTCCATAGTTTCAATCCAATGAAAATGGCTAGTTTTTGAGATGAAGACAATCTAAATTGAAGTATAACAAGCTTTGATCTATTTCTGGTCTAATACGAGTGGATTTCTTGATGAGTAACAAAATATCTATTTACCCATTGTAAATTACTGATTTTGTTCTTACACTTGTAAATAAAAATAAAATGTGCCAGTTTGGTTATATCATTGAGCTTTAGTAGGTTTAGCTCTTTAAATAATGCACTAGAGTGATCAAGTAAATCAGCATCGCTCGTTTTTTGGATGACAAAGATACCATTTAATGCGTTGTTAGCGGAGTTTCCCCAAACAAGGATGCAGTATAAATGCAAAAAAAACTTCACTTTTTTACGTGACGGTCAAAATATGAAAATAAAAATCCACTCTAATAGACAGAGTTTATTTCCACAACAGTTTCGACGCCCATTGGCATCCTCCTCGGGTGGATACAGAAAAACGAATGAACCAAAACATATATAAGGAAGAACAAGAGTATGATAAACAGTCAATAAAACCTGTTTAAGGACTACATTTCTAAGTTTAAACATTATAGCAACGCTCCTTGAAATCTTTTTCGCTATATAATTTACATGATCACTCCATTGCAAATTCTTATCTAGCATTACACCAAGAAATTTTGTTACAGTACACTCCTTTATAGCGATTTCATTAACATTAAGTTCATCACAATATACATTTCTTTTATTAGTAAAAATCATGAAATTTGTTTTACTGGTATTTAGGAAGAGTTTATTGGCGATCAACCATTTCATTACACTGATAAATTCTGGATTAAATATATTCTTAGCTGAATTAACATCTTTGCAAGAAAACGACACACTTGTATCATTATGAAGTTCAGTATATCAGATGAACGTGGAAGGTCATTTATATATAATAAAAATAACAGTGGACCCAGAACTGAGCCCTGTGGCACACCATGTTTGACAAGCGCTTTAGTTGAGCAAACCTTATTTACTGATACAAAATGATATCTACTGGACAAATAATTTTTAAACCAATCACTGATTGCTCCTCTAAAGCCGTAACAATATAATTTATTAAGTAGAATATTATGGTCTATTACATCAAACGACTTACTCAAATCCATAAATATTGATATCATTATTTCTTTGTTCTCTTTAGCTATATTTGCATTTTCCATAAGATTTAAAATAGCCATTTCCATTGTTTTATTATTACGGAAGCCATATTGATTTGGAGATAATAAATTGTAGGATTCTAAATATCGCTGCATTCTACTTTTTACAATTTTTTCAAAAACTTTGCTGAACACAGATAATGAACACACCGGCCTGTAATTTGTTGCTAGTGTAGGATCACCCCCTTTAAAAAGGGGTGTTATACAACCAGTTTTTAGCATTGATGGGAATATTCCTTTGGAAATACTTTGATTGATAATTTTAGCCAAAGTTAAAGATATCTCATCTTTAACAAATTTCAATATAGGTACAGGAATGTTATGAATGTTATTTTTTGTATTTTTAATTTATCAGTAATATTCCGGACCTCAGTAGAGGTAGCAGGAACAAAAGAAAATGAAGTTAGTTGGCTGGGTGGCATATATTCTAGAGGTGAGTGATCATTATTTAGTAATTGTGAACGAAGCTTATCTGCTATTGAAGTAAAATGTACATTTAAAGAGCCTGCAATAGCAGTATCATCAGTAATTTCTTTATTATCAACATTTAATTTCTCTATTGAATTTTTCTTAATTTGTTTTCCGAGAAGATTGTTTATGGTTGTCCAAGTGTTTTTCATATCTCCTTTATGTTTGGAAAATTGATTGTTATAATAGTTATATTTTGCAATTTTGATTATTGTATTTTAGGAATTTTGCTCTGCAATTGCAATTTGAATAATTTATCTGTTCTTTATTGAAGTGATAATTCCTGGAGTGATCCATGGATTTACGACCCTTTTGGGCGAAACTGTTTTTCTCCTTAAAGGAAAGCAAATATTAAAAATATGGAATAAGGTGTCATAGAAGAACTGAAACATATGATCTGTGTCATTTATAGGTTCGCCACAGTCAAATCGAGTATTTTCTACATCCCCAATAAATTTTCTTTTGTTAACCTCTGAGAATATTCTGTAATCAATAGTTGTTTTGTCCGCAACCTGAACAATGTTATTGAATATAACGTAAGTAGGAAAATGATCACTGATGTTTGTGGTTATAATTCCAGAATTTACGAGGGCATTGCTATTTACAAATATATTATCAATCATAAATTCTGTTATTCGATTACTATAGTTGTAGACTCGAGTGGGTTTGGTAATAGTATGACTAAGATAGAAAGAATTCATTAAGTTTAAAAATTTATGAGAGATTGCTTCAGATTGCAAATTGATGTTGAAGTCTCCCGCAACTATGGCATTCGATTTATGGAAGTTGCATAACATGTTATCTAAGTGAATTAAAAAGCTATTGATATTAGTATTAGGTGGTCTATATATTGCGGGGACAGAATGTACATTACTTTTGTCTTTTATATTAACAATCAGGTTTTCATTATCACTATTACATGGAGAAAATACTTCGTTAGAGTCGTAAGCTTCATGCATATACTCAGAGATATCCCCACCAATCTGACCATCTCTTACAGTAATTATCTATATTATACAGGTTTTTAATACTACTATTTAACCAGGTTTCCGTGAGAATTATAACACTAAATTTGACCGTAGAAGTTTTCAAAAGGGCCAATAAGTAGTTATAGTTCCTAGGTAAGCTTCGAATGTTTAGATTTAGCACTGAAACATTTTTATAAATATCCTTTTGTAATACAAAGGCATTAAACTCATTCATCGTCATCGATGAGACCATGCAATTGCCTACACCAGATTCCTGTTCTAGATTCTCTAAACTGGATATAGAATTTTTTGTTAATGAATTGAAATGATTAATATCGGCACATATACTATGAAAGTCTTCATCGATGAAAGCCATTTAACAGTAGTTCTCAAACAATTTCACTAAATACAGAATACGGGAATAAGGAGTTACCGCCCAGTTGAGCCGAGAATGGGAAAGTCGACTGATGAGATTGTATACGGAGTTATTCGCAGGCCTCCTGTATGCCGACTGTCGGCTGGCGTTTCCGTAGTTCTCATAGCTTCGAATGCTTTTTCACTAACAAGGTGAACGCCTTTGACCGAAGTATTCCGCGTTGGAGGAGTCTCTCTCTCTTTAATAATTAACTTCGCTCCAGGGAAGTAGGCAACTTTCCCGAGTCTCCTCGCTTCTATGAGTTTAGGGAGCTTTTATTTACGAATTTTACGTGTTGTTTCCTCACATACGTCGTCATTGACGAAGATTTTTTATCCTTTCAGCTTCCTTATGTCTTTTAATATTAAATCTCTGTGACTTTCATCCTCACATATTACTTTTATAGCTGAAGTGGGCGTCTTAGATTCAGTCGTGTCTTTAACTCAAGAATTTGTCTTTTGTGGTGGAATTAATATAACTATTAAAGGCAGTATTAATAAATTTTTTAAATCTCTCATACCATTCGTTCCCATAGCGGAGTCCGAGAAAAGCTGCAGAGATGAAAATTATTTGCCAACCTATATAAAAATAAACTTTATTATTTAATTCTTCGAAGGTTATATAGGACTTTCCTAAATACTCTCAACAAATACAGCATCGACTCAAAAGAGTGTATATAATTTCTTTAAACTACTTTGAAACATTATTATAATTGCTTGCCAATGCTCATTCTTTAGCTATAATTCTTATGTGAGGTGATTTTGGGATTATAAAAATAAAGAGTTCAGGAAATTTCTTCGTATGTCAAACAGATTCTGAGACAGAAGAAGTTTAGGAACAGATAATAAAAACCCACTTCGTTTTTCTGTATCCACCCGAAGAGGATGCCAATGGACATCGAAACCGTTGTGGAAATAAACTCTGTCTATTAGAGTGGGTTTTTATTATCATATTTTGACCTTCACGTAGAAAAAAGTGAATTTTTTTGCATAAGTTTAGGAACGATTGTCCTATCATCTTATGAACTGTACAGCTTCTCAAGATTGATTAACTTTTCAAATCCCTTTTCCAATCGGTTACTCCTTGATATATCCTCAATACTACGTAATTTCTTATTTTTAAGTCTTTTTTTATATTACCTAGCCGAATGTTCAAAAACATGTCAGAAAACCAAGCCAATGATTCTGAATTATTGTATTGGCCTCTCTATTTGTATTTTGAACTCTTTCTTTAAGTTCATCAAAACATATTTTCTTTATTTTACACAGGCATATTTAGCTGAGGCTTCAACCCAACCTAAATTTGGCATAATTGCAAAGCCTGTTAAAATCTGTTAAAACCGTTTAACAGTGAGTAAAGTTTAAAGGTACAACCCTAACATTGTCATGAAAGGTAACGCTGGATTCCTGAGGTTGGAAGTGGTACCTTATTCCCTGTAGTGATCCCTATGTATCCTTGTGTGTGTGTGTGTGTGTGTTTTTTGTCCCGAGTTCAAGCATCGTCCCCAGCCCATGAAGGATGGAAAATGGGTTTTTAGATAATGTGTGTGTGTGTGGGTGTGTGAATCTGTTATTAAAAATGACAGGCTACATGAAATCATTGAAATGAAGTACTATTGGTCAGTTTTTGAAAGAGTCATTTCAATGATTGGGACATCATCTATAAGATACATAAATTGTTCACAAACTTTCACAACTACTGTTAAGTACTGTACTAGTACTACTACATACGATTAGTTAATTTTAACATTAATTTAGAATTAAATAAATTTATCTTTTATTAGAGCTTCAAACAGGGGATAAAGACGCTTTTCAAACTTCTTTTCTTTTCAGGATCATTCGATTAAAGGAAGCGGGCATTGTCTCTCAATGGATGAAAGAAGCTCTACGAAACGCGACTAACTGTCTTCTAACAAGCAAGGTCAGACAAACACTGAAACCTATGACGGTGAAAGATTTCTACGGGATATTTTGTTTGGTATTTGCAGGTCAGTTCATGCGAACTTCAATATAATAATAATAATAATAATAATAATAATAATAATAATAATAATAATTTTCATTCACAAAGAACACATTACATAAGATATACATTACACCCATGTAAGTTTACACAATGTTGACATTAACGTTTAATTTGGATTTCCAGTGACAAGTAGTTTAATTACAGTACTGTATTCTTATGTGAATATGCCGTTGGGAAGCATGACAAGCTTTTCAGGCAAAAATCTTTTAGATTCATTTCTATTTTTACAGAGGAAAGTATGAAATATAAATAGAATTAGTAAAAAATAAAATAAAGTTGCCTTTAGTTAACTCTGTCATTACAAATGAAAATTGAAATAATCTTCGAAATAATAGAAAAGGAAAGGGTAAACAACACGGTTTGATAATAGAGACAATAGATAAGAAAAATGGAAACAATACGTAAACTGAACATGTTGAAATACCAATAATAATTATTTTTTATTATTATAAATTAGAAATGATGTTACAATCTCAAAATTACAAAAATACAGATAAATGAGGCACATTTGTAACTATGGCGTAATATAATGAAAATTTTTAATATATAATTTATATAACTTGTGGCTGCGCCCTATTTAAGATTGTGAATTTTGCATACAAAATAGGTGATTTTCTTTGTTTAATAATATTTGCAAGTTGCAATATATATACATACACACATACATTATTAGGAGATCACAAAGTGTTTCTTTAGTGATTTGCGAAACGGTATAGCGTTCCAGATATCTGCCCCTTTGTAGGAGAGAGCATTTTCTGCAATTTGCAGTGAATAATTTGATTTATGTATGAAATCACTGCGAAGTCTTGTATTATGATTATTGTTGAAAAAAGTGGTTAGAAATAACCGCATATATTTCCAAAGAAAATATAAACAAAATAAATAAAAATAAAAACCCTCGTTTCTAACCAACTAGTGAAGTTGGGTTTCCCTAATTAACAAAAAGAAGGAAAAAAAAAAGTTTCTGGGACAAAGAAAAACGGAGCTTTGGCCAGTCTTGAAAATTTTTGACCGCATGAAGCGGGCCCCTTTTTTCTCAAAAAAATTAAAATGCTCGTGGTTACCCAAACCGGGAAACTGAGTCAACCTTCAAATCTAACAACCTTTAATTAAATCGTATCCTTAATTAATAACCACTGCAATTAATCAAAACCCATGTTTAACTAAATAGAGGCCGATCAGAACTAGGTGCAAGTAAGTTAAAGAAAATAACTAAGGTAAGAGAAAAACTAGGTACCTAGACGAAACTCGAACCGGGCTACAACGGCCCTAACTCAATAATTAAATGGCTGTTATAGCCCCTATTAAAACCTAAAGGCAATATAGCCCTAACCTAACTTAAATAAAACCTTCTAAACCTTAAACCTTTAAAACCAAAAACTTAAGGGCAATCCAGCCCTAGCCTAACTTAACCTGCAAAACCTAGGTCTGGGAAATAGCCCCTACAAATAAATAACCTAGCAGTGTGTTAAACGATAACCTAAAACAACAACGAAATTTAAAAACCTGGAAACTAAATGAAACTTATGAATCAGTTAGAAACTGAAAGGGTAACGTTCAACTGGCAACTTCATTTTTGGTAAGTCTAAATTAATTTTGATGAATTTAGCTTCACCATAGTTAGTAATCTGGCTGCTGACCAAATTTAATCTGAAAACCACTGCAACCTACAGTGAAAAAGTCTGTAGCTGTGTTGACAGTGTCTAAATAGGCCATTATTATTTCTATAATTACCGAGTCTATTTAAAGTAAACTTAACCTTAATACTACACCTAAATAAAAATAATATCTCTCAAGCTAATCAATAAATTTTTCAATATGGCGCCCCCGGGTGGGCAGTCGAGAAGTTAGTTACCCTTTTTTTGTTTTAATTCTGATACAATAGTTTTAAATCCAGTGAATTAAATTTTTTACACAACCTAAACAAACCTAGCCTAACCTGGCTAAACCTAAAAAAACAAACCTAGCCTAACCTGGCTGAACCTAAAAAAACAAACCTAGCCTAACCTGGCTGAACCTAAAAAACAAACCTAGCCTAACCTGGCTGAACCTAAAAAAAACAAACCTAGCCTAACCTGGCTGAACCTAAAAAAACAAACCTAGCCTAACCTGGCTGAACCTAAAAAACAAACCTACCCTACCCTACCAACCCTACCTAACCTACCAAACCAACCTAACCTACCCTACCAAACGTACATAACCTACCCTACTTAACCTAAAATACCTAACCTACCTACCCATAATAAACCTAAAAATGGCTAATCAAACTGAAGCCACTCGTGGAAAAAGTATGGAGACCTGGTTGGGAAGTGATGTGGAAGCACTTGAAACTAGTAAACTGGTAAAAAGGAGGGGAGCAATCAGAACCTCAGCTACTAAACTTTTAGCTACAATCAAAGAGAGATGGGATGATTGGACTGAGGAACAAAAAAATTCACATGCTCGGCTTTTGTCCTCACAACTGGACAAGTTACAAAATTTAGACGAGGAAATCCTTAGAATGTATGTTTGTTCCGAAGGCTTCTCAGAGGATAAACAAGAAGAACTAGATGAAAAAAATAGTTATTACCACTTTGAAATAGATCAAATGATACAAGCATTAACAACTAAAAAAGAAAATAATGCCGAAGCCAAACCTAAACTAAGAATAAGTACTAAAATTCCTGAGCTTCAAATATTACCATTTGATGGAAATCCCTCTAAATTTCAAAACTTTAAGACCTCATTCAGAAACATTTATGATAACATAGGTCTTTCCGAAGAAGAGAAATTTGCCTACCTAAAACAACATTTGAGTGGAAACCCTGCCATTCAAATCAACTGCATGCAAGAAAGTAAAACCTCTTATGAAGAAGCATGGCAGCAGTTGGAGGGCTGTTATGCAACACCAGGCCAAATTAAATTCTCCATAATAAAATCCCTTTTAACTAAATCCATAATAACCAAAAATTTTAAATCACTTCATGACTTTCAAGCAGATATGCACTCTACCATAAATTTAATGCAAACTCAAAAATTAGAATTAGAAGATATACTCTTGTATGTATATTATAATAAACTAACTCAAGAAACTCAGGAATTTTTAAGAACTTGTGGGTTTAAACTCTATGACCCCTTTAATAATTTTAAAGAAGCAATTGCTGAAGCTACCAAAACCTTAGCTAATGTTAATTTTGATCTGGAACAAAGTGAGTTGACTACCTTGATACCTAAACAAAAAAGAAACTTCTCTCCAGAACCAGCCAGAAAACCATGGTATTCTGGCCAAACTACAGCTGCTCTGGCGGTTTCTACCCAAAACAATCCTCAAGAAGAGCTCAATATACTGACCAGAGAGAACCTTACTGCAAATTGTGTAAGAAAAACTCTCACAAAATCTCAAAATGTGATTCTTTCCCTGAAAGTTGGGATAAACTGAAAAAACTTGCTAAATTAAATTATTGTACTAAATGTACCTCATCTAAACACCAAGCCAAAGAATGCCCCATTTCTTTACAACCCTGTTCATTTTGTAGGTTTTCTAACCATTTATCCTTCCTTTGTACCAAACAAAAAGGAAAACCAGAGGGAGATAAGAAAACCAAAACCAGTACGGAAGTAGCTACCCAAAAAGAAAACTCCAAACAAGGGAAACAAGTTACTAACTTATTAAGTTTAAAAAACACTGATCAAGAAGTAGCATTAATCCCTTCCATGCAAATGAGAATAAGAAACTCAGAAAAATCAATTAAATGCAGAGCACTTTTGGATAATTGTAGTCAAGCCAGCTACATTACCAAGGAACTCGTGAAAAAATTAAATCTTCCAACTAAACACTACGAGGAATCCATAACCATAACAGGATTTATAGCCGACAAGAAACAACCAAATTATGAAGTAGCTATAATTAAATTGGAGGATTCTAGAAACCCTGGAAACTACCAAGAAATAGAAGCTATCATAATTGATGATATTAATATTAAATATGAAGTTCCAGGATTACTGAAACTTCAAACTTATTTAAAATCATTAAATTATCAGCTTGCAGATCACTTTGAAGCTGATGAAGTGGCTGACTTCATGTTAATTTTTGGGGCTGCAACCCACAAACTTTTTGCCCTCAGCAGTCATCAGATTCATACTGCCTCTTGTTATAAATCTCCCTATGGAATACTTTTATTGGGTTTCCCTTCAGATTACTACCCTGAAAAAGAAAAAGAACCAATAAGAGATCAGATCAGCTTCTGTATTACCAACCCGCTACCTACTAGTACAACTTCTAATGAAGATCTAAAAAAAATTGAACACCAGATTGCACAATTTAGCAAACTAGAAAACTTGGGTATTTCTGGGGATGAACCACTTTCAAACAAAGAAAAAGATCTGATTGCAAACTTTGAAAAGGAAGTTAAAAAGAAGATGAAAGATTGTCTGTTAAGGTACCATGGAATGACCAAAAAGATAAAATTTCACCAAACTTTAACTATGCTATTAGCAGGTTAAAGTCCACTTGCAAAAAATTAAAAAAAGATAACTTAATGCAACCTTATTCAGACATCCTTGAACAACAATTCCAGGAAGGAATAATAGAAGAAGTACCTCTAACAGAACACTTAAGACAAGCAGGAAATTTTTTACCTCACTTTCCCGTAGTTCGCCCTGGGGTACAAACAACTAAAGTTAGGATTGTAGTAGATCCCTCGGGTAAAAGCAAACCAGAAGAAATAACCGTAAATGATGCTACTGAGGACTGCCCTTCACTCCTACCTCACTTAGCAAAATTGTGCATTAAATTAAGGCATGGTAAATATTTGATGATTGGGGACATTCAAAAAGCATATTTACAACTTAAATATCAAACAGAATTTGACTGCAATGCCCACAAAATTCTGTGGGTAAAGAATACCCAATTGGCTCCAAATGACAACAACCTGAGCTGCTATAAATATAGAAGAGTTACCTTTGGCAACAAAAGCAGTCCATTTTTACTACAACAATCTCTACAACACATATTTAATGAACAACAAAACCAAGTGGCAGACTACCTAGCTAACCGCTTTTACATGGACAATGCTTTAATTAATGCCAACAATCTCTCAGAACTCAAAGACCTTACAATTATAGTGTAAACACTTTAATTGAATATAATTTGAAGCTATATGAATGGGCCTCTAATCACTCAGAACTTCAAGGACTATTTGAAAAACATGACATAGCCTCTCCGAAGATAAAGAAAATGTAAAACTATTAGGATATGGTTGGAACACAAGTGCTGATACACTCCATCTAAAAACGGTAAACTTGAACTCAGAAGCCAAAACTAAAAGAGAAATACTAAGTTCTGTGCAATCATTGTTTGATCCAATTGGATTTGTTGCACCCTTAGTGTTTAAATTAAAACTCTTCATGCAGAAAGTAACAGCTACCAAAAAAAATTGGGATGAATATCTAGAACTGGAAATGCTGCGTGAATGGAAAAAACTTTGTAAAGAAATAAACAAAGTGGAATTTCTGAATTTTCCTAGACAAGCTTTTGAAAATCCCAAACCTCTCATGGAAAATCTTCAACTCCACATCTTTTGTGATGCCAGCCAAGAAGGTTATGCAGTAAGTTGCTATCTAGTTGGAAATGGAAAATCCGAACTAATTTACGCTAAATCAAGAGTCAATCCCAAATCAAAAAATTGGACCATTTGTAACTTGGAATTAATGGCAATCTGCCTAGGAACCAAAGTCCTAGAATACCTTAAAGAAACCTACCTAGAAGAAAACTCAGAAAACCAAAAGTTCTTCAAAACAATAATTTGGACAGACTCACAAGTGGCTTTAAATTGGACTGCTCAAAAATCTCTAAAAATGAAATCAATCTTTGTAAAAAACAGAGTGAAAGACATTCAGGAAGCAACAAGAAACTTAAACCATCACCTGGAATTCAGACATGTAGCAGGAGAAGACAACCCAGCAGACCTACTCACCAGACCAATATCTTTCAAGAAATTTCAAAAACTTCTTCACTTTTACCAACATGGTCCCACATTTTTGAGAAATGAGATGGAATGGCCCACCAACTTAATTTTTAACCCCCACCAAGAAACCTTACAGACAACAATAAATGTGTGTCAAACAACTTGTAAAGAAATAAATGAAAAAACTCCCTTGTTAAATATGGAAAGATTCTCTAACAGGAAAAAACTGGTCAGAATCACTGCCTATGTTCTACGGTTCATAGAAAACTTAAAGTACTTCCGCACTCACAAATATAACCCGAAATGTAACCTGACAATGGAAGAACAAATTGCTGTCTTGGAGAAAAATCATACAGCTTACAAAACTAAGGCCACAAATTACTGGCTAAAATTAGTCCAGCAACAACATTTCTCAAAAGAAAAAGAAATAATCCACAAACTAAATAAAGGAGCAAAAGTTGAGGACCTAACAAAGCTGCAAAAGAATCTAAAACTCTTCATTGACAAAGAAGGGTTAGTCAGAACAATGGGGAGATATAAATATGCAACTAACCTTAACTATTCTGCTAGGTATCCTGTACTACTGCCCGAAAATTCTCATTTAACAACGTTAATTGTAACTGAATGTCATGCAAAAGCCAGTCATGCAACCTTAGCTACCACATGCAATTTCCTCAGACAGGAATTCTGGATCCCCAAAATAAGGCAAGTAGTTAAAAAGGTTCTGAAACAATGTCTGTTTTGCCAAAAATACTTTGCCATGGCTTATGAAGTGCCTACTACTGGACCCTTAGTAACGGAACGTTTAAGCTATGAAAAACCCTTTGAAAAAACTGCCCTTGACTATGTTGGTCCAATTTCTGTCCAGGATGAGAATAACCAATTCATGAAAGTCTACTTATTATTGTTCACTTGCTGCGCCACCAGATTCACTAGCCTTCACATCTGCACTGACCTTTCTGCTAAAACCTTTTTAAGAGAACTCTACCATTTGTCCTTAAACTACTCCCTTCCAAAGGTTTTGATTTCAGACAATCAATCCACCTTCAAAAGATCTGAAGATTACCTTAAACATTGGTTCCAAAATGTTCTTGTGTCTCAGTACCTCTCTGATCATGGTATCCAGTGGAAATTTACAGCAGCCTATTCACCCAGAACCTTAGGAATAGCTGAAAGAATGGTGGGTTTAGTCAAAAGAGCCCTCTATACCTCCCTAAAAGGAAGAAAAATCCCGTTAACTGAACTAAAAACAATTGTTCTTGAAATAATGAACACAATTAATTCAAGACCACTCACTTATGTTAATTCAAATGAAGATCCTTCCTCTGATCTACTAACTCCTTTCAAGTTGCTTTTTGGGTATGACAATACCAAATTCAACTTTTTAACCACTAATGATACCCAAGAAGCAGTTAATGAAGACGATCAGGTGGATGCTGATTATATGACAACAACAGAGGACAAAGAAAGAAAGAAAATACTGGATTACTTTCATAAGGGAGCTAAACAATCTCAAGAAAAAAAAAGATGGCGATACGAATATTTGAGTAGTTTGAGGGAAAAAGAATACCAACAACACAAACAACCAGTAAGTAAAGAACCTAAAGTAGGAGAACTATGTCTCTTAGATGAAAATTCTATGAATCCCAAATACTTCTGGAAGATTGCTGTAATTGAAACATTACACCCAGATGAAGATGGCATAATCAGGCACGTAACTGTAAAAACACCCAATGGTCATCTCTCCAGAAGACACATATATCGGTTATACCCACTGGAAATAACTGATAAGCCAAATATTGACCTGGAAGAACTGGAAAATTCTTCCACGGAATCAGGAACTGTAGATTCTCCTGACACTACTACTGCCGCTACTCAACCCCGACCACAAAGACAAGCTGCAGTTAGATTTCGGGAAGAACTGCAAAGGAAAATACAGAGTGGATCTTTGTGAAGACCACAAATAGAAAATTGTAAATAATTGTAAATAGCTATAACTTAGGACCAACGTTCTACAGAAAAGACGCTTTCATCTTCATATTTCACCTAAAAGGAACTTTTCTGAAGAGCATGTCATTTTCATTCAAAAAAATAAATAAAAAATAAAATTTCCCAAGAATACAATTCTGGGTAAATTTTTCCCCTTGGGGGGAATGTTGAAAAAAGTGGTTAGAAATAACCGCATATATTTCCAAAGAAAATATAAACAAAATAAATAAAAATAAAAACCCTCGTTTCTAACCAACTAGTGAAGTTGGGTTTCCCTAATTAACAAAAGAAGGAAAAAAAAAAGTTTCTGGGACAAAGAAAACGGAGCTTTGCCAGTCTTGAAAATTTTTGACCGCATGAAGCGGGCCCCTTTTTTCTCAAAAAAATTAAAATGCTCGTGGTTACCCAAACCGGGAAACTGAGTCAACCTTCAAATCTAACAACCTTTAATTAAATCGTATCCTTAATTAATAACCACTGCAATTAATCAAAACCCATGTTTAACTAAATAGAGGCCGATCAGAACTAGGTGCAAGTAAGTTAAAGAAAATAACTAAGGTAAGAGAAAAACTAGGTACCTAGACGAAACTCGAACCGGGCTACAACGGCCCTAACTCAATAATTAAATGGCTGTTATAGCCCCTATTAAAACCTAAAGGCAATATAGCCCTAACTTAACTTAAATAAAACCTTCTAAACCTTAAACCTTTAAAACCAAAAACTTAAGGGCAATCCAGCCCTAGCCTAACTTAACCTGCAAAACCTAGGTCTGGGAAATAGCCCCTACAAATAAATAACCTAGCAGTGTGTTAAACGATAACCTAAAACAACAACGAAATTTAAAAACCTGGAAACTAAATGAAACTTATGAATCAGTTAGAAACTGAAAGGGTAACGTTCAACTGGCAACTTCATTTTTGGTAAGTCTAAATTAATTTTGATGAATTTAGCTTCACCATAGTTAGTAATCTGGCTGCTGACCAAATTTAATCTGAAAACCACTGCAACCTACAGTGAAAAAGTCTGTAGCTGTGTTGACAGTGTCTAAATAGGCCATTATTATTTCTATAATTACCGAGTCTATTTAAAGTAAACTTAACCTTAATACTACACCTAAATAAAAATAATATCTCTCAAGCTAATCAATAAATTTTTCAATAATTATGTTTGGTCTGATGAGGGGTAATCGCCCTGTGAATGGGCGAAGTATAGTTTTTATTATTAGCGAAGAATAGTTTTTATTATTAGCAAGTCATTTAGTTTTAGAATATTTAAAACTAAATGACTTGTATAAACTTAGTGTCAGTATCAGTATGTACAAAGTTGCTAATCATGCTAATGATTACATGTGTACATTTTATTTATTTATTTACTTGTCTTTGTTTTCTCATTCAACACCACATAAAAATCAATAAGTCTGTCATTTAAATTTTAAAGGTTCGTCTGTTCAAAGAAAATGTGCATTACATCATTCCTTTATCACTTTAACTTAACATACAAAGTCAACTCATCTCAATCATGAGGTTTCATTCTTAATGAAAATACTACAACTTACTCTAATGTTTAGAAAATGGGAAACAAAGAATTTGAAAGAAAACGTCAGAACATCGTAAACGGAAGAAGCCTTTGTACGCATTATGATTCTTATGTCACCTGATACTAGGTGCGAATATTGAAAACACTTATAAAATATCACGGTTTTAATCCAGGCAAAATTTGAAAAATTTGTCCAACTTGGCTAATGTAGTAAGCAAATCGGAATACTCTCATAGTCTCAGTCATACTGTAGGATTAGGAGACGCTGCGGGCTAATTTTAGTGTAAAATTTTATCAGTGAAAACAGGGCTTCTGAGCGGACTTAGTATATTATATTAGATTCAGATTTTAACCTCACTCACTCTCGCTAAAATGTTTATTTTTACATTTAGGTTACCAAAGTTTTATTAACCCTTTCTGTCCCAGCGATTCCATATGGCATCATCAACAAAAAGTACGTGTAATTTTCTCAGATTAGCTTCAATGATGCCTTATGGCATTTGAATATAATAAATGTATTTTGGACATTGGCCTCAGCATTTATAACCCAAAAGGAGATGCAGAAACTGTATGAAGGGCTACTCTCGTTTAAAATGCAGAAAGTGTGATGTACCATTATGTTCAACAAAGGACAAAACTGTAATGCATTCCATTCGAAGTAGTATGGTCTACTGTTGTGTTTAGCAAAGGACAAATATTGTTTTCATTTGTTGCATTCAAAGTACCAAAGTTATGTTAGTTTCTCTTATTACTTGATAGCGTCAATGGAATCATATAATTTCTAGTGTAAAAGACAGGATAACTTTACAAAGCCCTTCGGCAGATTATGAAATTGCAGTATATCATACGTTTTTTAGCTGTAAATTACATTTCTAGAATTTTTCGAGTAACAGTAACTAAAATTTGAAAATATTACGATTTTACAGTAATTTCGAATCACTGTTTTTAGTTTTGGAACCCATTTGACCTGAAAAGGAATCTGGTGCTAAATTCAAAAGCTTTAGGCTACAACTTTATCACTTACTATCATCCAGTTAATATTAATTTAATTTTTTTCTTCATTATCTGGTAACGTACATTTTCGATATTTTTCAAGTGAATCAATTCAGTTACAAATCTTTTGGAGTTTCATACCAGTATTTTTTGTTATGAAAGATGTTTATTCCGTGTGACAGATATTATCGTATAATAATGTTAATTAATAATTAGTCATAAAATAATATTCCTTTGTCACTACACTGAACTTAAATAATATTATTAGTCACAAGAATCATATTTAAATAGTTGATGAGCGATTTATTACGTCTTTATTAACAAAAACGTCTTGGATTGCAATGTAAGATGTATTTAGAATTCACCGTATCAGCTTTTAACCAAAAACGAGCTACATCATGAAACATTTGATAATATGACACCCTCCTTTCGGTACACCCCTACTGGTGGTCATCCGGGGCAGTCTCCCAACCCGCCTACATCTTTCTATGGCACTGTTTTTCTTATTTTACCAACATTAGCATGACCAAACAGTGTTTATTGTTGTAAAATAAATAAAAAAGGAAAAGCATTATGGTTATTTGACTTTATTTGCAGGCTATGTGTTGTCAACGGTGATATTTGTGATTGAAGTGATTTCTGGACGATGGTACAATCGCCGAGCGATCAGCAGAGTTCTAAACTCTGATCCTGATCAAAGTGGAAATATGAGCGGTTAATCGGTCTTCGCTTGAAACTCGGTTTGTTTTTAACCCTTTAATACCCAGGGGTCTTTCTGAGATGGGGTGAATTCGCCTGGCGTCATCCTAAACAATCGGTAAAGTGGCTCTGGAAACTAAAGGGTTTAAGTGACAAATGAATAAAAAGATTTGACACTACTCTCCGATATTAGGTCTTCTGATTTGTGTAATGTTTTAGTAAGCACTATTTTATTTTGTATGCTCACCAATCACTGCAAAATAAGGAAAAATAAAAGTTCCAACGTTTCTTAAACTGCAAAACCAAAACAGAAATAACCATTCAAAACAAATAACCACATATCATTTTGAATTTTCTGTGACGTTGGAAAGTTCAGATTAATGTTGGCATCAACTGAAAATGTTCATCTGCCATTCTGTGGAAAGCACATAAATATATAATTAATGAATTTATTTCACAATCTTTTCTTTAAGTTGCAATAAGTTTATAAATAACCTTCATATCGAACTGTGTTATGCTTTTTAAAAATATTTAGCAATAAAATAGCCTTGGCCTTTTCTCAAAATGCAAACTGTAGAGCTATTTTAGTTTCTAAATGGACAAGGAAATGCAGAAGAAACGGAAAATACCGGGAAAAAATCTTAATTTTTCCAATATTGAACGTAGGCCTGAACAAAAGAAAAAAGAAAAAAAATGTTCTTAGCACATTAGAACCGCGATCCTTTGACGGAAACACAAATAAAACTTTTTCACTTTCCTGTGTTTCTTTCCCCATTTGAAGATTATTCTTTACCCTTGTTATTAAATATTTCTGAAGGGACTGATGAATTAACACGTTCCCTAGGCATATCATAATCAGTCAGTTATACTACATAGGCTACGTCTCAATTCAACACTGCATATACAGGATGTTTCAGGAGGAAAGGTCAATACTTCGGGAGGTGATAGTATCGGTGATTGTGAGAAAAAAAGTTCATATGAACATGAGTCTAATTCTGAATGGTTACGGAGATAGAGATGTTTGAATCTACAAATACAAAAGCATTGTTAATGGTAATCAAGAAAGAGAAACCAATTACTATTTCTAACATTTAATGTTTAAACATTGGCATTTTGAATGGTATCAGATACAGAAATGACAAATTTGTTACAGTTTACAATACGTTTTCGAAAATCCCACCGTCAACCTCAATGCACTTTGCAACTCGTGTGCGAAGATCGCGTGTTGTTCGTCTGAGTTGATCTTGATGTTCCTTCATGCAGGCAGCAGCATCCAAAATGCGCGCGAGCAATTCGTCTCGTGTATCCACCTTTCTTTTGTAAACTTGACTTTTCATCCACACCCACAAACGATAATCTAACGGAGAGAGGTCTGGAGACCTTGGTGGCCATTGAATGGGACCACCGCGGCCGATCCATCAACCAGGGAAAGTTTGATTTAGGTATTGCATCACCAGACGGGTAGAATGTGGAGGAGCTCCATCATGCTGAAAGTACATACCAGCGCATGTAGCCAAAGGAACATCCTCCAATAGTCCTGGCAATTCATTTTGCAGAAATTCTAGGTAACTTTGTCCTGTAAGACGATTCTCTAAAGTAACAGGGCCAATCAGCTGATCATCGATGATACCGCATCACACATTGGGAGAGAAGCGATGTTGAAAATTTGTTTCCACAGTGGCATTTGGATTTTTGTCTGACCACCGATGAGAGTTACGAGTGTTGTTGATACCGTCACGGGTGAAAGTAGCTTCATCGGTGAACAGTATTAATCGAAGCAATCGGCGATTAGCATTTACCCAATGACAAAATTCCAGTCGCATGGCAGCATCTCCTGGTTGAAGGTGTCGTACACGCTGTACATGATATGGATGCAAGGCTTCCTCACGTAATGTTCGCTATACTCTTGTGTGTGGTACACCGAGACGTGTAGAAATTCTTCGTGAGCTAGTAGTAGGACTATGCTCTACCAACTGAAGAATGTTTTCCACTTCATCCACATCTTGTTGACCTTCACGTTCAGATGAAACATGAGCGCTGGGAAGTGTACCAATCTCACGCAATGTGTTGAAAACCCTGGTAAACACTCTTCGATCCGGAATTCTGCGGTTCGGAAACCGTCGACGGTATTCTGCAACAGCAGCTGTTGCACTTCCATTGCAAAAACCGTATCTGCATATTCGGCATGTGTGAAGGTGTGTGGCATTCTTAACACTGCTTCAAACACCAAATAATGTCACTCACAACAGTCAGCTGTCGATTGGCTTATGTTACATGCTTACATTACAGCTTACATGGTTCAAGGTATAGGGGAGGGAAGCCGGAGGAAGAGCTGCGCGCGCATCAGATTCAAACAGCTCTATCTTGGTAACCATTCAGAATTAGACACATGTTCATACGAACTTTTTTTCTCACAAAGACCGATACTATCACCTCCCGAAGTATTGACCTTTCCTCCTGAAACACCCTGTATGTTCTGACGAAATAATAATGCAATACCGTCCGAAAATGTTTGTCACTTTACTGAAGACTCCGCCCATGGAGGCGGGACTTATATACTTCCCATCAATGTGTATTTAAGCCAAGTTGAATTATATTCAGTCAACTCCGCTTACGAATTATAAAGTGTCCAATCAAGGACCGTATTTCACTTCTTTCTAAAGCTGACCCAATCAGAGGAAGTAAAGTATTTTTATCTTTAAATCCAATACTATTCCGTTGAAGTGCAGGGTTTCTCCATGGAGAGGGGGAGGCGAAGATTTGCCAATCAAATTATGATATAATTTGACAAGTTTGAAGTTTAAGACGATTTAGAGCAGGGGTCGCCAATGCGTCAATCGCGAGCTACTGGTAGCTCGCCGTTGATTGTGGAGTAGCTCGTGTGCTCTTGCCATAACGTCACTTTTCTCATCTGTTAAATGTCCTAGACTGGCGTCACACTTACTACTTTGATGCACGATTCAGCCGTAATCTTTCTTACATCCAGATTCAAGTTAGGCGACGAGATCAGGCATGTTTGATTTTGAGGCGACGTTGCTGCTGCACAGTGTTGCCATATTACCAGAAATTTCTAGAATCCCCTGAATTTTTCTCTTGAATAATAATGAGATCAGAATTTGTTACTTAAAATCCTAACTCTAGAAATTTTGTTGAATGTAATGGTATTATTTTTAAGCATAAATATGCATATTTGTATTAAAATTTATTAATTTTAATACCTAAATATGTACATTTTTAATGAAATTTTTATTTTGATTGTGAAAATTTTTAAATATGGCAAATCTACAGAAATGTTTTGCCAATTTCCAGAATGTTTAATAACTTTTCTCCAAAAATTTAATAAAGAGCATCTGACAAGACTGTAGCTGCAACTGAATCGTGCAACTAAGTCACAAGTTGAGTCGTAGACGTCATCATGACATCATCACCAACGTGGCTACTCTTCTCCTTAGTCTAGTTTAGTTCAAGGCTGTGCCCAGTTGCTTTCTGGTCAATGCCCTGTTCCCACTTACGAGTCATGTTTGTTTTCGTTTGGTTGTGCCTAGTATTTATTATAATTATTGTGTCACTTAATTTGAATCATGGATGCCGAGGTAGGTCCCTTCAAAAAAACACGAAAAACATACTATTTTCATTGAGTGGGAAGACAATTTCTTGTTTTCTTGCATAACCGTCAAACCGAATTTCTTACGATTGGTGGACTGTAGTCCTCATTGAAATGAAGGTAAGAGCAATTTAACTTCATATTAATTGTAACAGTAAAATCGTAATATATATATTATTACATTTAGCAGTTTTTGTCTATATATGCTTGAGTGGCTCGCGGTAATTTTGGTTTAGTTGTCAAAATGAGACAACTCATAACAATGATGGTCGATGTGGCATTTTGATTTTCTGATAATAAGTGAACTGTGCAATAGTCCCTCCTTCAGGGCCGCCCCTAGGCGTTAGACAAGTCAGGCAACGCCTGAAGGCGGCAAGTAGTATGCCCGCAAAAGGAGAGAGTGCAGAGCAATTGCAATGTTGATCAAATGTTGTAAGGTGCCCCCCAGTGCCAACCCCCCTCCGCAGGTGCCAAAAAAAAACAAGGTGGATTCCCCCCAGCTGCCACAAGCTGGGGGAAATCAACCTAACCTAAGAGAGATAGGAGAGAGAGAGGAAGAGACCATCCATCGTCTGCGAGACGCAGACGCATAATGAGAGCTCAGGTAGCCTCACTTGGCTTAGAAGTGTCTTTCAGTCAGTTGGCTTAATCAGCTAGTTGGCTTAATCTGGCTTAGAAGACATATGTATGTGTATATATATTAATAACTTTTAAGTTGCCAGATTGCGCTATTTATTTGGAGATATTCTTGACAGTTGGCTCAGAAATCCGTCAGTCGGCTTAGAAGGTGTTGGTACGGGAACCTCTTATGGGATGAAGAATGTCAACACAGAGTCGGTCAGCCGGTCTGTTTGTCTGTTTGTGCGAATAGTTACAGGAAGTTAATGTGGCAATGTTTTTTTGCAGTTTTTGAAAATCCCAACAACTTTACCATGCCATCAAAGAAACGGCCAAGTTTGGGCAGATCTACATCAGCAGCCAGAAAAAATAAAGAAGCCCGGAAGCTGGAAAGCTCACAAGAAAGACAATCACGTCTTGAAGCTGTCCGAGAAAGTGTAGCAGCTACCAGAGCAAGAGAAACACTGCAAGAAAGACCATCATGTCTTGAAGCTGTCCGAGAAAGTGTAGCAGTTACCAGAGCAAAAGAAACCTCAAGAAAGACAATCACGCCTTGAAGCTGACCGTGAACGACATGCAACAGCAATGTGAAATTTATCCGGGGCAACGCATAATATATATATATATATATATATATGTGAAAATTATTTCACGAAAGTAACACGTGAAAAATATTTATGATGAATAAAACCACGAAGGAAAGGAAACACAGAATGGTGCTCAAGCGCTTTCGTCTAATGACATCCTCAGGAACACTGACGCTCAGTGTTCCTGAGGATGTCATTAGACGAAAGCGCTTGAGCACCATTCTGTGTTTCCTTTCCTTCGTGGTTTTATTCATCATATATATATATTATATATATACAGGGGTTCGACAAAATAATATGAACACCTGCCGATTTCACTGGTTATCTTTACGGACTGCTCAGACACAAAGTAAACGGTCAAATGACTGGCAAACCTATTTAAATGCGTAACAGAGAGTGTATACGTCATGTTATAACCCTCACGTTGTTTTTACAGATCTGAGTGAATATGAATTAGCAGTTATGAAAGACCTGTCAGACTTCCAAAGAGGGCAAATTGTCGGAGCGCGGATGGCTGGTGCATCGGTGACGAAAACCGCTCAGATGTTCACTGTATCCAGAGGAACTGTCTCTATGGTCATGTCTGCATACCAAAACCATGGAAAGACAAGCACCGACAAATGCAATGGTGGACGCAAGAAGAAGCTGTGCGATCGAGACCGCCGGGTGCTAAAGCGCATTGTGACAAAGAACCATAAGACCACAGCTCCAAAAGTGACTGCAGAGCTTAACCAGCATCTTGCAAGCCCGGTATCGACCAGAACTGTGCGTCGCGAGCTCCATGGAGCTGGATACCATGGGAGGGCTGCAATTGCCAAACCCTTCCTTTCGCACATCAACATTGAGCGGCGCAGAAAATGGTGTAATGACCATAAGAATTGGTCAATGGACCGGTGGAAGAATGTAGTCTACTCCGACGAATCCTCCTTTACGCTATTTCCATGTTCCGGTCGAGTTTACGTCTGGAGACAGCCTAAAGATGCTTATGACCCCGACTGCCTGACCCCAACCGTTAAGCATGGAGGCGGATCTGTGATGGTTTGGGCAGCAATATCGTGGAATACTCTTGGCCCAGCTGAAGTACTGCATGGTAGGGTTAACGCCCAGGTCTATCTGTCAATATTGGCTGACCAGGTCCATCCCATGGTCCAAACGCTGTTTCCCAATGGCAGCGCCGTCTTCCAGGATGATAATGCACCAATCCACACCGCTGGGGTCGTTAAAAACTGGTTTGAAGAGCATGTTAGTGACGTAGAACGCTTGGATTGGCCTCCACAATCCCCGGATCTTAACATTATCGAGCATCTGTGGTGTCAGTTGGAGCAGCAGGTCAGAAGCCGATTCCCACCGCCGGCGTCTTTGGCGGAACTGGAGCAGGGTTTGCTCGAAGAATGGCTCAGGACTCCTCTAGCTACTGTCCAAAAGCTGTATGAATCAATTCCCCGACGCATTGCAGCTGTTATTGCCGCTAAAGGAGGACCAACTCCATATTAAGAATAAAAACCGCCATTTATCAAGGTGTTCATATTATTTTGTCCAACCCCTGTGTGATATATATATATATATATATATATATATATATATATATATATATATATATATATATATATGGGAATGAACTCAGAATGGTTCCCTGAGTTTTTTATGATACACACAGACCGTGCATGGAACAAGGAACTCTTCTGGGATAATTAAATCCACTATAGTCCGAATAAGTAATGGTAAATGACAAATACCATAGTTTTTCTTTTTCATGATGCAAGCCCGACGTGGGCAACGGGTCTCTCGCAAAGAGGTCCCATAAATATAGCTTCCCTCACCAGCTATCTGCAAAGCAGACAGGATCCAGCTTTGGGACATGGATCTAGGGTTTAAAGCAGCCTAGCCCACTACATTTAGAACCTCAATATACGTAAAAGACTCGTTGCATTCACGTCGGATTGAATAAATCAAAGAAAAAGGGGTAACTATTATATTTTTAGCCAAAACCAAAACTTAAACCTCAACTGGTAGAATTGAGCGTCCACTTTTCAAGGCACATAACATGTCCGTTTCATGATGGGAATGAACTCAGAATGGTTCCCTGAGTTTTTTATGATACACACAGACCGTGCATGGAACAAGGAACTCTTCTGGGATAATTAAATCCACTATAGTCCGAATAAGTAATGGTAAATGACAAATACCATAGTTTTTCTTTTTCATGATGCAAGCCCGACGTGGGCAAGGGGGGTCTCGCAAAGAGGTCCCATAAATATAGCTTCCCTCACCAGCTATCTGCAAAGCAGACAGGATCCAGCTTTGGGACATGGATCTAGGGTTTAAAGCAGCCTAGCCCCACTACATTTAGAACCTCAATATAAGTAAAAGACTCGTTGCATTCACATCGGATTGAATAAATCAAAGAAAAAGGGGTAACTATTATATTTTTAGCCAAAACCAAAACTTAAACCTCAACTGGCAGAATTGAGCGTCCACTTTTCAAAGCACATAACATGTCCGTTTCATGATGGGAATGAACTCAGAATGGTTCCCTGAGATACCCCTGAGTTACCCCTGAGTTACCCCTTTTTCTTTGATTTATTCAATCCGACGTGAATGCAACGAGTCTTTTACTTATATTGAGGTTCTAAATGTAGTGGGGCTAGGCTGCTTTAAACCCTAGATCCATGTCCCAAAGCTGGATCCTGTCTGCTTTGCAGATAGCTGGTGAGGGAAGCTATATTTATGGGACCTCTTTGCGAGAGACCCGTTGCCCACGTCGGGCTTGCATCATGAAAAAGAAAAACTATGGTATTTGTCATTTACCATTACTTATTCGGACTATAGTGGATTTAATTATCCCAGAAGAGTTCCTTGTTCCATGCACGGTCTGTGTATATATATATATATATATTTATATATATATATATATATATATATATATATATATATACATTTTAACTGCAAACACGCAGTATAATTAACGTAAAGAACGACGCTTGTATAGGAGAATATTCCGCGCAAGGTGAGAGAGAAAGAACGAAACAAATGAAAAAATGAGGTAACCACCCGGGAATCGAACCCGGGATCTTCCGATTGCCGGTCAGATATGATAACCATTACACCACGGACCTCACCCAATCAAATGTCGTAATTCTTCTACATGCGCGCAGAAACCAATGCCCCAAAGGGGCACCTCTCGCATGCCGTAACATTATATACATTTTAACCGCAAACACACAGTATAATTAACGTAAAGAACGACGCTTGTATAGGAGAATAAGAGCCTATTTCTATCGTCCTCGTTAACAACTTTACCGCCTATTTTAGTATCGTCCGCGAATTTTGACACGTTACTGGTCAAACCTACATCTATATCGTTAATGCAGATTACGAATAGCAATGGGCCTAACACTGAACCCTGTGGGACACCGCTACCTACATCCAACCACCCCGATTCACTACCATTAACAACGACCCTCTGTTTCCTAGTACGAAGCCATACCTCTAACCAGTTAGCTACCTGACCGCGTATACCGTGCGCTTTAACCTTCGCAATTAATCTTCTATGCGGAACTGTATCGAACGCTTTTTTAAAGTCTAAATAAGTAATGTCAGCCGCTCTATGCCTATCGTATTCGCGCACTATTTCGTTATAAAATTCTAACAAATTAATTAAACAAGATCTATGGCGTCGAAACCCATGCTGACTACTATTAATCAAATCGCGACTTTCTAAGTTATCGATGATACGATCCCTAACTACGGATTCCAAAAGTTTACCGACAATTGACGTTGAGCTAATAGGCAGAGCTGGGCACTTGCGGCATATTTTGCGGTACTGCGGTACTGCGGTACTACCGCACTACCAAACCGGTACCAAACCGGTACGCGGAAATTTGAATGCGGTAGCGGTACTGCGGTACTTTCAGCGATCCTTTGCGGTACTGCGTTATGCGGTGCCGGTTTGGTAGTGCGGTGGTACCGCAGTACCGCAGTACCGCAAAATGTGCCGCAAGTGCCCAGCTCTGCTAATAGGCCTATAATTGCTAGCTGCTGTGCGGTCGCCTTTTTTAAAAATGGGCGTAACGTTAGCTAATTTGAAGTCTTCAGGAATAATCCCGCTTCCAGTGACTTATTAAACATTTTTGTTAAGGGCCTACTATAACGTCTTTCAAATCTTTCAAATATCTAGGATGAAGCGCCTCAGGGCCTGGAGCCTTGCTAACTTTTAGCTTATCGATATAATTCGCAATCTCACCCCCGTAAACAGTTATATCATTCAAAATAGTCAAGTGCCAAGAAACAAAAACCTTACAACTTTCACAATGAGTGGGAGACGGCATATTTTTTTACGATAAAAAATTCCAAATGTGTGTTTAATTTGCCAGGCATGTGTCGCTTTTGTCAAAAAGGGAATTTAGAGAGGCATTTTAAAACTATTCACAGTGATTCCCCAGCTGAAAGTGAACTACGTAAGAGAAAAGTCAATGGATTTAAGTCTCAACTTAGTGCTCAGCAGTCTATGTTTACAGGGCCTAGCACAAATTCGAAAGCAGCAACGATTGCGTCATTCCGGGTGAGCCGTGTACTTGCGAAACACAAGAAACCTTTCCAGGATGGAGAAATACTCAAAGAGGCATTTACAGATGCAGCAGAGTCGTTGTTTCAGAATTTCAGTAATAAATCGGAAATATTGTCTGCTATTAAGCAGCTTCAGCAATCCAGAAACACTGTGATGCGGCGTTGTGAAGTAATGGATGAGAATTTGGTGGAACAACTAAAGAAAGACATACATGACTGCGTGTTCCTTTCACTTCAGTTTAATGACTCGACAGATGTGATCGACACATCACAGTTATGCACTTTTATTAGAATCGTGTTTAAAGATATGACTGCCAAAGAAGGATTGCTTAAAATCGATTCACGGAAATTTCATCGCTGCAATTTCATCACCAGAAATCTCATCGCCGGAAATTTTATCGCCGGGAAATTACATCGTAAAGAATTTTAATCGCTAGGAATTTTGATCGCAAGGAAAATACATCGCCACACCATAGAAATATATATTATTTTAGTTAATGTATATTTTATTTGAAGGAAAAAAGTAAATAGCATTTATTTTTATTTGCATTCAGTTATATTAATAAATAAAAAATAAGATATAAAAAGTAAATAGCAATTATTTTTATTTACATTTATTTATATTAATAATATATAAAATTTTGTTACTTATTATTAATCATTAATATTAATAAACGAATAAAAATAACGAATAATAGAAACATAAAAATAAGAAAAATTAATTAAATGCAGAACTTGTAATCATTTACGATGCGCTGGATTCTTGCTGCAACATTATATTCCTTCTTAGAAGGAGGAATTTCTGCACCGGTGACATGTTGTTCTATTTTTCCTTCGTTTCTGCTTTGTTCGTCTTTTATGGTTTTTATGAATTTCCATATTGTTGGATGAGAAGCCCCAATTAATTCGCTGAATGCTCGGTGCCATCCTTCGCATGAGTTATTTGTTTTAGGAGCACCTTGTAGGGCTGTATCAAAGCAGTTCCATAATGCATGGGCAAAGCGCATTTTCAATGCAAATTCTGCATCATTTTCATACAATTACTGCATTCCGTTTGTCTGAAGATTTCGAAAAATACATTGGGAGAAATGAAAAAAGCAACCTTTTTGTTGACAATCTGGAAAGGCTGCACTAAAGGCATTGGTCGCTGCAAGCTCGAAATCTGTCATAATCGTTGTAGGTGACAAGTTTGGTTCCAAATTTTTTAGTTTCACTAAAAGTCTGCTGTAAGTATTTTCATTTCTTCGAGTCAATAACGCATAAACAACAGGAATAATATCATCATTTATGACTCCATGTATTGTATAGAGTTGTTCGAATAAAGGTGGAACAGTCTTAAAAGTTCCATCTGCATACCAACATCTTGAATTAGACAATAACTGTAGATTTCGCTGAGTAGAAAATATCAAGATTCTATTTGGGCCATCGTTGCTGTCGAACAAAAGAAAAGGTTCATTTGAATGTGTCACTCGGTACTCAGGAGGAATGTTCAAATCATTTAAAGTCGCTGGATTGGGAGGCACTTGTCCCGCTTGATTTCGAGTGTTTCGGATTGTCTTTAAAGATTCTGTAGGGGGCATCTGGCCGACGACTGCTTGAGATAACCCAATGTAGGCTTGTGTTACAATACAATGAGTCCCATCTTGAGTCGTGCGAGCTTTCTCTTTCACTGCATTGAGAACATTGGTTACTTCAACACGAACACTATTGCCTGTATGATTATGTTCTCCAACTCGTTTGGTAATTGAGCAATTTTCTGAATGAAGGCGTGCCCGAGAATGCGTTTTGTAAAATTGATCGCATTTCCAAAATACTTTTTGTCCACTTGCCTTCTCTTTAACAAATAGATGACCATTATCAATCAGTTTCCGCTGATTCCTTGTGCTTGAAACATAGTTCAGGGGCATATTGAATGTACTGCCTTTTCTTATATATATAACACAACCACGCACCGACAATACCAAGTCTATAATGATTAAATTCGTATTATAATTTCAAATAATATAGACTAGACTCCAAAATCTTAAAGGTCTATTTTAATGACTACAGGGGCGGGGCTTTTATGCGGGGCAGGACAACTGGGCTAAAACTAACCAATGATTAAATTCATATTATAATTTCAAATAATATAGACTCCAAAATGTTAAAGGTCTATTTTAATGACTACAGGGGCGGGGCTTTTATGCGGGGCAGGACAAATGGGCTAAAACTAACCATTTTAATGTGGTAACCTTTCTCCCATCTTATCTTCTTAAAACAGGCACCTGCATGCTAAAACTAACCATTTTAATCTGGTAACCTTTCTCCCATCTTAGCTTCTTAAAAAAGTCATCTGCATTTACGTCAAAAAAGGGCCAAAATGAGACACTTAATCATAATCTTATAATTCAGTCCATTGATCATTTAAAGCTTCGCATGTATAACTTATATACAAAGCTGGGCACAAACCGTTAATCCGTTAATCGTTAATTAACGAAGTTAACTTTTTCGTTAACGATTTAACTTTTAAGTTAACTTTGAAAATCATTATCTGACTAATTAACTTCCGTTACATTTAACTTCCGTTAACTCAAGTCCGTTAACCCAAAAAATTCATAAATAAACGTTTAAAAGTTTCTATTATTTTCAGTGCTGAGCAGGTGCGCAATTAATCCGCCACTGTTAATAGTGATGAACGAATTTCCATTTCCGCAGTGCAAAATCAGGTGATATATTTGTTTCCGTCGCCACAACTTGTGTCTTACCAAATATGGTAGTTATTTATGGCATTGGTTTGAGCAGACAGCGGACAGACAGCATCTACGCTGAGGTGGGGAGGAGGCTGGTTGTCCCCAACACGACGAGGTGGAACTCCACCTATGACTCTGTGGTGGTCCTGAACACAATCCTGGAGACGAAGAGGCCTGCTCTCCACAGAGTCATGACCCAGCTGAAGGTCAACAGCTTCAAAGACCAGGATGTCGACTTAATGAAAGAGTATGTCAAGGTAATATATTTATAAATTAATAATAAACTAGCGGGACTCGTGGAAATTCCACGATTTATTTTTTTTCTGGTTACAATTAAATGCAGGACCTTGATACAATAATAGCGTTGTTTACGTAAACGTTTAAGAATACAATTATTCCAACTATATTTATTTATTGCAATAAAGTTATATTTTTCTTAACACCAGCCAGTAGATACGTTTTAGTTTTGCTCATTCAATTATCGTTATATTATTGAGTAAAATACAGCAGAATAATATTGCAGAATAATACAAATTTGAATTTCTACAATTTACTAATTCTCCATTGTTTTATTTCCAGATCATGTCACCTGTGGCCAAAGCACTCGACAAGATCCAGGGGGAGGAACAAGCCTACCTTGGGACTCTGCTGCCAACAGTTGCTGCGACAATCTTCAGGCTTAAGCACTTGAAGTCCAAGGGCCTCGTCTACTGCAGCGCCTTGGTCGACGCACTTTTGGCAGGCATCGACAAAAGGTTTTGGCCCCTCCTAGAGGATGACGAATGCCAGCTGGCTGCTGCCTTCCATCCCAGGTTTCGCCTCATCTGGTTGGACAAGTATGAAAACACCAAGGTCACCAGGGTGAGGAAAAGCATGGAGGGTACAGTCGAGGAGGCCATGAAGCAGCAGTCCAACGAAGTGGGCAGCAACAGTGGAGGCAGCAACAACGAGGATGAGGAGGAGGATGACTTCTTCAGTGCTGTCATCCAGACAAAAGAGAGCAGCAGAAGCCACAGGTCACTCAAGGGCAAGGCCCAGAACTTGGTCAAGACCTGGCTGGAGACCAACTCCAAGGACTTGCTGACAGATGCTGCCTTCTTGGGTGAGCAAGTGTTGGTGGACTTGTTCATCAAGTTCAACACAGCCATCCCCTCCAGTGCTGCAGTGGAGCGTTTGTTCTCTATAGGCAAGGACATCCTGAGGGCCAAGAGATCATCCCTGTCTGATGAAAACTTTGATATGCTAATTTTCATGAAGGGCAACATGCATCTCATGGACAAAATGGAGAACGAGAAGAAGAGGGAAAATTAAATTATATACGTATATATATATTGTGTTTTTCATTTTTTTTATAATAAAAGTTAACGTTAACGGTTTATCGGTAACTTCCGTTACATGTTTAACGAATTAACGGATTAACGGTTAACGAAGTTAACTTTTTGGTTAACGGATTAGCGGTTAACGAAGTTAACTTTTTGGTTAACGGTGCCCACCACTGCTTATATATATTTTACAATTAACAATAACAATCATTTTTATTTGTATAAACAAATTTGCATAACAAAAGTTAAGAACATCAAATTATTAAGAAAAATTAATTCATTGCAAATCTTGTTAATATCTACTGTATATCTATATATATTATATTTAGACCATTTTTTTTTTAAATTTTAAAATTATTTTTTATTGTGCGGCGATGTATTTTCCTAGCGATGAAAATTCCTAGCGATGAAAATTCTTGGCGATGAAATTTCCCAGTGATGAAATTCTTGGAGATGAAATTGTCGCGATGAAATTTGCGGCGATGAAATTTCCGGACACGCTTAAAATCCTACCTTTAAGAGGGAAAACTCGAGGTGAGGACATTTTTCACGCATTCAGTGAGTTTGTTAACGACACACAATTCCCACTTTACAAGCTTGTGAGCATAACAACTGACGGATCACCTGCTATGACTGGCCGCTCCAATGGGTTCATCGCCCTGTACAAAAGTGACAAGAGGTTTCCAAACTTCTTTAATTATCACTGCATAATTCATCAACAAGCATTGTGTGGTAAAATGCTGAATATTAAAGAAATTATGGATATTTCCCATAAGAATGTGTGTTCTATTCGAGCGAGAAGTCTACAAAGGCGTCTCTTCCGGTCTTAGCTAGAAGAAGAAAAAGCAGAACACACTGACCTTTTGTTTCACACTGATGTTAGGTGGCTAAGCAGAGGTAAATTCCTGCAGAGGTTTAGGGATCTCTTACCTGAAATTAAAGACTTTCTGAAGTTAAAAGAAACATATTACAAAGAGTTGGAAGACGAAGTGTGGCTGTTAGATTTAGCTTTTTTGACTGACACCACTGCTTTTCTAAATCAGCTAAACTTAGAGTTGCAGGGTAAAAACAAAACTATTGTTGAAATGATTACCTTAGTGAATGCTTTTAAACAAAAATTAGAACTGGTATTCTCACAGCTGCAGCGACACCAACTGCGGAACTTCAAAAACATGATGTCAGAGCTGGAAAGTCAGGGGAAAGAATGCGACCAGTTTGACAGTGTTCGATACGTTGAACAGTTGCAGAATGTTATTACAGACTTCAACAGACGGTTCCAAGACTTAGCAGCACTAGAACCTGTAGCAACATTCATGTGCTTCCCATTTGGTTGGTGCAAACTTTGTCATTGATGATATTGCATCAAAAATGGCCTTATTGTTTAATATGGACATATCTGCAATCGAAAATGAAATTTTGACTCTGCGAAACGACATTCAAATCAAATCTAGGTCTTCAGAAGGAAACTTTTGGCACGTACTTCTTGAAGAAAAGTATCTGAGTGTCAGAAAAAGTGCCATGTACTTGACAGCATTTTTTGGATCAACCTACCTTTGTGAGTCAACGTTCTCACACATGAATATCATCAAATCAAAATACCGAGCCACTCTGACAGATAATAACCTGGATGCTTGTTTGAGGCTAGCAATCAGCAACTACAATCCGAACTACACACGGCTTGCTGATGCCATGCAGTACAAATCATCACATCATTAAAGCAAGCTCTTCCTATTCCAGTATACCTAATTTCTAATAAGTTTGGGGGTTAAAATTTAATGAAAAAATATACCTGTGTGCATTTGGCAATATATTTTTATATTCACTTCATTTTATTCTTGGTTATTCTCTCTCCATCTCTGTATATATATATATATATATATATATATTAATATATATATATATATATATATATATAACTGGGCTAGTGGATCGTATAGGGAGAACTTTGGAAAAGTAGATCCCATCTCAGTAAAGTCTGGCCATCCCTGTAATCTAAGTAATATATTTGTTTTAGTTTAAAATGTTGAATTTTATAGTTTGGGAGAATTTAATGTAAAGTAAAATAAGTTTGGTACTGTGTTAGTTCGAATTATTCTTGTACGCATAATAACAGAATTAATTCGACGCATAGCACAATCTGGTAACTAGTCTTGTGGAATGCCTCGATTATAATATATATATATATATATATATATATATATATATACTGCCATCTAAACATCATATCGTAAAATCACGGTGAAAAATATTTTAATGGCATGCTTCAACAAATTACTGCTTTGATTATATACAAATTAATTAAATAACGCGATCTAATCTTTAAACACGATGGGGATAAATGCGAAAAATAAAATAGTTACCCCTAATTTAATTTCTATTTTGTTTTAAAAATCATATTAATGCTTAGTTTAACATATTCGATTTTTTGTTTAAAAGATCGCAACCCACCGTCAAATTGGCCTCGTGGAGTTCCACCATGAGAAGCTCTAATAGTAGTGTTGCCTATTAATTGGGTCGTATTTTCGTATTTAGAGACCTTGTCGGTCTATCAGGAGCTGGTAAGTAAAAGCCGTGAGTAAGGTGGGTTTGGTTAGGTGATGGTAAACTATACTTAGACGATTGATGGTTGTGGTGCTGGTTGTGGTGCTGTGGTGATGGTTGTGTATTCTTTTTGTGTGGTAGTTATTCGGCATGCTCGTATATTGGTCTTTACATTCATCTGTTTATATACGTTGTGTGTGTGTGTGATAATAGGGAATCTATGAACGTGTGTGTGTGTATATATATATATATATAGTCGGAAAGTGTGTGTGTGTGTGTGTGTGTGTGTGTAATATGCGAACTGGCTGATATGCCTGGCGGGCACTGGCTTCTATGCCAACTGGCTGAAAGACACTTCTAAGCCCAGTAATGCTACCCTGAACTCTCATTATGCACCTGGATCCTCCAGGTGAAGGATGCTCTGGCTCCTCTCTCTCTCTTAAGTTAAGTATACCCTTTTGGTGGGTGAGACCGTCCCAACTTCTCCCCCAAAGTCTCTTAGGTTAGGTGGATTCCCCCCTTTTTTAACCCTGGGGGGAAAGGGGCTGGCACCTTGCAACATTGCAATTGCTCTGCACTCTCTCCTTTTGCGGGCATACTACTGCGGCACAAAATTGGCAAAAAAAAAATTCTTTTGTTCACATTTCACAGTTTTCTGTATTAGATGTTTTTAATTATACTTTTTCTATTGTCAGATTGTTTATATTGTTTATATTGTTTTCTATCATTTTTTTCTATTGTTTGTTATATTTCCAAAAAATCATTAATCTTTGAAATTCGTTTATCTGCAATTTTTTAAAATAAGCTAATTCCTAAGATATATGGATTTGGAAAAGTTTTTGAATTGTGGACCTTTTCTGGGCTCTCATATACGATGCTAAGTACTATTCTATTATCTTAGACTGTACACCAGAGTGTAGTCATAAAGAACAAATGTCCATAATTGTACGTTTCGTGTGTAAAAATTCAGGGACTATTCATAAACATTTTACTGGATTTATTGAAGTTAATGATAAAACCGGGGCAGGTTTAAGTAATATTATAATACAGCACCTGTCAGACCTAAATATATGTTTAGATGACATGCGAGGCCAAAACTACGACAATGCTGCGAATATGCAAGGAAAACATCAAGGTGTACAAAAGCACATATTAAATATTAATCCACGTGCGTTTTATTTACCTTGTAATTCACATACACTAAACCTTGTCGTCAATGATGCTGCCAAAAGTAATATAGATACAGTTTCATTTTTTGGTTTAATCCAACAATTATATAACTTTTTCTCAGCGTCCACTGACAAATGGAATATCCTTTTAAAATTTTTACCAAATTTGACACTAAAGAGAGTATGCGATACACGTTGGGAATCACGAATTGACGCAATCAAGCCTATACGCTATCAACTAGGAGAGCTTTACGATGCATTAATGTACAATATATCAAAGAAGATCAGAATGTGAAAAATTTACATGGCTTACAGTCTAGGGTTGATGCTTCCGCTCTGTTGAAAAATATTTGTCAGTAGGGCTACAAATTCATATGTTCATTATAGTTTGGTATGACGTATTAAGTATTATAAATCCAGTCAGTAAACAATTCCAATCCATAAACTTTAATATACAGTTTGCTATTAAGTCAATTGCACATGTATTAAGGTTTTTGAAAGATTATCGAAAAATGGATTCGCTCAAGTAAAGATAACAGCATGCGAGCTTTCAGCCATCATCGAAATAACACCAGAATTTCCTCCAGAAGAACAAATTCGAAGACGAATAAAAAGCAGGCAATATGAATATGAAAGTAGAGACAAGACACCGCTCCATAATCCCGATAAAAAATTTGAAATTGACTTTTTCAACACAATTGTAGACACGGCTATTAACTCACTAGAGGATCGATTCGAAAAAATTGGAATATCATAGACCATAGTTCATTTTTCAAGTTATTGTATGATATCAGCTCCTTAGCCAATTTAGCATCAGAAACACTATTACAGCAATGCAAAGATTTGGAAATTATTCTCATGGATAACAATACATCTGATATTGACGCAGTGGAACTCTATGAATAATTAAAATTATTGTGCCTACTTGTTGAACCAAAACATGGACCACAAGATGTGCTAAAATTAATTTATGACAGGCATTTAAAAGAAATTTATCCAAACACAGAAACTGCGTTACACATTCTTTTAACGAAACCAGTAACTGTTGTCAGCGCAGAGAGGAGTTTTTCAAAGCTGAAGCTCATCAAGAACCATTTAAGGTCAACCATGACTGAAGAAAGACTAGTAGGACTCTCCATTTTATCTATTAAAGCCGAAATGACGTATAATCTCAATCTGGAAGATATTGTTAAAGATTTTGCAACAAAAAAAGCAAGAAAAGTAGATTTTTAACTGTTTTTATAGATATTTTATATTGCATTAGTAAAAAAAATAAAATTATAATAACGTTGTTTTTTTATTTACCTCTATACGAGGGGCGGCATTTTATTTTCTGCATGAGGGCGGGAGATCTCCTACGAACGGGCCTGCCCTCCTCTCACATATATATTTAATAAATCGTTACAGTCTGGAGAAGTTCAGCTCGATTGGAAACTTGCAAACATTACGCCAATATTTAAAAAGGGGACAAATCGCTTCCTGGAAATTATCGGCCCATCAGTCTGACTTCAGTAGTTGGTAAGTTATGGAGACAATCGTTCGGCACAAAATAGTTATTCACTCAGAAATTAATAAATTAATCAAAGATTCTCAACACGGCTTTCGACGTAATTGTTCTTGTCTTACTAATTTCTTCGATTTATTTAATGATATTGTTGATATATATGAGGAGAGTAAAACAGTAGATATTACACTGGTATGCATCAATTTTGCTGTCAAGGGTTTTGTAAGTGATTCTTATAGAGTTTTTCCTGCTGATTTCGAATCTGTAATCCGTTTTTCTCAATCAGCTCAGGTTATCCGGCTATGGCCTCATAAGTAAAATAGAATTTTTCGTGATTTTGTCAAAGCGGAATTGGAACAGTAACATCTATCATCACTTGTTTCACTTGTATAATATCTTTTTTACTTTTCAGGCATATAGATAAAATATTTCATAATGAATAGAGCGTGTAAAAATGATCCCAATAGATTCTGCTACATATGTGGGACGGTTACCATGCCAAATAACCAGTCCCAAATCACTAAATTTGTGAAGACAATGTATAGAGCATACTTTGGAATTAAGCTAGGGGACCAGGACAAAAATTTCGCCCCTCATATGTGCTGCAAGACGTGCATTGAAAATTTGAGAAGATGGAGCAAAGGCAGAGCGAAATCTTTGCCTTTTGGAATTCCCATGATTTGGAGAGAAGGAAAGGATCACGTGACAGATTGCTATTTCTGCATGACAAACCTCCAAGGTTGGCTTATAAATTTATTTTTCTTAAATATTTTGAAATCCTCGTATGAAACTTGACATAATATTCACCATAATGTAATATTCACCATATATAGCATAATATTCACCATAATGGTAATCATACATTTACATATACATATTGTTATAGAAAATACATTTACACATACATATTGTTATACAAGTTACATTTACATATACAATGATTGTATATTTTCTTTCTTTTTCATTCATATTGTCCCCGAAGGGACAATATGAATGAAAAAGAAAGAAAATATACATACTCCATCGACCTATTTCATATCTTACAGACCGCAGCCTTCCCTCACGAGCCGCCACTGTCTGAATGCTTCTTCTATTTCATATGCAAGTTTTATATCCATGTTTCTGTGTTTCTATTTTCAGGAGTTAACAAGAAGAATAAACACATTGTTGTATACCCTGGCATTCCTTCTGCTATGAGACCTGTACCCCATGGTCCTGGAATTCCAATACCCGACCCACCTCAAACCCTGGACTTCGATGATTCTGATGATGAATCAATGACCAATGACCAGTCCCAGTCGTATATACCTCAAAATACCGCTTCAAATGAGCCGAGGCCTCTCAACCAGGCCAAACTTAATGATCTTACCAGGGATTTAGGACTTTCCAAATTAGCTGCCGAGATCTTGGGCTCACGACTTCGAGAGGACAACTTGCTGGCTCCGGGAACAACATTCTCCTGGTATAGAAAACGAGAGGAAGAATTCCGCAAGTTTTTGCAGTGCACGAAAATACCTCTTCCTTAGTGTACTACTGCAATGTTAGGGGCTAATCGAATCCTTGGGCCTGCCATATAAAGCATCAGAATGGAGGCTATTTATAGACTCGTCTAAACGAAGTTTGAAAGCAGTACTTCTCAACATTGGGAATAGGGTTGCATCAGTCCCCGTAGCACATTCCGTACAACTTACTGAGAGCTACGATAACATGAAAATTTTACTGGATGCTCTCGTATACGACCAACATAACTGGAGGATCTGTGGAGATTTGAAGGTAATACTAATATCATAAGTAAACTATTGCTATTGACTATGTTGTTTTTCCAAAGGTTATTTGAGGGCGTATAAGAACACTTAACTTCCCCACAGAAGTGATACAGTCCAATGCATAGATTTTTTTTATCTGATAGAACAAATTCTCTAAATTCTTTAAATATTTTCATTTTTTTTCAGATTGTGGCATTTGTATTGGGAATGCAAGGGGGATACACGAAATACCCATGTTTCTTCTGCAAATGGGATAGCCGAGCGGATGAGAAGCACTATGCACAGCGTGAATGGGCATCCAGAGAGAATTTTGAACATGGGTCGCATAATGTCGTTTCAGTGCCCCTTGTACCACCAACAAAAATTTTGCTCCCACCACTTCATATTAAGCTGGGCTTGATGAAAAATTTCATCAAATCACTGAATAAGGAGGGTTCAGCATTCCGATATCTCGAGTAAATTTCCTCATATATCTGATGCTAAACTAAATGCTGGGGTTTTTGATGGTCCTCAAATTCGAACTTTGATCAAGGATACTCAGTTCGAAAACGCAATGACTCCAACTGAGAAAAATGCCTGGCAGGCATTCAAATCAGTTGTCACTGATTTTCTTGGCAAGCGTAGAAGTCCAGAATACGAGTCCGTTGTCGAAAACTTGATGGAAGCTTTCAAAGCTCATGGGTCGCGTATGTCCATAAAAATGCACTTTTTGTGGTCCCACTTGGACTATTTTCCTGAAAATTGCGGGGATTATAGTGAGGAACAGGGTGAACGATTTCACCAAGATATCAAAATAATGGAAGAGAGGTACCAGGGAAACTGGATATCAATATGCTGGCGGACTATTGCTGGTGTTTGAAGCGAGACGTGCCCGAAGAAAAACACAGACGGAAAGCAAAAAAACTTCATTCCTTCCTCAATAAACTTTTTTCCATATTCATTGTATGAATAAAAGTATTTATTCACACAATGTTTTCATTTTTCACGAGTGTTCTTATAATATTACTCGTATCTACAGTGTTTAAGCTAAAAAAATCAATAAATTTGGGGATAAAATTGGACTTATAATAAATGGCCAATAGAGAAAAAACCTGACCCGATTGAGGAAAACCAATGTCATTTTCGAATTCAGCATGGTCGAATTATATAATATGAGTTGAAAAAACCCTCACAGCAGACAAAAACATTTCATATGCATACCAGTGTTTTATATATTTCGATTTTGAAAAAGCGTTTGATAAAGTGCCACGTAGAAGGTTATTAGCTAAACTTCATTCTCACGGAATTGATGGTAATGTTCTCAAATAGATCGAAAATTGGCTTAGTGGATGTAAACAAAGAGTGGTCATTAATGGCAAAACGTCAAACTGGAAAAGTGTAACAAGCGGCGTGCCTCAGAAATCAGTTCTGGGACCAGTTTTTTTATTATTTATATCAATGACATCGACATAGGAATTGTTAACAGTATAATTTCAAAATTTGTGGATGATACCATATTAGGGGGACGAACAAAATCAGTGGAAGAACGTTTGCAGATTCAAGGAGATATTAATAAATTACTCGACTGGGCGGAAACTTGTCAAATAAACTTTAATATAGATAAATATAAAACGTTGCATATCGGTAGAAACAATGTTAAAGAAAAGTATTTCATGCGCGACAAGACACTAACAAGTGTTATGGAAGAGAAAGATTTAGGTATTATTGTTGCTGACACTCTTAAACCGAGTAAGCAATATATCAAAGTGGTCAGAAAAGCAAATCGAATCTTAGGATTTATTGATAGATCGTTTGGATTTAAGTCGGACAAAACGATGCTAACATTATACAGGGCGTTCGGAAAGTCACTGTGCACTTATATAATTAATGTTTTTTTATATTTCAAAAGAAGAACTGACAAAGGTGTTTCAAAATAAAATAAGACGGGTCCAGGCCTGTATTGCTGTTAAAGAACATCACTTTCAACACTATATACACTTTATTTTGAAACACCTGTGTCAGTTCTTCTTTTGAAATATAAAAAACATTAATTATATAAGTGCACAGTGACTTTCCGAACGCCCTGTATAATTCTTTAGTACGCCCCCACCTGGAATATTACGTTCAATTCTGGTCCCCATATTTACGACAGAACATAGACAGAATGGAGAGAGTGCAGCGATAGGCGACTAAGATTATTCCTAGATTTAGAAACAAATCCTACGCTGCCCGTTTAGAAACGTTAAAATTATTCTCACTTATAAAAAGACGAATTCGAGGAGATTTAATCCTGGTTTTTAAAATGAGTAACGGTTTTGATAATGTCGACGCAAAAAATATTTCACCTTCAGAAATGCAGATAGTGTTCGCGGTAATGGTCTGAAATTAGTGGGTAAACATTTTAATTCTAATGAAACTAAACATTTTTTCCTCAATCGTATAGTTAATTTGTGGAATGGATTGCCAGGGACCGTAGTTCAAAGTAATTCGATCGAATCCTTTAAAAAGAAACTAGATGCTTATCTTACCTTAAACCCCCAGTTGGAAGCATTTGTTAGCGAGTAGAAATATTGTAGAATTTTCACTTGGATTCCTTCCTCTTTATTTTAATATTTTCAATTTAGCTTTAAATTTCTTGCCTACCTCTCAACCTCTTTTCTCTGCTTTGCTTTAAAACTTTCACTTGTCTTTAAATTTTCTTACTTCTTTTAACCTTCCTTCCTAAACAAACAGCCTCGTAGGGATCAGGCGGTCTGTTGCTGTTTGGTATCCATTGTATATTCCTTTGTATATTGTTCCAAAGTTGACCGGTTGAGTAGATGAAAGCTTGAAAATATCAATTAACCCTTGCGTTAGAGAGTTGGACAGAAAAGAAATGAGAATGTGTAGAAAGTCTGATATTGCGTGTTCTTCTTAAAGGAGGAGGAATACAGTTAGAGGGTTCAGAAGAGCAATGTCCGTTATAATAGCGATAGTGAAGAGAGAGTGAAGCAATATTGCGGCGAAGAGAGAGAGATTGAAGACAGTCAATAAGAGGTAAGGAATTGATGAGGCGAAAAACCTTTGATTCCACCCGGTCAAGTACTGCTGTGTTGGTTGAGCCACCCGACACATGAGAAACGTACTCTATATAGGGGCGGACAAGACCCTATACAAAGACAGCAACTGAGTGGGGGTGAAGAAACTGCGGAGATGGTACAGCACACCTAACCTCTTAGAAGCTTTTTGGAAAGAGAGTATACTTCCAGGAAAGATCACGAGAAAAAGAAACGCCAAGAATGTTAAGAGAAGAGGAAGGATTGAGTTGAGTGTTGTTGAAGGTAAGGGGATAGTCGTGTGGAAGACTGTGACGAGGAGACAGATGGAAGAACTGAGTTTTTGAGGCATTGAAAGCCACAAGGTTTTCTCTAACCCAATCAGAGATGGAAGAAAGATCAAAGATCAGGTGTACCACAGCCGTCCTACGCGAATCATGAAGTGACTACTGAGAGGGATGCTTTGGGAAGCGGATGGAGAAGTGAAGAGTGGAATTATCGGCAAAGAAGTGGATAGCACAGGAAGTGCGACTTAATAGATCATTAATAAATAAAAGTAAAAGAGTGTGTGACAGGACAGACCCATGAGGAACACCAGTGTAGATAGCTTTAGGAGAAGAACAGTGGCCATCTACAACCACAGCTATAGATCGGCCAGGATGGAAATTAGAGAGAAAGGCACAGATAGAAGGATATAAACCGAAGGAGGGCAGTTTCGAAATTAAAGAGTTGTGCCACACACTATCAAAAGCATGGGCGTAGGAGGCGGGGGGTCTGGGGGTTCCTGGACCCCATACTCAACCTTTGTGTCGGATCCATTTTACCTTACTTTGTCGGGTCCATCACATCATGTCAATGAGAGAAAAATTAAAAAGGGAGGAAAACAGGATTAGAAGGCAAAACTGTGAACTGAAATTATTTTACAAATTAATTTTATTTGACCACTTGCAGGGGCGTAACTAACGGGGACGACGGGGGGAGGACATGTCCCCCCCAACTTTTGAACTGAGGGGGATAATATAGGTTTTGTCCTCCCCCCCCCCAACTTTTGATCTAAGTTAGCTTACGTGAAGGAAAATATTTAGTTCTTGAAATAATCTATGATGAGTAAATCTTTAATTATATTAGTCCTATTAGTATGCTGGAAAGTATCACTGATTCAGTACTAATACTGCAGTGATAGATACTTTAATGAGACATCTAATTATTTTTTACTTTAATTATTGCATATATTGTTTTCCTTTAATGTTAAGTATATACTTGATATACTGTACATAAGGTAGTTGTGAAAATGCTGCTTTAATTTTCCTATTACTATCATAAATATAGATCATTCTCTAAATCATAGTATTTTAAGAGCATCATTTTCGTCGCAAACACATTACCTACAGGATAGCAGCACAGAAATTCATCGCAGGATTTTTCATCATTGTAGTTGTCCCCGCCAACGTTTGAAAGCTAGTTACGCTCTTGACCACTTGTATGGTTGTATACACCTGTACAGTTATTTTATCTTGTATGCAGGTTTTAGGTTATGGAAATGTCGGTCTGAAGCTCTGAGCAACATCTTTCTTGTCGGGTCCAAACACCTGGACCCCCCAGAGACTACTTATCCCGTACGCCCATGATTAAAAGCCTTCGATATTTCTAGCGTAATAGCAAAGGTTTCACCGAAATCTCGAAAGGAGGATGACCAAGAGTCAGAGAGATACAGGGGGCGTACCCAGAAATTTGCCAAGAGGGGGCGAACTTGGAACTAATCGTAGAAATATAATTGAAATAGAGATAAATAATTTTTATGTACGTTCATGATGAGCTTATCGTTCAGTTGGAGATGATTAACTAGCTGCTGCTAAGACACATTATGAATAAAAATATAAAAATTATATTATAAAAAATATAAAAATTATGATAAAAATCTGATTAGTAACATAATATTCAATACAAACCGCAATTAGGATGCTCAGATTTGTATTAACATAAGAATAAAAAAGTGCTAATTTCAAGATTAAGCATTTCCTTGGACTGTTACCTTTATAAAAGAAAATTATTCTCAGGGCAAGAGTAAGAGTTTTCGGGATCCTAAGCCATTTTAGATTTTTAGTAGTAGGGGAGGCAAGAGCTAGCGCCGAAGGCATCGAAATATTTTCACTTTCATTCTCATCCTGTTGTAACCTAGCAATTTTACTGGGAAAATAATAATTTATTAGCTCAAGGGGGGGGGCGATCGCCCCTGTCGCCATCCCCTTCGGTACGCCTCTGGAGAGATATGCGAGAAGATCACTAGTAGAGCGTCCATGCGGAACCCATACTGATGATCTGAAAGAAGATTGTGTGAAGAAAGGTGTTTAAGATTCAAAAACTTTGGAAAGGCGAGAAATCAAAGCAATTGGATGATAGTTGGAGGGTTGAGAGCGAACACCTTTCTTTGGGATAGACTGAATGAAAGCGAACTTCCAGCAGGAAGGAAAAGTACCAGATGAGAGACAACCACGAAAGAATTTGCCTAAGAGGGTGTCAGCACTGAAGGACAGTTCTTAAGGACAACATGAAGAACATGATCAGGACCATACGCCTTCTTAAAGTTGAGCCCAGATAGGGCAGAAAGGACCTCTTTGGAAGAGATTCTACTTTCAGACATAATAAAATCAGAAGGAGGAGGAGGAGATGGAGGAACAGCACCGGAGTTATCCGTGGTTGAGTTGGAAGTGAAAGTTTGAGCGAAGAGTTCAGCTTTGGAAGGAGAAGAGACATGTACAATTTCAACCTTTTCAAGAAGAGCAATATATCAACTTTTGAGGTTGGGGAGGTACTTTATTTTCAGTAATGCTGCCGTGTGTGTGTGTGTTATTTTTTTTATTTGTCGGGTTCGAAATCCCAGCTGAGCCGTGAACGGCCAAATTCTAAAGGGCAAGTTCTACCTAAAGCCCAAGTTAAGCTAAATTAAACTTTACGGATTTGAGATCCTATTAGGTCCTACCTCAGGGTAACCTCAGGGTTGCTGACTCGATGCGGGCCTACCTTAGACCTTAAATTACATGAACTTAAAAGGTAAACAAAAGGGTACTATTTGTGGTCTTCTTTATGAACCTTGCAACAACAACGCAACCTGGACTATTGCACGATGCAACAATCATGTATCTAAACAACCAAACTGAATTGCAAGAGAGCTCTCTATCAAACCACACCTTTACGTACGACCTTCCACAAACGAGTAGAAAGACGCGCAGCGTCTCAAAATGATGCCAACAGTGTGACCAAACAATGATGCCACAAGAGTGGAAAAAGATCTCAAAAATGCTAGCTCTAAATTAATTTAATTTTTCACTAACCTTACAATATGAGATGGATATATAACACCTTAACTTAATATATATACAAGCAATGCTGCATCAATCAGCTTAGTCATCGTTATCGCCTTGGGACAACAATGGTTCTCCTCTTCTAGATGGTTACTAACAATCCCCACCGAAGAGGCATTGTTGTCATTACCTTCTGCAAGGTTAGCCAAGCCTTCTTCATGAGCTGTAACCAAATGTTTCATCTTGACTATCTGTTTTGCTGATTTCTAAAGCATAAGTTTTTGTATAGGTCTCTTTAACTTTCCTCCTGAAGTCTTTACAAGTGCAGACCTAACTAAATTGTCTTTGCCAACAAACAACTCTTCAATTATGCCAAGCTTCCAGCATTGCCTTGGTCTTTCATCCACAATCATTACACTTCTCCCACCTTGATACAATTTGCATTGGAGCCCTTTACCTTGCCTGATGGGTAAATAATTGAGTTCTGGCAAGTATTCCATTGCCACCTCTTCATAACTGATCTTGTAGCTCTTCAAGGTACCTGACCGTATCTGGTTAACTCTCCTTGAGTGCTCTGGATGGCTGCAAGTCTTCTGGCACACTGGGTTTGATGTTAATCGTTTACCACAAAGAAAATGATTTGGTGTCAATGGCTCTGCATCCTGCCTACTGTTGTAAACAAAAGTGATAGGCCTACTGTTCACCCATTGCTTCTACTTCACATAAAACAGTTAGAGAATTCTTCTTGCTCAAATGAGCATTAGCTAAAAGTTCTTAATGGACACTTTACACTTCTCACTAGCCTTTCCAAAATCCTCCCCACCATGGTGCTCTTCAACAATAAAACTCCACTGTACCCCTTGGTGTTGAAAAGTAGGATTGGAATCCTTCCTCTTTAGCAAGGACCAAATTTCTTGGAGTTCCTTTGCAGCCTTTTTGAAGGTTTTTGCATTATCCGATATGATTTTTTTTATTTGGAAACCCCTTCTGTTCACAAACCTTTTAAAGGCCAAAAGAAATACATCACTACTTAAGTTGCTTACCAACTCCAAAATGGATTGCTCTGGTGGTAGCACAGGTGAAAAGACATATATAACCTTGTTGGAGACTCCCCTCGCTCATACACATAGACTGGCCCTGCAAAGTCTACTCCCACTACATCAAATGGGCAGTATAGACACACCGTTCTCTTGGAAGTGGAGCCACTTTATAATAAGGCTTTGCACTCCAACGCTTGCAAACCACACATTTATGCAAGACCTTTTTCACTACTTGTCTAATTTTGAGAATCCAAAATTGTGTCTAATCTCTATTATCACTTCTCTAACTCCAGCATGTAACAAGCTTATGATGAGTATCCAGGATCAAAGGTCCAAAAGTGCCCCCCAAGAGGTAGCAAAATTGGATGTCTTTTCTCCTCTGGAAGCCCAGAAAACTGTAGTCTACCTCCTACCTCAATAAATCCTGATCCAAAAAACACATCCAAACCCTTGAGCGCAGAATGTGTTGGTAGGAACCTGTAATGGAGGTGGTGAGCAATTCTCCTCTTCACCAAAAGTTTTCTTCTGCCATATATACCACCCAGTATTTCCTGGCTTGCTGAATCTCATTACTGTCAGAATTCCTTCCTCTTCTGGTTTCTCCCTTAATGTTGTTGGTAAATCTATATATCCATGCTGTCACTCTTAACAATCTTTTCAGACTGCTAATGTCCTCAAGCCTCATATGGGGTCCTGCTGCATAACTTGACAACTGTTCACAGCGCATTTTCTCACCTCACTCACCCATGCTTCTTCAGCCTGGCATTCTCCTCATAGGACTGATTAGAGGGCCAGTTTTCACTTCCAAGTTTTAGCCACTCTGGCCCATTCCACCACAAACTTGATGTGAAAGATCTTTCACCGAAATTCCTCGTGTGGTAAATCAGCGGGGTTTTGGATGCCTGCTGGACAATGCTTCCATTGCTTGGGATCTGTGTGCGCTTGAATTTCCCTCCACCCTATTTGGCAAACAAATGGTTCCATTTCCTTGCCTGACTCTTAACCAGTGCCAAACTATAGTGGAGTCTGTCCAATAATAGCTTGGAATTTCATAGAGGGCAAAGACTTTCGCACTGTAATTGCAATCCGACTAGCAATAACGGCACCCATCAATTCCAACCTTGGAACAGAAAGCCTTTTCAAAGGTGCTACTCTACTCTTTGCAGCAACAACCTGCAACTTACTTCTCTTGCAATGCGCCTTTATATAAATACAAGTGCATAGGCTTCCTCACTTGCATCACAAAAAGATGTGCAGCTCCAAATTGTCTGGACTATTGTTCAACTCTCCAAAGTACCATCTTGGGATTTCAATGTCTCCAAGATGTGCCAATTCTTTGAACAATATTTCCACCTTACCACCATATGATCAGGTAACTCTTGGTCCCAACCAAGTCCAATTTCCAGTAGGCTCTGAAAACCAAATTTTTGACTTTATCACAAATGGAGCCAGGAATCCAAGGGATCAAAGACCTTCGAAGCCAACTAAGAGCTGTACGTTTGCCACCTTGTCTCATTTTTCAGCCAGCTCTACTAAAGATTTCCCATTGAAGGTAAACAAATCATCATCTTGCTGCCAAACGATGCCTAGCACCTTTGCGTCTATTGCCCACAACTCCTTAATACCAGAATCCTCAATACTTTCTGCTGCATCAGGTACTACAGAGGAATGACTCATAAACTCTTGTAATTGCGAATGATTGGTCTGCCATTTTCTGAGCTCCATGCCAGCCTCCCTCATTATAGCTCTAGCCTCCATGAATATCTGTTTAGCCATTTCTGTATTATCCACGGAACATAGCAAATCATCAACATAAAAATTTTTCCTTATGTGTTCAATAGTGTTAGGATAGACTTCAGAATATTTCTTAAAATGGTACTGCATAGTAGCTGCCAACAGAAATGGACTAGAGCTGAGGCCAAACAACACTGACTTCATTCTATATGCTTGAACCTTAGGTTCATTTTCCAACAAGTCTTTCGTATCCACCCACAGATACCTTACTGCATCTCTGTCCTCTGGTTTTAACTTTATCCGCAAAAAAGCTTGCTTCACATCTGCAGTCAATGCTACTCTACCAAACCTGAATCTCAGTAACAAGGAAAATAAATCTGCATTTAAATTTGGCCCAGCATCCAAACAGTCATTCAAGGACACACCACCTTTGTCCTTGGCTGAGCCATCAAAAACTACCCTCAGTTTGGTGGTAGTTTTGTCTCGCCGTACCACTGCATGGTGTGGCAGATAATGTGCCTCCTGGCTCACCAGCTCACCTTGCACCCTTTCAGCATAGCCCTCCCTTACATAACTTAGGATGGCCTCATCGTATTCAATTAACAACTCCTCATTTTTTCTTAGCCTGTACAATGAAGTCTCCAACCTCCGATTAGCTAGCTGAAGGTTTGAACCGGGTTTGCAAGAATCCTTCCATGGTAGGCCAACTTCATAGCAACCATCTCTAAACCCAATCCCTTTTTCAAAGTGCTCTAAAACATCATTGTTCACTGTACTTGCCTGGTTGTCCTTTATACCAATAGATTCAAGTTCCCAAAATGCTTTCAAATGCCTTTCCAGACCATGGCTGTTCTCCTCAATCTTAACAAAGAGAGCCTTAACTTCCATTTCATTGCAATAACTACCATGTAGCATCCAGCCTAGCTTACTTTCAATAGCTACTGGGCCTTGAGATGTACGGACAATATTACCAGTGATGAAGTCCCAATAATAGTCAGCTCCAATCAAAAGACTAATATCTTCTGTTCCCTCAAACTTATTATTGCCCAAATTAATTCCTTTAACTTGCAATTCTTGGACACATGCCATATCTAAACAAGTAGTGACTGGAGCACAAAGTTCCTCAATCTCTACAGCTTGGACCTTGATAGTGGGACTTTGCGGTAACAACCCTTTAACCAGAACTTCTACCTTCTTAAATTTGGTTCGGTTTTGAACGGAACCCCCAAACCCAGAAATTCTTAAATTTTCCCTCTTAAGTTCTTTAAACTTCAATTTTCTGGAAATTCTGGTCTTAATAAAACTACACTGGCTACCACTATCAAACAACACTCTTACAGTAGCTTCTCCCTCATTCCCAATTAATAAGGCTGCAGTTGTTTGCAATAATCCCCCTTTACTTTTACTCCCTTGCATAGCAGTGGCATGTGCCACTGATGTCTCTACTTCTGGGGTAGGCCTACTAAGAGTGTTTTCACACAATAATGGCTGATGCCTACCATGACATTTTTTGCACAAAATTTTAAACTTACAAAACCTTGCTCTATGACCTTTCAAAAAACATTTAAAACATGCTGTGGACTTAGTTACCCTGTCCTTTCTCTCCTCAAAGGGTAAGGCCTCAGCCACCTCACATTTATATGACTTGTGGTTGCCTTCGCAAAATATACATTCCTTGATTCCCTTTAATTTATTCTCAGAGGAGGCATGTAGAGCTGACACTGTACCTGGGCTATTCCTTTTTGTGGAAACTTTGGTGCTGTGCCTGCATTTGTCCTCTTGTTTACCATCCCACTGTGCAAACTCAACTCCCTCTCGTCTTGCTAATTCTGTGCCTAAAAGACTTAACATCTGCTGAAGGGGGATGTACACATGTTCTGCAGAGTGTCCCCTACTTAATTCAAGCAAAATTGAGCTAGGCAATTTAGACTCCAGTGTAGGAACCAACATTATACCATACTTTTCCATTCCTACACCCAAGTTGTCCAGAGACCTAGTTCTAATTTCAAATTCATCATATAACTGCTGTAACTCCTTGACACTATTAGGATTATTAACAGGAGGTATAGTTAAAAGTGCACGGAGGTGGCTTTTAATTAAGATCTCTGGCTTACCAAACCGTTTCTTTAATATATCCCAAGCCACATTATAATTAGCCTCTGTTAATGCTAATCCTGCTATAGTCTTTGCTGCCTCCCCTTCCAAGAGGGACCGCAAATAATTAAACTTCTCCACGGCACTTAACACTTGACTAGAATGAACTGCTGATTGAAAACTGTCTGCCCATCCTTGCCATTCCTGAATACTCCCAGAAAATGTTTTGAGTACAAGCCTCGGTAATTGAACTACAGATCTGTTAACCTTAACTTCACAAGCATCATTTGTTGAGTGTTGTGTTTCATTATTAGACCTGGTCTCTAACTGTACTGAGCTGCTAAACTCTTTTGCTCGGAGGCCTACGTTAGTCATATCATCAATAATCTCTTCAAAGTAAATTATGTTATTTTCTATTTCATCCTCTTCTATAAGAGCCTCAATTTTAACATTTACCTCACTTAGAGCAACCTTTTTAGTTTCTAATATGGCAAGCTTCGCAGTCACTAAGCGTAAATCCTCTTGCTCTATGGCAGCATCTATAGTGGCAATGACCTTTGTAATTAGACCTTTGTAGGCACTTCTCCTTTTTATAAATTTGTTCAATTCAGATGCACTCATCTTCAATGTAAACAACCCTTGGGCTCAATACCAAATGAGCTGAATTGGCAGAAATACTTAACCAAACTGATCAAACGCAAATTTTACTTTCAAATAAACTGAATTGCTGAGTGGGGTACTAACCAAACACCAGTATGGAATACCAAATTTTCCACCCCAGGACCTTAATTCAATAATGACCCAAAATTAACCAAACCAGAAAAAATATAGGCCAAAAAACGACCGACGACTGGCCAAGTTTCGCAATTTGGCGACCAAACTTTACCCTGGGACCTTAATTCAATAATAACCCAAATTTAACCAAACCGGAAAAAAAGTAGGCCAAAAAACGACAGACGACTGGCCAAGTTTCGCAATTGGGCGACCAAACTTTTTACCCTGGGACCTTAACTCAATAATAACCCAAAATTAACCAAACCGGAAAAAAAGTAGGCCAAAAAACGACAGACGACTGGCCAAGTTTCGCAATTGGGCGACCAAACTTTTTACCCTGGGACCTTAACTCAATAATACTCAACCCGTCTAGGCCTAACTTGGGATACAATTTGCACAATCAGAACTTTGCCGAAAAATGGTCACTGACTCAGTCTTGGGGTAGAAATCCGGTTCTTAGAGGACAATGATTATGTTTATGTTTATGTTTATGTTTTATTCAAGTGATTACTTATTATGCTTATTCCTTTTTCAGAAGACCGTTGTCATTGTTTGACTTTATATAAATAAATAAATGATCACAAAGAGTTGGTTCTCATTTATGACAACGGTCTTAGGTACAAATGACTGATTAATTAAATAAATAATAAAATAAGTCTACATACGTGGTAAATTCAAGCAACTGTCAACCACCCCAACCTAATTAAGCAACTTCAACAAACGCTATCCACAATGCCTGCCGTAGAATGTCCTATCACAGGTTGTACCTATGTCACAGCAGACCTGGACCCAGCCATTGTAGCCGCACTTATAACAGCCCACTGCACGACCCATGTCCCAAGCCCGACAGTCTCTGCAAAGGTTGAGAAAGTAAGACGGCCAACCATTTCGGCTGCAGGTACCAGTGAAGACTGGGCATATTTTACGTCGCGTTGGACAGATTATGCGGAAGCTACAAAAATCACTGGTAGGGACAAAGTGGTACAACTACTTGAATGCTGCGACGATTCACTCCGCAAAGATTTGACAAGATCCGCAGGTGGAAGCCTAACAAACAAAACCGAAGATGAAGTCCTTGCTGCAATCAAGAAACTAGCTGTCCGTGAGGAGAACACCATGGTAGCCAGGGTTACCCTACACAATATGCGACAAGACCGCGACGAAACTGTGCGCAGTTTTGGAGCCCGTCTTCGTGGTCAGGCCGGAGTCTGCAAATTTCTTGTTGAATGCCCAAGCTGCAACAACAACGTAAATTACACTGACCCCATCCTTCGCGACGTCCTTACCCGCGGAATTGCTGACCCGGAAATACAACTGGAACTCCTCGGCAACAGTAACCAGGAGATGACCCTGGAAGACGTCTTTCAGTTTGTCGAGGCGAAGGAAGCAGGCAAGCGCTCAGCATCACGACTGCTGGACTCCCATGCCGTGGAGGCCTCAGGCAGCACATACAGGAGAAGTAAGCAAATACCCCCACAAGACAAAAATGCCCCCTGTTCATATTGTGGTAAAAAAGGACACGGCAGAAGAGCCCCAGTCCACATACGCAAGACGGATTGCCCTGCGTACAACCACAAATGCAAAATTTGCAAGCGCGACAGCCATTGGGAATCCGTATGCAGGAGCAAAGACAAGGACAAGAGCCTTTCAGCCACTCCTAATAAAGCTGATGAGTGCGAAGGTGCGGTATTTGATCTTCTCTGCGCCTCAAGCAACACTTCCGAGCCACATAAGAAAAGAGCAATCGCCCTCGACCATCACATTTACAATGAACTATCGGACATATGGATCAAGGAGAACTCACAACCACAGCCACACATCAACCTGACAGTCAGGACTCTCCCCGAAGACTACGAGGCGCTTGGGGCAACCCTCAATGCCCACCCAAAAACCGTGGTACTGCCTGCCATGGCAGACACAGGCTGTCAGAGCTGCCTCACCGGTATCAAGGTTATCCACCGCCTCGGGCTTCTCCAGTCTGACCTCATCCCTGTGACCATGAAGATGCACGCCGCCAACAACAAGGGCATCAAAATCCTTGGCGCAGCCATACTTCGCCTCACTGGCAAGGATGAACAGGGCCAACAAGTAGAAACGAGACAGGTAACATATGTGACGATTCTTCTGACAAGTTCTTCATCAGCAGAGAGGCATGCGTTTCACTCGGCATTATCTCGGGAAGATTTCCTACAGTGGGGGAAGTCCAACTGGATCCAGCACAATACTGTAACAACAGTGCCAGCACGCCACACAGTGACAGCGGACTTGTAACTAACTGCGACTGTCCAAGACGCCAACATCCTCCATCACCTCCAATCGAGCTACCGCTACCCGCTGTTGCGGCGAACCAGCAAAAGCTCAAGGAATACCTGCTGGACTATTACAAATCAAGCACCTTCAACACTTGTGACCACCAAGCGCTGCCCATGATGGACGGCCCCCCAATGAAATTGATGGTGGACCCCAATGCCAAACCAGTCGCACATCACACCCCCGTCCCAGTACCAATCCACTGGCAGGAGGACGTGAAGGCTGGCCTCGACCAAGATGTCAGACTGGGTGTCCTTGAACCAGTACCCGTTGGTGAGCCCGTAACCTGGTGTCACAGAATGGTGGTGTGCGCCAAAAAGAACGGAAAACCAAGGCGTACCGTTGACTTTCAACCCCTCAACGCTCACGCCACCCGCGAAACACACCACACTCAATCGCCATTCCACCAGGCCAGATCAGTACCGCAAGGCAAAAAGAAAACAGTGTTTGATGCATGGAATGGATATCACAGCGTACCAATCTGTGAAGAAGACCGCCACTTGACCACCTTCATAACGCCCTGGGGTCGCTACCGTTACAAAACCGCTCCCCAGGGTTACATTGCATCTGGTGACGGTTACACAAGAAGGTACGACGAAATTGTATCGAGCATCCCTAACAATACAAAGTGCATTGACGACGTCTTGCTCTGGTCAGACACAGTGGAGGAGAGCTTCTTCCAGGCCACCCAGTGGCTTGACACCTGCGGCAGACACGGAATCACACTGAACCCCGACAAGTTTGTGTTCTGTCAGGACAAGGTTGAATTTGCAGGCTTCGAGATCACATCTGACAGTGTCCGACCCTGTAAAAAATACCTCAAAGCAATCCTAGAGTTTCCATCTCCAAAGAACATCACCGACGTTCGATCATGGTTCGGGCTCATCAACCAGGTGTCGTATGCCTTCAGCATGGCCAAGAGGATGCAGCCGTTCCGCCTACTTCTGAAGCCAGGAACACCTTTCAAGTGGGATGACGAATTGGAAACCATCTTCGAAGAATCAAAGGATGTCATCATCACAGAAATAGAGGAGGGTGTTAAAATTTTTGACAAAACCAAGCCCACATGCCTCGCCACAGACTGGTCGAAAACAGGCATCGGCTACTGGTTACTTCAGAAACACTGCACCTGTACACGAGTCGAACCCTTCTGCTGCCATACTGGATGGCGTGTCACATTGGTCGGCAGTAGATTCACTACCTCAGCTGAGTCCCGCTATGCACCAGTAGAAGGAGAAGCACTTGCTGTCGCCGATGCCCTTGACAAGGCGAGGTACTTCGTGCTGGGATGCGAAGACCTAATAATTGCAGTGGACCACAAACCTCTCCTCAAAGTGTTTGGTGACAGATCCCTAGAGGACATATCTAATACACGCCTCAGAAACTTGAAGGAAAAAACCCTCAGGTACCGCTTCCGGATGATCCACGTACCAGGCGCGAAACACAAAGCTGCTGACGGGGTGTCACGATACCCCACTGGCGACCCCATACCACTGACACTCCCCGATGATGTAGCAGCCATCCATCAACCATGCGAGGGAACGGCGTTCTTTGCCCCCCCCCCCTTCCTAGCCGGCATACGGACATCACTGACAGATGGTAATGGCATGGAAGCCTGCGTCATTTCTGCAGCCGCATCAACACTCAACTCGCTGAGCCTGGCGTCAGTGACATGGGATCGAGTACGCACCGCCACGACCAGCGATGAAGTCATGAATAGTTTAGCCAATGTCATAGAGTCCGGTATGCCTGAATCCCGCCATGCACTCCCTGCACAGCTGCGGGAATATCACCAGTTTCGCGACGACCTCCGCACTGTTGACGGCGTGGTAATGTACAGGAACCGCACGGTTATCCCGCCGGCCCTCAGGCAAGAAGTACTGGCTTCACTCCACTCAGCTCATCAAGGTACTTCATCCATGATCTCCAGAGCAGAAGACTCCATTTTCTGGCCTGGCATCACACCAGCCATCACAGCACTACGGGCTAGCTGCAACCACTGCAACCGCATGGCACCAACCCAGCCCAGCGCTCCACCCACTCCACCAACATCACCAGAATACCCCTTCCAGTGCGTCTGCGCGGACTACTTCCACTACAAAGGAGTAAACTACCTGGTCGTGGTGGACAGATACTCCAACTGGCCAATAGTAGAGAGGTCATCAGATGGTGCTGCTGGACTCATCGCCTGCCTCCGACGGACCTTCGTCACCTTCGGCATCCCCGACGAACTGGCTTCCGATGGGGGCCCTGAATTTACCGCAGCAGCCACACGGCAGTTCCTCAAAAACTGGGGCGTACACCACCGACTCTCATCAGTGGCTTTCCCTCACAGCAACTGTCGGGCAGAAGTTGGTGTCAAGACAACGAAACGCCTAATAACCGACAACACTGGACCAAACGGCGACCTCAACACCGAAAACTTTCAACGGGCCATGCTTCAATACAGAAACACGCCGGATAGAGATACAAAACACTCCCCAGCAATGTGTGTATTCGGCCGCCCTATCCGGGACTTCATTCCAATCCTTCCCGGCCGATATAAACCACACGACACGTGGCGTGAAAACTTGGCCACCCGAGAAGATGCTCTGAGGAACCGCCACATGAGGGGTGCGGAACGCTGGTCAGAGCACACCAAGAGACTCCCACCACTAGCAGTCGGAGACCTTATACGCATCCAGAACCAGGTCGGTCCACACGCCCGTAAATGGGACAAGACAGGTGTGGTCATCGAAGTCAGGCAGTTTGACCAGTACGTGGTTAGGGTCGATGGATCTGGGAGGGTAACTGTAAGGAACAGGAAATTCCTTAAAAAATATGAACCCTTCAGCACACCTGCTCCAAAGATGACCATAGACCAACATTTGAAGAACTTCCTAGCGGTGCCCACCAACAGCCCACCTGCTGCACCACCTACACCTGCCAGGTCAGCACCAGGACCAAAGACACCCGCTTCACCCCGTAGTCCGACACGGTCCAGCCCGCACGTTGAACGAAGGCGCCCGATCCCTGAAGAGACCACACCCCCACCCAAGAAGACATGTCAACGCCGCCCATCGACATACTACCACCCGCACCCCCTAGGCCAATGGGTACGGCACCCCAAACTGCAACTCCACTAAGGCATTCGAACCGTACCAGACGCCCCCCTACCTGGCATGAAGACTACCATATGAATCAAGAAGAGTAACCAATCAAGTATGCTTTAAATTAAGGGCACTGACAAAATAAGGTTTAGTCTTTATCCGTAAACATACAAATTTTTTATTTTTTTTCTTGCCATATTATCCTTAATAATCTTCTTTATAAAATTGCTGGCTCAAAGACTTGGGGGAGAGATAGAGTACAGTACACTTTACACTTTACTTACTAAGAACTTTATATTGTGTTCCCAATACAGCTGTAACCTCACTACTGTACTATTACTTTTGTCAGGAATACCGTTGTACAACCCTTATTTTAATATATGATTCAATCTCTCGCTGAACTCTCTAATTGTATTGTAATATGTTTGATTGGATATAATGTACTGTATAATTCCATAAGTATTTATATTTTAGTTTCTACAGTATCGTATTCATCATGATGTAATAGCAAAGCCTTATGTCCTCATATTACTCTTAAATAAACTAGTATCTATGTTTTCCTATTAAAGTACTATACTGTATTCACTTTATAAAACAATATAAGTCTTTGCACTACTGTACTGCAATTACCTCATATCACATCTAGTATCAAAGACTTGGGAGGAGATAGAGGACAATGATTATGTTTATGTTTATGTTTTATTCAAGTGATTACTTATTATGCTTATTCCTTTTTCAGAAGACCGTTGTCATTGTTTGACTTTATATAAATAAATAAATGATCACAAAGAGTTGGTTCTCATTTAGTTCTGAAGGACCATGTTATTTTTTTTATTTGTCGGGTTCGAAATCCCAGCTGAGCCGTGAACGGCCAAATTCTAAAGGGCAAGTTCTACCTAAAGCCCAAGTTAAGCTAAATTAAACTTTACGGATTTGAGATCCTATTAGGTCCTACCTCAGGGTAACCTCAGGGTTGCTGACTCGATGCGGGCCTACCTTAGACCTTAAATTACATGAACTTAAAAGGTAAACAAAAGGGTACTATTTGTGGTCTTCTTTATGAACCTTGCAACAACAACGCAACCTGGACTATTGCACGATGCAACAATCATGTATCTAAACAACCAAACTGAATTGCAAGAGAGCTCTCTATCAAACCACACCTTTACGTACGACCTTCCACAAACGAGTAGAAAGACGCGCAGCGTCTCAAAATGATGCCAACAGTGTGACCAAACAATGATGCCACAAGAGCTCAAAAATGCTAGCTCTAAATTAATTTAATTTTTCACTAACCTTACAAATATGAGATGGATATATATACACACCTTAACTTAATATATATACAAGCAATGCTGCATCAATCAGCTTAGTCATCGTATCGCCTTGGGACAACAATGGTTCTTCCTCTTCTAGATTTTCTAACAGTGTGTGTGCATGCAAGGTTTTCAGATATCCATGGTGTGCCTATCAGTAGCAAAGCGAATGGGAAGGTCATTGTGTAATGAAGGAATAATTGTAACCACTTTTACCTTAAATGAACATTATTTTTATGTAAGAAATAAAGTGAATAAAACAAATATAATTTTCATCCTCCCATTTTCGTGGATGAAAATGGGGGATGAATTGCTATAAATGCTAACTATTAATGGCACCTAATAAGACGTTATATGTCGTATTATATGCATATGCAAATGTAATAGCAATATTATAAATTATTGTCATGAGCACCAGTGTATATTTATCATGGAATTTAGCAGTCAGTTATTTGTCTTGTATTTCACAAACATATTTTGTTATCAGTTTATGTACATTGACCTCTGTTGTCTAAAGGTAATAAAAGATTTATTTCGGTTAAACATACGTGTGATATTATGTTTCATGAAAGGTTAAATATTATAAATAGTTTGTATTGCGTTTCTTATTTCTGCAAAAAAAATGTTTAAATAAAGAAAGACAAAATTATTAAATACAATCGAGTTATTTTCAACATGCTGAGAAAAATTAAAAAAACGGGTAAATGGTAAATTGTGACATTGATATATTACACGCAACAGCTACTCAGAGTATTGTTTGATTCGCTGTTTGAAGGCAAACTGTCCCCCCACCCCCACTATTTTAGATCAATCGACGCCCCTGGAGCCAGGGGTATAAGGAAGAGTTTTGTTCGATTAAGATGTAATTGATTTAAAGTTAGCTACAAACTCTCTCCACGGTCAAACCATTATTATAGTAATGTCTAATTAAGAAGTTAATGTTTGTTTCTAAATTAATGTTCAAATATATTAAACTTATAAAATACGAGTTGGGAGTGCAAATTAAAAGAATATAATAATATTTAATGGATGTAATTACGATAAATTATGGTTGAGTATTAGGGTGTGTCAATTTTGGAGGTGAAATGACTAAATTGAAAATCATGTGATTTGGTAGCAATTTAATGTAGTCATTTGGCATACAAAATAATATCCTTGCTTCAAAAACAATGAAAAATAACTCCTACCTACATCAATTTTAATTCAAAAATTCAATTTTTCCGTAAATTCATAACAAAATAACAAATGTACGCAAACATCCTATCAACATTTAAAGTGGCAATAAGATATCATTCAGAGTCTTTATTTGAAAGTAACCAATGCAGACATGTCCTTTTTGCTGCGGTTCCTTGACATCAGCATTCGGCTTGCTACTTGCGCTTTGATGTAGCCTTTTCGCCTCGCGTGGCTGTAAACTTGACTAACTGCTTCTGTGACCATTTTCACACATCTCTCCACACACTGAGTATGAGAAGGCCACTTTGGCACTTGCATTGGGGCCTCTTTAAGTTGTGTTAAATCTTTGTTTGTTATACATGTTGTCAGTGGTATAACTAATTCTGACAATTTCGTGGCATTGACGTTTATCGGAGGTACCTTCCTTGTCTGAATAGAGCAGTCTCCCAGCTGGTCATCATCTAGTGATGTTCCTCTAAGCTTTAGAATGATTTCCACAGCCTCAGTTCGCTCTTTGGTACATTGGCTGCAGAATATTGCTTGTGAAACTGCCTCTGGCCTAGCATACCAAGCGGACCTTCTCACCACAGGTAACACGATGTCCACCACTACTTTCCTTTGAGTTCTCAGTAGCTGTAATTGAAACAAGATGTGGTTGGGCCCCTCCATCCACATTGGATTAAGTTTTACATTGAACCAGTGAGGAAGATAAAACCCAATAATAAATTCCACAATCAACATCAAATTCTGTAGCATTTTGCCCTTCAGTGCATGTTTGGAAACCCAAATCCTGCAGAAACGAATCGCTGTAGTTAACCAACGACTGTGACTTACGGATCCAATCTCCAAGAGAGCCAGATTTTGAGGCAACTCTCCTGATCTGATTGCTTGAACAATACGATAAGCGTAAGATTGATCCATGCTGAGGTCTTTGATAACTTCTTCAGACAACACTGGAAGGGGAGGGCCTACTTCAACCTTTGGAAATTTTGTATTTATTTCTAATTCCATTGCTTCATCTAGCATGTTGCCAAGGGGGCCTGACCATTTGTTGTTGCTCTTTGTAGGACCATCATGTTCCTGGATGAGACGACGAAGAGGTAGTTCCCCTGTGTGCAAATCACATACAATCCAAACAAGCCTTCTTCCAAGTTTTTTCTCTAAATGCGTCATAACACCGCCCTACCATCCAGTGTTCACTGCAGTTGAGTCCACCAACGGCCTGCAGTGAACTATCAAGTCTTCTTTCTTGAAGCCAACATATTATTTGATCAGCAATTGCCTCTGCATGTTTCTTGCCTTCTACTTCTGCTTCAGGAACAAAGTGAAACAAATAGCGGCCACCAGGTTCGGAACACACAGAGTAATGTTCTTCTTTGATGAGACCGAGGAACTTTTTGTCCATTCCCTCTACCTCTAGGAGAACTTTTGTGTCATCTCTTCTTCCATCAAATAAAAAGCAAGAGAGACCTTCCTCTATGGGTCACAGAACTTTATTTTGACCAGTGAAATCAGCACCTGGAAGAACCCCATATGTCAATTTTCATCAAAATCTGAGTCAGAGTGGTGACATGCATTGTGTGATCTCTCCTGAAATGCCCCACACTAAGAAATAAATGATGCAACAAACATAGAGATGTTATATTACCCAATTTCAGTAATTTGAATATTTTATAGATCTATACTAGCTACATAAAGTGTGTGTGTGTGTGTGTGTGCGCGTGCGCGCGTGTGCGTGCTTCAGCCCACAAAATTAATAAAATGCAAGAATTTAGGCTCTAAACTTGATAATGGTGCTCCTGAAACTAATTTGTGACCTAGATAACACTGTAATCACCACTTTTTCTTAACTTATTGATAGAGAAATGTTAAAGGAACAAAATCTTCATTTATTACTTTTTTTGTAAATTGGTGTGCAAGAGGTCAAACAGCTATTGACCTTAACATTTATTTTTAAGGTGAAATTTTTATTTCTTTATATACAACAATAATTATGCCATGTTTGGAATCCATAGAACATGCTGATTCCAAATATAATAGTTTTATGAGTCTGACCATTATAAGTTGAGTTATGGTTAATTGAATATAGGGAGGTCAACTGATGTCCTCAAAATGACCTTTGCCATAACTCATGAGTCATGACCTATGGGTCCAATTGATTTGAAACTGGAAATTGTATTTTTTACCTAAAACCAACCCATGTACTAATTTTCAAGTAAATCAAAGAGGTGTTACGGTGGTATTTTTTATTTTTATTTGTCCACTTGTCCTGGAATTACCCTGGTAAGCATTTGATTATGCTCTCCATTCTTGGCCATGGCATGCAATGTGTTTAAAGTAATGTAACTTTATAAAGCAATATCCTTTCAGTTGTGAGATGAGCCAAACAATGTTTGGTAATTATTCGTTTTTTGACCCAGTCTCTTTTTATAGTGAGAGCAAACTTTTCTGGTAAATTTTGAGGTGTTCTGCAGGAATCTGCCATCTGTTTCCTGTGCAAATGCGTAGTTTTCGAGATATTGTCATCTCGAAAACTATGCATTTGCACAGGAAATGGATGGCAGATTCGTGCAAAACACCTCAAAATTGACCAGAAAAGTTTGCATTTGTGCTAAACACAACTTAACCTACCGTAACCTAACCTAACCAGTCACCTTATTTTGGAGGGTATAGTTCTGCAATTGCAGTAAGGAAGCGATGCAGAACTGTAAAATCGTCAGGATGTTCTGCCAGGAACAAGTATCATGCAAAATATTTCCAGTAATGAGGGTGTCTGTTCCCAGCACGTAAAACTCACCATTTCACATCCTTCCACAAGCGTTCAATGTTTTGCGTGTGGATGGTGTGGTCTTGGGGATCCACAAAATTTTCACTATGATTAATTTGCTTATGCGTGTAGCCCTATCTTCATCGAGGCCAACAAGGTGGATTAGGTCTTCAAAATCAAGCTCACAAGATTGACACGTCATGGTTCTAGAACGAAAATCACCAAACTAACTAGTAACAGAAAGAAGTAGGCAAAATCAAGAAAAAGTAGCCAAAAATAAACAAAGTAACCTATATAGTTGAATGAAAATCTCCAAAAAAGGTAGCCAAAATAAATAAATTAACCGAAAATTATATACATACATATTAGAAAGAAAATATTTTTTTTTATAAAAAGTTCATTTTATACAAATTTGCACAAGATAATATATATATTTTCTTATTCAGTTTTGATTGGTTATTCAATATATATTGCTGTTATAGCTGGGTGTGACTGGGTCAAAAAACGAATAATAACCCAATGTTTGGTAATTTTTTACTATCAGTCCGGTCTCTGGAAACTGAAAATAAAGTTTACCATAAGACTCTTTACATTTTTATAAACAACTTTTATTAAGTACAATATGAAGGCAAATGCCGATTAAAGCTATAAAATTAATGTTAATAATTTTTTTTTTGAGCGATAAAATTGCGGATCATGTTTTTGGGAGTGATAAAATGGCTGATCCCACAAAGGTTAGGAAGGTACCGCTAACAAAATTGGGTGGTTTGACCTGAACTCATAAGATTTTAGTGTCACGATGGCGTTGGTTTGCGATGGTTGTAATTATTCAGTGTGTTTAACTTTATGCAAATTTTTTGATGAAGAAGAGGCTGCATTTAATTTTTATGTAGAACACGGTGTATTGCTAAAAGAATTTATTTGCCCTAAGAAAAACAAGGAAGATATTGTTTGTGGTAATAAGTGTGTGTTCGATAAAAACAGAAAAGCATTTCGTTGCCATAGGTCATGTGCGTGATAAGAAACGGAGAAGGGGAACACACAAGGTTAGGTAGGTTAGGTTAGGTTAGGTTAGTAGTGTTTAGTTTTACGGTATATATAATATATACAGTGAATGGATCTTTTCTGTTTGACTGCTGCCATTGAAACATAAGAGGTGAGTGCCCCCAGCCTTCTTTACTTAGCCTTATAAGGCTAACTAACGAAAATATCACGACCTAACCTAATCAATCGTTAGGTCAACTGTACGACCTTGACGATTGGTTAGGTTAGGTCGTGATATTTTTGTTAGTTAGCCTTATAAAGCTAACTAAAGAAGGCTGGAGTTTAATTGTTTCAATGGCAGCAGTCAAACGGAAAAGATCCCAGTGAATATATACAGTGTTCGTTTTACTACATATATATAAATGTACATATATACCTTTTAGGTCACTCATGTTGGCTGTTTCTACAATTTCCATAATTTATATATCAATGGATTCATTTTTACATCGTGAATGCGCCCTAGGTAGTCTCTACTGAAGGAATTACCCGCATTTTAGGGTATTTTTTCATACTTATACCCCAAAACAAACTTTGTGTCCTAACTTAGTTTTGGGCCAGTTCCCTCACTTGAGACTATCCAAATCGCATTCCTGGTGTAATAACGAATCCATTGATCTATAAATTATGGGAATTGAAGAGACCGGAGCGATAGTAAAAAATTACCCAATGTTTTATTACTAAGCTCGCATTACGTACAATCTTATCCGCAATTATCACCTTTAATGTGTGTGTCAATTCTTGAGGTAAGTGGGTAATTCCAGGACAAATAGACAAATGAAAGTGCCAAATGTACACTCCGCCATCTCCAAAATTCATGAAAGTTGGTGTGAGGGTTGGTTTTGGTCCAAATTACAAAAATCTGAATTTTTTTGAAAATTGGTCAAGTTGGTCAAATTTTATGGCTTGACCAAATTTTGGCCAAATGAAAAACCAACAATTTTCAAACATAAATATCTCAGCTGCTAATTATGGTAGTGTAATAAGTCTTAAGTGATAAAATATGTAAAATTAACTGTAGTTTCTAAATATTTATCATTTTTTTGGGGTAACAAAAATAAAATTGATTTTTTGTTTTTTTGCGATTTGGCAGTGAAGATATCATTTTTGAAAAAAAGACCAAGAATAAAAAATGTTTATTTGATGTATGTACACCATAATAAGTAATAAAAAGTCAGTTTATAGTTGATTATAAGTAGTGATGGGACAATTAATCGGAATCGAGAATCGGAAGAATCGAGCATTTTTCAGGAATCAGAATCAGAATTGAGAGAATTGTACCATGATTTCCGATTCTTAAAACGATTCTTTAACTTTTAATTGAACCAGTTTTGCAATGTAAACTTTAAAATTTAAATGAAAGAGGATAACAAATTTTATTTTTATTGTATTGTAGCTATACATTAAAACATGTATATCCATGATGTGTAATCAAGAAGATTAAAATGAATTGTTACAACTTACAGTTGATTATTATTTTTAAACCAATCTATTATAATTTATAATTTATATTACCATACTCATAATGTAAATAGTTAATCTTACCAGAGTAAAATATGACAATTTCCAGAAAAACAAGTATAGAATTATATTTAAAAATATTGAGAATCGGAATCGGAATCGAGACTTTTTAGTGGTATCGGAATTGGAATCATTAAAAATTTTGGTATCATCCCATCACTAATTATAAGGCTCAAAACTGAGTTTGAAATTAAGTAATAAATTTTTTTTTCAGACAACGAAGATTTATTACAGACTTGTTGGTCCAAAAAAAGACAATTTTCAATTCATATAAAAAATACATGTAGATAAACCAAAGGAGAAAAAATCTTTTAAAATATATGTACAATGTACAATTGTACATACATAACCTCTCTTATATTTAGGGACAGAATATATTGACAATAATAATGTTTAGCCTAATTTATAAAGCGCTTATCAGAGTATAAAATACTCTTCCTAATACTACACGTACACAAGTCTTTGAGAATGAATTAAGAGACAGTATTCTCATCTAGTGAATCCAAATTTTAGACACTAATATAATAATAAGAAAAAAGAATTTGAAAAGATTTTTATAACTATTAAGTAGATACACAAATCTTAGATAAAAATTTTAGAAATATTATATAGACAATCTTAAATAGTATATATTCGATAGAATTTATTTTATCTTCTTTGAAAAGTTATTTAATTCTTGAAGTGGAAAAATATATTGTATTCTTGTTCCTCCTCGTAAACTTGCTTCAATACTCCCAAATATATTTTCTGTTGGAACGTGACAAACATCATCTTGTGCAGGAAAAATGTATGAGGGACATACGCCTGAAGGATGGAGAAATTTTATCAGAAAATCATCATATTCACAGTCAAAGGACTGGACTAATCCGAGCCATAGTTTATTTTCATACATATAACCCACAAAAGAGCCTGTTTCAATTTCGCATTGAGAGAGTATTATGTTCTTGATCCGAAGCAGAAACTCTAATGAGCGCTCTTATTTCGACTGACTGTGCACTCTGAGAGAGTGGATAAACCTTCAATGAATTCTTGGAAATTGGGATGAAGTGATGTAATTGTTGAGTACCTTTGATAGTAAGTAATAGGTTCACTCAGACGTTTTTGCAAAGAAAGCTCTACATCTACAACTTCTGCCTCAGAGACGTAAAAAAAGTCAATAGCGGTTAGGAATTCTTGAGAGCAGAAATTGTAGAAGTCCTCAGCTGTTAAGATTTGATGGTCGAGAGGCCATCGTAAGCTTTATCTGGTGACTGCTCTTTTTACCATTCCGCCAATACCGTCGCAGGCATTCTTCCTGTGGGAAATCTTTGAAATGATGGCATAAATTTAGAAAATTTGTTTTATTCTTATACTGAGCCGCGCATCCATCTGTGAAATAATGAATTTTAGTTAGGTTTGAATTTTGTTGTTGGATGCACAAGATTAATTTTTTGAGAAAACTATGAACCAGAATTGTATCATGCCTGCGACTGTTTGAAACGAAACAGTAACTTTTGCAAATTAGTTTTCCTGCATTGTTTTTGGAATAATAAACGAATGGGTGCACTGTACATTGCGAGTTCTCCCAATGAAACCCCTGGGCACAATCTTATACGATGAATGAGAAGTTTTCCGCGAAATCGCCCACCAAAACACCTTCATTTTCAGGCAGAGTTTCTTTTAGATTTTTGAAGTAACTCGACTGACATTTATTCATGAAGTGGTGTCTTGTCAGTTGTGCAATTTTTTTGGTGAGTGATTCCATGTATTCCTCTGGAGTTTCGGTGATATCTTTTAACATACAGTGATCGATGGACACCCATTGTTTATATTTTCTCTCTTCCATCGCCATGAAGTCCAAACTTTCCAAATAATTTTTGATTCTGACCTCTCGCGGGCATCTTTTGCATCGGTGCATCATACAATCTTCATTGTTCATGCCGCAGATGGATAAAGACATTAATTTTTTGTAGTCTAAATCTTTAATGGCTAACGCTGATATTTGTAGTTTCAGATTTTGGTGATGCGTACATACGCAGACACTGTGAGTGGTGCACTGGGATGGTAAACTTATGGACACGCTGGATTCCAAAGGCACTGATGACTGCCTGCCCATTCTTGTGTCTGGTGTCAATGGCACAAAGCTTCTTGGAGTCCCACCTCTTCTGCATTTGACTCAAAAAGCTGGCCTGGTTCAAGGAGACTTGATATCAACGGCAACCAAACAACTTCTGGTCGATTGGGAGTGTGAACAGAATGTCGTTGGTATGGTTTTCGACACAACTTCATCCAATACAGGTAAACCTATTTCAAACATCAGCGTGAATTTATCATGACATTAATACCAAAATACAGTGAATGATTTAACAGAAATCTGCAAAAAGCACGTGCCTGAAATGGTGGCCTTAAACTACAATTACATATTTTTTTCAGGACAAAAAACAGCTGCTTGCATCTCCCTCCAAAAGGAATTAGAGCGTGCCATATTCTGGTGCGCCTGTCGCAGGCATGTGGGCGAAGTCATCCTAGGTGTTTGCTGGGATTGCTTGAAAGTGGAGGGCTCTTCAAGTCCAAACATAATGGTTTTCCAGAGGTGAGTCATAAGCTTTACAAAATAACAAGGAATATTATTATCTAATGAACAAATTTAGTGGAATTTCTTTTATTAGACATATATACTAACACCAAGCAAATGATCGATCATATCAATCTTAATACCCCTAAAACAATATTATAGATTAGTACGAAATACAATAATCCCAATAATTGCATTTCTAGGTTCAAGAACCATTTCTCTCAACTGGCGTACAATGAAAAAAAGAAATACTACTACCCCGCAATGCCTGGAGTGTTTGAGGAGCGCCAGCAGGAGATGGCTGACTTCTTCCATGAATCTCTAGCCCAACCATTTTACACGTGGCAACTACAAGGAGCTGGTAGAGCTTTGTCTGCTGCTTGTAACTAAAGGATCCGAGCCAGTGAACTTCACAATGGTCTACCCTGGCGCACTTCACAAAGCAAGGTGGATGGCTAAACTGCTCTATACCCTCAAGATTGTTCTTTTGTCAGGCCAGATCAAAGAGCAGTTTCCCAAAGCCGAGGTTGTGACTAAAAGTCAAATCAGCAAGTTAGAACAGTTTGCTGTGTTCACAGTCGCTGTTTATGTCCCATGGTGGATTGTTTGCCCTGTTCCAGCAAGTGCGCCAGTGAATGACTTGAATTTGGTCGAAACCTTGGCTGAATTTGCCCCATATGATGCCACAATAGTTGACAAAGCACGTGTGGCACTCGGTAGACACACTTGGTACGTAACTGAGGAGTTGGCCCCACTGGCTTTGTTCTCATCCCAAGTACAAGAAAGGACAAAAGAGATGAGGAAGGCCCTTCTTTGCCATGAAGGCACTGAAGTTACTAAGAGAGTGGGGCTATGGAAAGCCATATCTTCCCCCTGTCCCAGAAAGTGGCACTGCCCTGGTGGACCTAATTGGGCCTGACTCAAGCTGGTTCTTCACCATTTTAGGCATGCCCTATCAGTTTCTCCACAGTCCAGCCAGTGAATGGGTGGATCATGATGACTACCTGAACATGAAACGGGTTGTGGACAAGCTTCAGGTCGTCAATGAGGCTGCAGAGCGTGGTGTAAAACTTTGCCATGACTTTCTTAATGTTGCCAGGGATGAGGAGTGCTTTCAAGAAGTCCTTCAAGTAGTTGAAAATGACAGACTCCACGTTCCTAATCAGCGCAAATGATCATCTGTTTCCGAACAGAAATCATGGTTTCTTGCTCTAGAGAAATAATACCTTGTGAATATATAATAAAACCCCTTAATGTACCATGAGAGAATAAGAATGATTAACTTTTTTGTGTTAGTGATAACAGCTTTTAATTAAGACAGGCAAATGATTTGTGTTAATATCCCTTATGATGGTTGTGTAATTTCATATATAGGCGAGTATGCCATATAAGCAAAATCGCTATTTTTCAAATTGCTGGTGCTCACTCGAATATGCATGAATCTTCAAAAAATTGCATGTGGGTATTTTTTATGTCAATATGCAAGTTCACCAAAATTTTGAACAGCATTGTAGGAAAAAGTTGGGGCAACTGTCACACCCTATTACACAATACCAGTCTTTTTTTGTTTTTTCATTTTTTCACCCTCTTCATTTATTGCAAACTTATAATCTTTGATTCCCGGGCACATCCTACTATATTCGTCATTTTCATAAAACTCCTGAATGATTTTTTTCATTTCAGCTGTGATGACCTTCCCTTTCGTCATGTTTGGAATGTTAGGAAGAATCCTAAACTGTTTTTGAAGATTACGGCTCTTACGCACCATATACTTTGTTGCTCCAAAGAAGTCAGCAGTTTTTTCAGTGGGATAGGGATACAATGATAGTATTTGTAACCTAAGATTGCGATTGTTACTTGCTTGAAATTTCTCCTTTAATTCTTCCATAACCTTTTGATACCTGAAATAGTGTATTTGACATTAAGTTTAATTAATATATTTTTAATTAAACTTTTCATAAAATATATGTATTATATTGTCCGATTATAAAAATGTAAACAGATAAAACTTAATTTAGTATATACTTCGATGACTATATTAAATTTAATTTAAAATGTCAAATTTCAATAACTATGTCTGAAAAATAGTCTTGCCTCTCTAAATCATCTTCCAAACAACTTTTTTTGGATGGACCAGCTTCAGAATAGTCAATAGGAGCCCCATAAGCAGCTTCAAAACTTTGTTTAACCTTTTCCGTTGTCGATCTGAATTTCGTAGAAGCCTTTATCTGTTTTTGTCCTGGCTTCAATCCAGCTATAAAACAAATTCATAAATTTAGATTGCGTGAAATAATCATATATCAAATATTTTGTATATATGTATTCAAGTGCTGATGTTAATATTTAAAAACAGAAAACTACGAATTTGGCATTTAAGAAACAAATGTCCTGAACGGAGTCTCTATTGTTTTATTACCTTTTTTAATAGGGCTTTCATCAAATAAAGGTAAAATATTGTCGCTGAGCAAATCTTTATTGAATTGCCTGTCTTGAACGACAAATTCTTCCAATGGTGGTGGATTCGTGGAATCGCTACTGCTTCGCTCCATAGATTCGTTAAGTATGTCTGGCTCAGGTATTGGCGCAGGTTCCAGCTCTCTGAATGAACGTTGAACATGTTCTAATACAATTGGCTTCTTTTTAATTGTGACATAGCAATTGCTGCATAGTAATTGATTTTCTTCCAAAATTCCATAGCTTGCAGCTGCCATGGCAGAGTTTACTTTTTTGATGTTACAGAAAATTCTTCGTGTTTTTTCGTAGGATCGCAACAAAATTTTGTGTTTTGAGGCATTTTAAGGGTTAGGTAAATTTATGTATACTAGAAAATTAGGTATATACTGAAAATCTGGAAAGAGAGCAAAAAATTGTTAAAATTTGGAGGATTTTTTTTTTGGCATTTTTTTTTCATAATAATCGTCGATAAGCTGATTTTTTATTACTTATTATGGTGTACACTGTACATACATCAAATAAACATTTGGATCAACCCCAGAATAGGCACCTGAAATCATTTTTAGGTGCTTCATCTGGGATTGAGGCAAAACACAGGTGCTTAATCTGGGATTGAGGAGAAAAAAATATAAACAGTTTTTAGAGATATAATTTCATTGTTTTTATCAATATTTGAAAAAATCAACTCTAACCTAACCTATATCTATACCAATTTATGTGGCAAGATAGATTTGCTTCAGATGGATTCAGAAACATTCGGGCTCATATTGCAGGAATTTATAATATCTAAAATTTTTCTCTATTCATTAAACCACTTTAAACCTTTTATAACTTTGCCTTTATTACATTTGTAATAAACTTTGTATAAACAATAAATTTTGTAATCATCAGGTTTTTTTTATTTAATTCCTTGCAAGGTGCCTATTCTGGGATTGAGGTACATCAGGTGCCTATTCTGGGATTGACCCAAACATTTTTTATTCATGGTCTTTTTTTTGAAAAATATCTTTGCTGCCAAATCGCAAAAAAAAAAAAAAAAAAAAATTTTTCCAAAAAATCATAATTTTATTTTGTTACCCTAAAAAATGATACATATTTAGAAACTACAGTTAATTTTACATATTTTATCATTTAAGACTTAGGTACTACCACAATTAGGAGCTGAGATATTTACGTTTGAAAATTATTGGTTTTTTCATTTGACCAACTTGACCAATTTTCAAAAAAATTCAGAAATTTGTAATTTGGACCTAAACCAACCCTCACACCAAGTTTCATGAATTTTGAAGAGGTTACCGTGTACTTCATTTGTCTATTTCTCGTAGAATTACCCAAGTATACTGTACAGTATATACCGTAGCTATATATTATAATGGACCTCTTCATCATTGCACTTTTTGTTTCATTGTTCACCTCGACTGTCCCATTAGTGCAGTGATTCTCAACTTATCTGTATTAGCTTTGGTTCACCTGATGTACAGTTCTTTCATCCAAAGAAGAAAGTTTTGAACCAAGTTGGCATAATTTTCTAACCAACTCATCTTGGTTAGGCAAAGTAAGGATAGACTAAGTAGTCTATCCTTACTTTGCCTAATCAAGATGAGTTGGTTAGAAAATTATGCCAACTTGGTTCAAAACTTTCTTCTTTCTTCTTACAGTACTGTAAGGTCTGTCTGATGTGGCTAAAAATCCCAAAAGACTGAGCCAAAATGACCTGTAACCACTCTAGCTTAAGCTATTTTAACTTACTAAAGTTAACTTAATCTTGCTAAATGCAAGAGATCTTAAAGTTTAATGCTGTAAAGAAATTTTGTTTTTAGTAGTACACTGTTCTCATCTATGTTGGTCACTGGTCATACACATTATTTTAGCCAAAGAATAAGTTTGGACCTCATTGTTATTAGCTATTAGAGTAGGCAAAGCTATTGTAGATTAAAAAAAAATTGGTTTCCTAAGCTTTATATTATATATTTTATGAAATTGATTGTCATAATATTGTATTTCAGAAAAAAGACCCAGATAGCTACTGTCCCTAACTTCATTACTCTTCTTAGTGCATTACCCTTAATTTGTATGAATGGATGGTCATACATTTGTTTCCAAATTGAAATCTTTAAATATTCCTGAAACTGAACACTTGAAAGAAAATGATTTTGATTGGATATTTTTTGATGACCACAGTAAAAATTTGTCATTATTTTGGAAATGGTTTTTCACAAATGTTAGTCCTGAGGATATACTATCAGAGGAAGAACTTGATAAGTGAGTATTTTATTTTAGAACCATAGTATATCTTAAAATTATTTTTAATGGTTTTATTCTCATAATGGAAGACAAAAACAAAAATTGGTACTTGTAGGTTATCTCCCCCCAACCAATTTCGACAGAATATTTTTGTTAAAACTAACAAAAATATCATGACTTAACCTAACCAATTATCAAGGGCGTACAGTTGATCTATTAGTAAATAGTAAATACTATTCCAGAAACAAACAATGTTATAATTAATAATAGATCAACTGTACGCCCTTGATAATTGGTTAGGTTAAGTCGTGATATTTTCATTAGTTTTAATGAAAAACTTCTGTCAAAATTGGTTGTGGGGAGATAACCTACAAGTACCCAAAAATTTAAAGAATTGATATGAACATTTAGAATATTATATAAAATACACTGAAATTAGGTACAGTATTTTATACATATTAAAGGTAAATATTTTTATAAACAGCAAATAAGTATAATGTAACTAACGGATACTAAAATATGAGAGTTAAAAATTACTACTATAGTTTTCATAGGTAAATATGTAGTTTTGGGGCCACCTATTTTTTGGCAATGGGTCATTCCATGTCAGTTCAATGGAATTTTGGGTCGAAAAGACGTGACCATCACAGATTTTTTTAAAAAATTGGCACACTTATAGATCTCTGTGAGAAAAAGAATGGCACTTGTTTCAACACTCTAGGTCATATTGTTCTGGAGAGATATGGCCATTTGAATTTTGTAAAAAAAAGGTCAATTTCCAAGGTCATACCATATTTTCAACATGAAATATCTCAGCTCCTATTGCACTTACAGAGACCATTTAAACACTATTTTAAAGCTTTTAAGCAGATCTACAACTTTTTCTATTCATATTTTACGTCAGTGGTAAAAAAAAAGTTGATCTTATTTTTGACCTTTGACCTTGTGTAGGTCATTTGATGTCACAACCGATTTTTTTTCTCCTTTCACCCAATTTTGGATACACATGTCTACCTTAACCTAGAACAAGATTTTTAATGTTGATTATGTTAGTATAGACGCTACAGCCATTTCAGTGGACCATACCTACCTCCATTTTGACCAAGTACCTTTTTCCACCAAACTTTGGAGCACCATTTCTTTGGAACTGTTTGAGCTAGAGTGTTGAGAAAAGTACCATTAGATTTGTCTCACTGAGTTCTATAATGTCTGCTATTTTTAAGACAATTTGCCTTTTAATTAGTGGTGCACTGAATAGTAGTTTAGCAAAATACTGAATATTTGGCTACGTACCTACTATTTGGCAAATACTGAATATTCAGCCCGAATAGCGTTTTTTGCCTACCAAGTATTCTGCCTGTTAAAAACTGACTGTTTGGCTTGCTTATTAAAACTGAATATTCAGCATGTTAAATAGGAATAATTGGCTTCATTAAGCTGAATACTAATTTTTTTTTCAGTTGTAATTTAACCCCAAATGTTCCTTGTGCATTAGGGATACTATAGTGTAGGCTTGCTATTTTTGCCCAAATGGACAACAGCATCCTGCGGCTAAGTCCACAAACTACAAAAGGTTGAAAATTTAGTTTGTAATGCAAACTACAGGTTCCTAAGCCTGAAAGGTTTTTATGGGCATGGTTAGGTTAGGTTAAGTTTGTTCAGGTTAGCACAATGATTTAATTGTGAAAATTTGGTATTTTAGTTTATTTTACTTTTATTATTATTTTACATTTTTTACCTTTTCAGCAGTTTTTACCTAATAATTATTGTATGTATAGGCTTATGGCCTTATGCTTTATGAAATGTCTCAAAGTAGAAGTATAGTATGGAAATATTTCAAACCTTGTGAAAGTGATCCAACATGCTGCGTGTGCAATTTATGCAGTGCCAAGGTTTCAAGAGGGGGAAAGACTTCCAAAACTCACACAACTACAGCAATGTTAAGCCACCTGAAAAGTAAACATACTGAAGAATACAAAATAGAAGGGTTAAAGAAATCTAAAGCAGAAAAAAGAGCAGCATCACCCAGCAATGCTGGCCCAACTGAGTCTCCAAAAGTTCCAAAACAACAGCAAACATTATTTGAGACTATAGAGAAAACAAAATTATGTAATATTAATGACCATAGAGCCGTTGAACTTCGCAAATTAATTGGAGAGATGATTGTCGTAGACATACAGCCATTTTTGTTTGTTGTTGTTGTTGTTGTTGTTGTGTTGTTGTTTAGCCCATCAGCCCACCCTGATCGAGCAAGCCGGCGGCACGCAGGTAACCGATCGCCCTCTCCGGAGTGGACCAGAGGTTCAGTGCACTAGTGATGTTGTGGTGTGTTGTGTTCGTTGTTGTGCTAGAGCAGTACAGTCTGTCATAATGTGTTCAATTGTTTGTGGTGTGTCTTGGCCAGGGCCGCCACTTCCATTAGGCGAGGTTAGTAAATGCTAAGGGTGCCAAAGATCTGGGGGGCACCAGCGCCTCCCGCCCTGTGCACGTCTGATAGTATTATGTAAGAACAACATGAAAAAAATAATGAAGGAATGAGAAGCATAGACAAATGATGAAAGGTTGTACGACGTATGTACACCAGTTTAGCTTGACTGATATTTACATAATTAACTTATTCATCTTATTGGGTCATTATAGAACTTTCACTATCACGACCTTTAACCCTTTAGGGACGGGAGTCGTAAATAAGCGATTTGAAAATGTTGCGCGCACAGACGGGAGTCGTCAATAAGCGACTTGGCTTATTTACGGCTTAATATGAGTTCCGGGAGTCATCAATAAGCGAATAACTGTTTTTATGTGACATATGCCCTTCTTCCTTGGAAAAAACAGTAGATATGTCCTTTTTGCACGCATATTTTAGCACTTTTGAGCATTCTGATTTGTTACTACATCTGCCTCGCTTTACTCGCTGTTTTGATTGGTCACGACACTTTCTTGAACTGTGAAATGATTTTATAATTTTATAATAAATGTATGTATTAGCAAATTAAAATAGATCAGTGTAAGGCAAATAGTTTCTTCAATATGGTACCTTGATTACTTTGTGGGCAAACCCAATCGTGAAGTGGGAGGCGGGTGGGGGCGCCAGCTGCAGTCCTGCTAAGGGCGCCAAATAGGCTGGCACCAGACCTGGTCTTGGCACAGGTGGCCATGACTCCAGATTTGAAAAAATTTACTGGAGCATAGCTCTGAATTTACTTTTTTCCCCTTACACCACTAGATAGGTTAATGATAGTAAACTCTTGAATTGACAACATACCAATTACAAATTGTTTTAGCTAAACATAATAATACAATAATGTACAGTTTATTTATTCATTGCAGCAGCAACAGTGGACGATGTTAGACCTTGCATGTAGGCATTTGTTGTGAATTTACCGCCATGTATGCTTGGCCACTGATCAATGGCTTTCTGTGTGATCATTACAGCAGATCTAGTGCCTGTTGCTTTTTGCTTTATTAGATTTGGATGCAACACTTGAACTTGAAGGCATATTTTGACTTCTCTTTATTAACCACAACAGCTTGGTGAGTTTCTTTTGTTAGGCGCAAAATTGCATTCAATGTCTTCTGGATTTGGGAATTTTCAAATTCCTCTAAAGCAGTTTTGTTAGTCTGATGCGCAGATTCCTCACTTACCTTTTGTTTCTTAGGTGGAGGAGAAGCACTTTCTTCAGTCTGTGAAACATCTAGTGAAAAAGTTTCATTTTCTAGATTAGCAGTTGATGAAGTTGGTTCATTTTTCTGAGGTCTAGCACTAGCACATTTTGTGAATAAACTAAATGACTGCTTTGCCATATCTCTTTGCTGCACTTCATCCTGATATTTCTTTACTGCAATATCTAAGCTGTGGGCCCAAACTCTGGGACCTCTTGTATTGTAACAAATATTTTTTTTGGAATTAAAATGTTCCTCCCAGTTTTGCTTCTTTGAATATTTGTTCTTGCATTGACCACAAAAGTAACCCCTTTTAACACCCTCACTTTTCTCTCCAACTTCATCAATATTAGGATCCATTATTGATTATTGACTACCTGAAAAAATACAAAATAAGTAAAAGTTAGTAAATATAGTATGGTAAAAGTGAGTAAAAGTAAGTAAATATAGTACAATGAAAGTAAGTAAAAGTAAGTGCTTTAAACTTAGTAAAAGTAAGGAAGAGTAAGTAAAAGTAGGTAAGCTAAAGTAAGTAAAAGTAAGTTTAAACTTAACTAAACTTTTCAATTCTAGAGTCATGGTGGATTACTTAAAACCGCACAAGTAATTATCTGGCCAATTTATCAAACCTGGCCGAGATCAATGGAACATAGTCCAATCCTGATAATTTTATATTAAAAAAATATACGTTTTAATAAAATTTTAATTATCAAAACATTGAAGCTTAACAAAAAATAAAAATAATTGTTAAATATGGAATTACCAACTAAACTTAAAATAACTAAATTTGTAATTTAAAAAAATTGGTTTGTACAAGAACGTATACGCAAAAAAATTGCATAATGTCTAGCGGATGAACAAAACCCAAACCCAAATTTACTTTTTCTCATGGTCAAATTTACTGGAGCAATGCTCCCAAGATCCCAGGAATCTGGAGTCATGCAGGTGGCAGGTGTCATCTATGGAGTTGTCTAGTCTGTGTTTATATGTCCGTAAGTTGGGGTGATGTCCACATCAGAATCGTGCTAAGTTAACTCAATCCGATCTGCTCAGGCTGATCTCTGACCTGTTAATAGGTGGCAACTTCGCACCTAGGACCGCATTCAGACCGAGTCGTGTCAGTGCTTTGTGGGTTAGGTGTGTGTGTATGTGTTTTCTGTACTGTGTGATGTCTGTGGGGTGTGGTATGGAATGAAGTATTTGGTTATAATGTCTCTCTGGTGTTACCTTAATGGTGCGAGGTGTTGGTGCATGATTGTACATGTAGTGGCAAGGGTGTTGTGGGTTAGTTGTTGCTGCTGCCATGAATTGTGTTCCCCTCATGTCTAAATGTTCCCTAACTTTTAGTATTTTTGTTTCTGTGTGCAGGTGTTCTATTGGTATTGTTTGAGTGCATCCTGTAATGATACGAAGTGCGTTGTTTTGTATTGTTTGTAAGGTGTTTATGTGTGTGTTTGAGATAATGGGTGCCCAGCTTGGGCTAGCATAGTCCATAACTGAGCGAATATATTGTTTGTATATGAGTGATGTTGTTTCCTGCTGGTGTCCAAAGTTTGTGCCTGTTAGTACCCTAAGCGTGTTAAGTCTTGACGTACATTTAGTTTTAATGTCCTGAATGTGGTTTGCAAAAGATAATGATGTGTTGTATGTGACACCAAGCATTTTGGTTCTGTGAGTGTGTGGAATGTTGATGTTGTTTAGTGTAAGCTGTGGAATTACCTGGTGTTCTTTTGTGTTGCTTGTAAGCAAGGTGATGGTTGATTTTGTGGGCGCTACTTTGAGTCTATTGTGTGTGAGCCAGTCTTGTATACTGTTTATGTATGTTTGTAGGTTATTTGTAGCGGTGTCGATGTTGTTGTGGGTGGATGTTAGAGTGATATCATCTGCATATGATGATAAGGTAAGCTTGTTATCTATGGGTGTTGGAATGTCATGCATGTATATTGTATAAGTTGAAGAGTGTTGGTGAGAGAACAGAGCCTTGAGGGACCCCGTTCGGAAAAAGCTTGTTTTTGGATGACTTGCCATTAAATGTGACATGTATCTTCCTGAAAGATAGTTGCTCAGCCACCTTTTGGTGTTATTGTGCATGTTTGTGTTGAGTATTTTGTTTATGAGAGGGAAGCGTGGGATAGCATCAAATGCTTTACTAATGTCTATTGTTGCTAATAGTGTACGTTGAGCTGGTCTTCTGGAGTTGATGCCATCCATGATGTGCTGCGTGAGGTTAGTGAGTAATGTCGTGGTTGAGTGGTGAGGTCTGAATCCATGTTGAGTAGGCGATAGTGGTATGTGTGGGTTGGTGATTTGTAAGATTAGTCTTTGTTACTTTGGAAGGTGTGATAATGGGTCTATAGGAAGCTGATTCTGTTGGATTTTTGTTTGGTTTGAGTAGTGTAATAATTTTACCTTGTTTCCATATGTCAGGAATAATACAGTGTTGGTATGAATATGTGCTGATATTTGTGAGAGCTAGTATTCCTTGTGGGCCCAAGTGTTTAATGTGTATGTTAGATATGTTGTCCGGTCCAGTAGCCTTCGAATTCTTAATGTTTTTGATAATCTTGGTGGTCTGGTCTGTATTGAAGGGTGTAATGGTTGTGTCGAGTCTGTAGGTTTTCTTGTGTCTGACTGTCTGTCTGTCTGTGTGTGTTTCTGGTTGTTGTCTCTGTTTAAGTGACTTATCTTTGCGTAGTGATTAACTAGAATGTTAGCTTGTTGTGTGTATGTTGGGATATTATTTTGGCTGCGACAGATAGCCGCATGTGAGGTGTGAATGCCGCTGTTAGAGTGGGTAATGCTATTTATAGTCTTGTATAGCCTGTATGTATATGTGGAGTGGTTTAGTGTTATGAATTCCCTGAATGTTTCTGTTTGTTTTTCTTTGAGTTTGTTGTTTATTTCTGTGTTGAGCTGTTGTATCTGCTGTTTTATGGCTTCTGTGTGGTGTTTGTGTGTTATATTTGAGGTTGTTACATTGCCTTATGAGGTGGGCTATTTCTCTAGTGTAATTTGGGTTGTATTTCCTAATGTTGCCCTTGGGTATGTATTTGTTTGCATTATTGATAATCTGATTAAATGTCTTGAGTGTTGTATTGATGTTTATGATGGGTGTGCTGTTTAATGTGGTGAATTGTTCCTCAGTCTGTATTTTGAACTGTTCCCAATCAGCTTTCTTGTAATTTCTGTAAGTGTGCCTAAGGCTGTTGGGGCAGATAAGTTGCATAGATCTGTATAGATAAGTTGCATGGTGGTATGAACATAACATCACTTGGCTGCAAATATCATACGAATGAGTCTACCATATGCACCATCCAAAAGAGTGAAGGCAATATACATGCTATTTTTATTTAGCATAGTATGTAAATATCATTGTTCATGATTTTATTATGTTCTTATTTCATATACAATATAGGTAGGGAAATTCATTTGTGTGTGAATGAAAAATCTATGTATCTAAGTATTAATGGGAGACTTTACGCGGCCACATTCATATATCCCCATTTACAGAGCTGTGCATGCTAACTGATAAATATAGTGCTGCTAATGGTAACAGTTTTTAAAATTAGCGGTGTTAATTCTAATGCTAATTTTGCCGCTAATTCTATGAAATGTTTAGCTAAGTACTATTTTTTAATAATAATAATGCATTTGTATATATTTATGTGTTCGCTATTTGTTATTATCTTTGTGTCAAATGGGAACAAAATTATATCTTTAAAATGATTATTGGGTATTTGAGAAAATTGCATAATTTGATATTTATAATTAAACTTATTTATTGGAAAGACATTGTCCTCCTCTACATACTCAGTTCAGGAAACTGTTTATTAAATTATACATTCTGTGTTCAGCATTATGCTAAAAAATGTAATATAGATAATACCATTCTAAGACTATTCATTTTAATTTATATTAGTGGTTAGTGCCTAACATTGCCTAAAGATGTAGTTGTGCTATCTGTTCCATTAACTATTTGTAAAATAGCACCACTAATGGATGTGCTAATAATTAACTAGTCACTAATTAGTGCCGCTAGGCACAGCTCTGTCTATTTATCCCATAAGGTATTAAGTTTGTCCAATGTGGATTTACCTAGCACATCATTCTCGAGGAACCTAACCCCTGCATTGGATGAAGGTTTACTGTATTTTAGTACATTTTCTGAAAATTTCATTTTGGGTCATGAATGGGATGAGATGAGATTTTTTTTTTTTGTAAGTACTCTGATGCTGTACTGCATGATTAGTCATGTTCAGACATGATCAGACCTGGTTTAAGGCAACATGCTTCAACCAGCCTTTCAGTTTATTGTTGGTTCTGGCAGAGTTAAGTTGTTTCATTGTTTTGAAAGTACACTCAAACCTCACTAATTTGACATCTTTGGGGCTCTACCCTCATTGAATTACGCATTGTGTTCAAAATTTGTCATGGAATTTGAACAGTTGTTTGGATTAGCGCATTTTTTGTTCAATGTCCAGCAGATAATTCAAACTGTTTTCATACAACTTCTGTACAAAAGTGGTAGGGACCAAAAACAATACTACAAATTATTAAATAGAGTAAAGTAAATATATATGAAACATTACTTTTTTCACATAACATACAACTGACCAGTGCATGTGGAGTTATGCTAACACAAATAATATTTATGTATGAAACCAAATTTAATTTTGCATATCAGCCTATGCATGCCATCTTCCCCATGACATCATGGGATGTCCTAGCATCATGCAGGTCTTGAGGTTATTATTCATTACATTTGCAATCTTCTCTAAAAATTAAGTACATTTAGTATTGGCTAGACTGTAAGAAAAATCACAAGCAGTGAAGCAGTTAAAATTAACAAAATATATGCTAAATATGTATTGGTAGCAGGTAAATATATGAAACAAATGCCAAAAATGTAGGAATTGGCACCTTAGAAGGCCTACACAAAGGGAAACTGCATGTTCCCTACTTGCTGACTGATTGCACCACATAAGGAAAATTAATTTGAACAAAAATGCTGTAATTCGACATTTGACCCAAAAACTGTTTGAATTTTTTCCATAATTCGCCCCATAATTGTTTGATTCATGCAGGCTTGCGAACGAGAACTTTGTAAGAGTTGTTTTCTTACTAATAACTGATTTTATATAATTCAACTATGCTGATTTCAAATAAGGTGTCCATTTTTTTTCTATCATGTAAGGATTTTCTGTAAACTGGAAGGGAAAAAACAAAATAAATATTATTTATTCCAGTTTACATTAGGTACAGTACCTATTTCGCTTTGTTATACTAATTACAAGTGCAAACAACTTTAAAAAGAAAGAAGACTACAGTGTGTCCGTAAAGTCATGGTGGGATTTTAAATAGCTATATTATTGCAACGAAACATGATAATGAGATGAAACAATGCCAAATTTAAGAACAACTCTCAAAGTTGTATCTTGTAGTTAGTCTAGGCTAAGCTTAACCTTTATCTCGTAGTTAGTCTAGGCTGTCCACATGCCTATGTTGAACATGAGTGTAATAGCCCGAAAGTTAATGTGTGGTGTGCTCTAGCACGAGATCGAGTGATTGGCCCATTTTTCTTCGCGGAACCCACTGTGACGTCACACAACTACCTCGCTATGTTGGAACATTTTGCAGTACCCCAATTTATTGACAATAATGTCATCTTTCAGCAAGATGGTGCTCCTCTGCACTATGCCAACGTTGTTCAAGAATTCCTTAATGAAAAATTTCCACAGAGATGGATAGGAAGAGGAGGATGGAAGCCATGGCCTCCACGCTCTCTGGACCTGACACCTTTGGACTTTTATTTGTGGGGTTACGTCAAGCAAAGCGTGTACAGTGTACCCATTAGGGATATTCATCACTTGCACGAGTGAATCACGGAAGCTATCGCATCCGTCACTCCTGATGTTCTTGGGCATGTGTGGCTGGAATTGAATCACCGCCTAGATGTCTGCAGGGCATATTATTTCGTTGCAATAATATAGCTATTTAAAATCCCACCATGACTATGGACACACTGTATTAATATCAATTACATATTCATCTTTATTTGTCCTGAGTTTTCTTCTGAGATCTATGCCTTTTAGTCTTGAATGTACATGCTGTTCCTTTTCTTTTATGTAATAATTCTGGAGTATCCCATTTCAACATCCAGCAGTAATCAGCCATCATGCTGATGTCCCACCTTCCCTGATATCTCTTCTCCATTTCTTTGATGTCTTGGTGAAACCATTCTCCTTGTTCTTTGCTGACTGCTCCTAGATTCTCAGTGAAGTAATCCAAGTGTGAATGTAAGAAATGTAATTTTAAACTTGTATTACAACCCAATTCTTTGAACTTATTTAGCATGTTGTTCACAATGTTTTGGTAATTTGGGTCCTTGTTGTTCCCCAAAAATTTGCTGATACATAATATCCTTAAAACCAATCCATGCTTCTTTTTCAAGATTGTTCATTGTTCTTTCAAACTGTTCATCCAAAGTCAGTTTTCTAATCTAGGGACCAACAAAAATTCCTCCTTTCAATTTTGCTTCTGAAAGAGTTGGGAATTTACCACACAGATACTTAAAACAATCTCCATCTTCATCCAAGGCCTTAACAAATTGCTTCATCAAGCCCAATTTTCTGAAGTGGAGGTAAAAAGATTTGCTTTGTGTCAACCAAATTTTCATGTTGAATGTTTTTAGAACTAGTTGTCAGGTTGACTCTGTGTGGCCATCCCTTTTTTATCCAGTGCTGAGTTCTTGCTCAGCTATCCCATTCACACACAAAACATGGAAACTTCGTATAACCTGGTTGTTCACCTAACAACATACAAATCACTTTTAAGTCTCCACAAAGTAGCCAACCATGTTCTTTGTATTTAACCTTAGCTAGAAGAAGCCCAAGATTTTTGTACGTTTCCTTCAAGTAAACCAAATGAGCCACAGGAATGGATGCATAGAAGTTATCATTGTGAAGGATGCCTTTTAGACTTCTTTTTGAGGAATCAATGAAAAGTCTCCACTCATTTAGGTCATAGACTGCAGCGCCTAGCTTAAGTATTAGTTCCAAAACATTGTTGCAATTTACCAGTGAATTTTCTTGAGAAAAATATTGGATGATTTCTTTTTCTCAATTTCTGTACCAGTAAAATGACATCCTGGGAGAAAGCAAGTTCTTTGCATGAAGCCTGGATCCAAAACTCTCTGAAGAATCTTTCAGGAGATAAATATCTTACCAAATCATTAAGTTCACTTTGTGTAAACAATCGGGGTTCAGCAGATGTTTCAGTTTGAAACCAATCAATATCATCATTTCCACCATCATCAGACACCAAATCAGATGAAGTTATATACCAAGAGTATTTAGTTTAGTTAGGTACAGGTATACCAGGTCCATGAGCAACAGGTCTTTTAGCAGACTAAAAGCTAAAAGTTTGGATAAGACATTTCCTTTTTATTTTTAGTATTGTAGCCTTGCACATTACACAAACAAAAATAGCAGTCATTGCTGTGATTTCTAGGCTCACGCCAAACCATTGGAATCCCAAAAGGTAAAGAATCCTTTTTACCTTTACTCCACAATCTGAGTTGTTCAACACAAACATTGCAAACTATGTGGAGCCCATGATTTGTCTTGATCCCCCAAGTTTCATTCCAAAGTACGCATAGTATGCTTTCTTGATGGTCTATAATATCTAGCCTTTGTTTTTTTCACAGTAAATTTTCCACAAACAGAAAATGTTTGGGCTATTTACCCACCCTCTGGTTGCCATAGTGACAAATTTCAAGAGAGAAATATAGTCACCGCGCACCTTTGAATAATAAAGAACTATAACATCACACGCACTAGACAGACTGACTTATCTCGTGGCTTGTCAATCACTTGTTTATTAGTGGTGCATTTCTTGAATGTTCTAGAAGATGCTATGATGTCACTTTTGATCTGGAAGCATTTATAGGCGGTAGTTTTTAATCCAAATTTAATTGAGTCAATTTTAATGAAAATTATTTCTATATGAAATATGACATTGTGAAAAATCTATTGTACGTGATGGTGAAAAAAGAATATTATTTTTGGAATCAGTTTGTAAAAATGACTATTTAAGTGATAAAATATTTTGGACAACAAAACCATCGCAGGCCTGTGTTACACAATTGTCAAATTAGAGGAGTTTGAATTAACAAGGTTCGAGTGTGTGGAATTAAATATTTTTTTGGAGTTTAAAATGGCTGTAAGTGTTTCAAATGTTAAAGAAGTCAATTTTTTGAAACAGTGTTGTAATCCTTTTAGTGTAAGTCACAGTGCTAGTTCTAATAAGAACCTGAGACCTGTGCTGGAGTGAATGATAAAAAAGTACCTAGTATTCAAGGACAAAAAATCTGCGATAAATGTAGGAAAACCATCACAAATTTGCCTGAAACTTGTGGAAATGCAACATCTGATACTTCAAACTAAGAATGTGACAAATCCAGTTGATGAGAAAAAAAGACTTAGAAGTTAGTTTTAATACTGAGCCCAGGATATGTTGTTTATTTCTTAAACACTACTCTACAATCAATAGAAGAGTCACCAGTTTGCATTAAAAAGTTGTCGTAGGTGAAGTATCCAAAACAAAAATTTAAGGTCAAGAGAGCTGTGAAAAGAAATATTTTTAATTTATCAGACTCCAACAGGGTGGAAAAAACCCATGGTTATTTAAAAAAACAAAAACCTTTGGGCTTTTTAAAAAAAAAAAAAAATTGTTTATTTGGTTTTATTGTTGTTTTGGGTTTGTTAGTGTTTGATTGTAATAAAATGATTTTATCTTTTGTATTATTTTATTTAAGCATTATACTGGTACTAACTTTTACAAGAAAGACTACCTATGTTTATACTCAAAATTATGAAACCTGCTTGCTTATTATTTTCTTGTAAATAAAATGCTATTCGGATTTCAGATATACCTCAATCATATTGTTCATACAAGCAAAACATGTCAAATGCAATGACTAGGAATGTAAATTATATAGGTAAATAATAATTTAGTAAAATATCAACCAACCCTATTTGGTGCAATAGTAAACTAAATTTCTCATTTTTCTGTGTAATTGCTACTTTAATAGTGGTTGGGACATAATCTTTATTGTCAGGATTTCCATTGAAAAATAATAAAATACCTCAGCTGAAAGTCCAAATATTTTTTTTGATATTGATTGTTGACAGTATGACAGACATAATTAAAAAATAAGCACAATATTAGGTTTTATGTATGAAATTATCATTGATTTACGTTCATACTAAGCATTAAAATATTGAAACTAAGAAAAAAAGCAAATACATAAAAAAACCAAAAAAAACCATTGGTTTCTTTCTCATCAGAAAACCAAAAAAACCATGGTTTAAATCAATCCACCCTGGACTCCAATAATAGTGACTGTTCAGATGAAAGTGAAATCATAACACAGTTGAAAGAAAAATTTCACGAGAAAGTGTGAAACAGTCCAAATTTTGACCGTTCTTCCTATGAGCTGGTCAATTAGGCAAACCCAACAAGAATTCAAAGCCTCATATTATATGTATAATTTGGAGTGCCAAGAAATTAGTGGCTGAGAAAAGGATATTGTGAAGCCCAAATGTGAAACCAGGCAAAGTGCTGCCTCCTGCAACCATTGAAATTGTGAAATAATTGTTTCTGATGATATCAGCAGGATCGACTGTTTCTGTTAAAATGGAAGGCAACAAGACCACCTTCATATTCTATTAACTATATTTTCATTTTGTATTACCTATGTTATGTTCTAATAATAATGTTACCAATGATGTGTGTACATAACATGCACTTACAAAAAATAATTGTAGCAACTCATCCCATCCATATCCCAAAATGAAATTTTCCAAAAAAGTACTAAAATACTTAATAAAATGTTTTGGAAAAACCTTAAATAAATTTGGCTATACATTTTCTCATCAAGGTCAAAGGTCAAGGTAAAAAAAATCACGAATGAAAGTACAGTAATCCCCCAATTTACGTAGTAGATGTGTTCCTGAACCTTCTGCATAAAATGAATTCTGCGTAAATTGGGGGAACTATAACATACGAGGGTAATTCAATAAGTATCCACACTTTTTATTTTCACAATTTTATTTTCACATCTGATAGATTATAAACACATCACTTCTCAACATAGTCTCCCTGTTTCTCAGTACACTTAGTCCAGCGATCCACAAGCTTCCTAATGCCATCACAAAAGAATGTTTTTGGCTGTGTGCGTAGCCAGTCATGCACCACCTCCTTCAGGTTATCATCGCCTTGGAATCACTGACCTCTCAAAGTGTCTTTTAGTGGTCCACACAGGTAAAAATCCAAAGGTGCTAGGTCTGGACTGTAGGCTGGATAGTTAAGAACTTCAAATTTAAGTTCTTGAAGGCATTTTCTAGTCTATGCAGTGGTATGAGGGCGCGCATTGTTGTGTAACAGAATAACACCTTCCGACAATCTCCCTCTCCATTTTGTGTGAATTGCTTGGTTTAACTCATTCCGAAGCATGTCAGAATATGATGCACTTGTTACTGTAGTTCCATGCTCTAGATAATGTTCAAGGATAGGGCCTCATGTATCTCAAAACAGTGTTAGCATAACTTTACCTGCTGACAGTTGCGCTTTGAACTCCCTTGCAACGGGAAGGTGTTTTTCTCTTACATGACAATGCATGCCCTCATACCACTACACAGACTAGAAAATGCCTTCAAGAACTTACATTTAAAGTTCTCGACCATCCAGCCTACAGTCCAGACCTGGCACCTTCAGATTTTTACCTGTTTGGACCACTAAAAGACGCTTTGAGAGGTCAGTGATTCCAAGGTGGTGATGGCCTGAAGGAGGTGGTGCACGACTGGCTACGCACACAGCCAAACACATTCTTTTCCAATGGCATTAGGAAGCTTGTAGATTGCTGGACTAAGTGTATTGAGAAACAGGGAGACTATGTTGCGAAGTGATGTGTTTATAATCTGTCAGATGTGAAAATAAAAAGTGCAGATACTTATTGAATTACCCTCATATAATTCAATGTGCTAAGTATGGGACCCCACAACCCCATGACATCCCAAAAATTAAATAAAATACAATAATAATAATTATCTGCCAAAAAATATATTAATGAAATAAATAAATACATACTCATTTATAAAAAAAGAAAAAATTAGTAATAAAATGTAATAAATAAAAAAAAAAACACTATTAGGGGTCTGGCTTCTTAACCACCAGTGTCTTAGCTCTGATGTCACATTTTTTAGTTTATAAATTTATTTATTTGTAAAAAAAATTGAATATTTTTGGACTCATTAATCTGAAACCACACAAATAGGAGTGGTGTAAATGGGGGGGGGGGGATGTTACTGTATCTTCAGTAGCATTAAATGAAAGCCTGATTTAAGAGCTTTACAGTGGTACCAGAATGAGCTCTCTAACTTAATAGCACCAGAGTTATAAGTGTTTCAGTAAATCTAAAAGAGGAAAATTTTCAACAAATGAATCTAAGAGAGGAAAATTTTCAACAAACCTTCAAATGCTGTATCTCCCAAATTAAATGACATAGGGAGATGAAATTCATATTTACCACTTACCATACCCAGCAAGCTTGCCAAATTTTATTAGAATCTGAGATGGTCAGGATTTTTCCCCTCTGATCTGTGTTGTTTTGACATGGGATGACCACATAGCAGTATTGTCCTACCTCCCATGCTTATAGCTACTCTTTTTAGTTAAATGTTTACCAAAAAAATTGCTCCAAATGTTAAACAATCAATGTAGGAGTAGCATTTTATATAAATTATAATAACTTTAAAGTAGAAATTAATGTAATCGGGAAAGGAAAAAAATGATCAGTTATATGTTCCAAATTCCATTATAAATGCAGGAAATAACCATGATGGTTGCAACATTGTGTGAATGTTGACTGTATGGGTAATTATCTCCCAAACTATAAGCAGTATAAAATATTTCTGAAACTAAAGATAGCCCTTTACATACTAAAATAGGACTAGAAGTTATTTTCAATGTGGTTAAAATCCCTGCTTGCTAAGAAAACAAAATTAAAATTTCATGAGTCATAACAATTCCAACTTTCTCTCTTCCTGATAAGGTATGAGCTTTGGAAATAAAATACATAGTTTAAAAATACTTCATTTTATTACTAAAGGGTTACATTACATTAATAAATAAAAAAATAAAAAATGTTTACATATCAAAAAGACACTGGAAATTCTTAGGTAAAAATGGTGTATTTCTGGTATTGAAAAAAAATTCCCAAGTTTGAGTTGGTCAAATGGTCATAACTTTTTTCTAAAAGACTTAGCTTACATATTATCTCAGATTTGGACAGATGAGGCTGTACCCCTTTAATATGGCATATAATGTTAAATGTTTTGATGGACTTTAAAATTTAGTCATGGCTGACAACTGGATGAATTTCACAATTGAACACACGAAACAAATAAATGATGCATACCTACAAAGAAAAATGAATAGTGATTCAAAGGCTTTTTGTGTATTCAGTAGTACACCTCCCTGCTGAGGTGTAATGTTGAATACATGAAAGGCCTTGGAATTAGTTTTTATTTTTCCTAGTGGGTGTGCATCATATATAGGCCATGGTAAAAACTTACCTAATTGCAAATAATTTCTGGAAATAGCATTCTGAATTAGAGAAATTAGTAAATTGCAAAGGTGAAATTTACATGTGGCCAATATATTTCTCATTTGCTTTTCATTTTGTAGTTTAAAAAAAAAAAAAAAAAAAAAAAAAAGATATGCTGAAATGAAGTGAGTAAAATTGCGCATAAATAATAAAACCAAACTTGTTGGTCACCACAGGCAGAAGTGCATTACTGGACAAGGAAGCTTATCAGTGAGAAATATTGTTGGAAATTTAGAAACTGTTCAATAATTTGGCACCATTCCAAAATAGGAAACCTTTTTTGAATTCCAAGAAATGTCCAAATTGGCTAAATTCTGAATTTGGGAAGTTCAACTTAGCGTTATATATGTAATAATAATGATGTGGATGGATGAATGATGTCAGGTGGTGTCTGCTGAGCTTCTGGAGCTAAGGGAGCTAAAGTGTGTGGTTACTCTTATGACTAAATTAGATGATGGCTCAGTGGTCCATATGGCATGGTGAGTTCTATGGCAATGGCTGGGGGAGTTAACAGTTTGCCTTAAGTACTCTCAGGCATCAGGATGCAAGTGGTTGGGAAGCCATAGATAATAATAATTATTGGTTTTGTTTAACCTCCTTTGCAACATCTAAGGTCATATGATGCAGGGGACCTAGAGCTTTACGTGGAATCTGAACCATGGGTCGCTACATAGTCTGGATGCAGTGGATGGTCTCCCATCCAACTACTATCTGACCCAATGTTGCTTGACTTCGCTGATCAATGAGAAGTGGTGTTATGACTTATGACATTGGCTATGAGTTAGGGCAGTCAAAAGTTGACCGAAAAAATTAAGAAAGTTGACCTTACGAATTGAAAAAATTGACTTATAAAGTTGCCTTTACTTTCAATAATAAAAACGATACTTTAATTACTTATTCTTGCTCTTCTACATCAGTTGACCAATTGTGGTAAATTATGAAGTATTTGGCGACTTTCTGGCAAAAAATTGCGATCCTTACTTAATAATTTATTAAGCATGGAGAAAGATATTGGTCTATACCACGCTGGTGCTTTTGGGTAGAGCGATGTTTATCCACAAAAAAGGATTTGTCATGCTTGACCACAACACAACAAATCTGACAGTATAGCTCATTTTTTCCTGAACAAATGAATTCATTAGGATATTTTGCAATTATAGTGCGCACTTTAGCAATAGAACTAACTGCAACTTTTGGCATTTTAAATATCTGAAATCAAAAGAAATCGAAATCAGTGAAATCACAAATCAGAAAAAATCACAAATCAAAAATGGTAACCAGTAACCACAATACATACAACACAACCACATCCAAAACCAGAATGGACATAACTGAATAAGACAAATATGAGCAGCGAAGTTGCCAGTTAACCAAAAAGATGCCAATTTTTAGTTACCCATTTTAATTATTTATTCCAGAAAATTGACTTTATTTACCTCATTGCTGGGTCATTCCATGTCAAGTCAGCCACCTAAAACACTCACCCCTTTCAATTTTGCTCATACTTGGCACAATAGCAGATATACATGCCAAACTTAAATTCCCAAATTATTAGAGCTGACTGACCTTTGGTTACTGAGATACAAGGTCACAAAGTTGTGACATTTTGACCTTTTTTCCGTTAAATGACTATTTTCAAAACGGTGTAACTAAAAAACTATTAAAGCTAGAGCATTGATTTTGGTCTCATTTTAAAGCTCTTTAGTAGCCCCTTGTTTATTGTCTCTTGTTAAATATCTCTACTGTGAAAAATAAAAAAAATCCCTTCAAAAGTTGACCTGAATAAAAAAAAAATACCTTCTCCTAAAAAATTCAATTTTTTTAAAATTTTTTTAAAAAATTACATTATCAACCTTGAGTCATGTACAACAAAATCCCAAGAAGCTGTAAGTGGCTGATAACTAGTTCAATTATAAAAAATAATGAATTCAAGCAACATTTTGAAAAAAGTTATTTTATACAAAAATTGTTAAAAAGTCATGACTTTGTGACCTTGTACGTCAGTAACCATTTTTGTCTAAGGTCAGCTCAATCTCTTACAAATACAACCCATATCTACATACTATCTGCAGCCTTCTACAAACAAGCAAATGCTTATTTTTAAATATTTGTTCTTTACCCACCTCACCTGTATGTTGTGCATGTATGTGATGGTTTTCAGTAGTTGACAAGATTCTTGTGGGCCACCCAATTTATTGTGATTTCTAGAAGAGAAAACAATTTTTAATGTATACCTAGATAGCTACCTAATTAACAAATACAAGTAACATATTAAAATGTACATACAATATGTATAGGTATAGTGGTCATTGATTTCCATTTATCACAACTTAAAATGTATGCAGTGTATATATAGTTACATGACCATTTTAATTTTGAATTCTTACCTTTCTGTGCTGTAGATCTGCCAAAGCTTTGGATGCCTTCAAAGTAACTTCTTTGCAAATCCTGTATGTTCGTCCATTAGTAGTAGATGCCTCAACTTGTGTTAGAATATCTGAATATGGTAAGATTAATTCATCTGGTCGACCAGGATACACAAATGATGGGTTTGGGCCATGAGGATGAAGGAATGTGACTTTTACTTCTCTATTCTCTGGTATCTTTTCCAGCACATATGCCACCCACCAATGGCCATCATATGCAGCAGTAACAAAACCATGTATTTTCTCCTCAGTCACAACTTCTTCCTTTTCAGTAACTTTCTCAATATTTGAATAATCTGATAATGAATAATGTTTAACCTTAAGAGAAGTCAATGAAACTGGCTGTAAATGGTGTAATTTCTGTGTACCAGCAATAGTCCTTGCAGTTGAGTGTTTCTTGGAGAAGTTGGCTTTCCTCTTCATGCTCTTTATTGGTTGAAAAATGACATTTTATATTTACAATATTTTCACTTGCAAATGTATATAACTGTTCTGCAGTAAGGATCTGTTCATCATAAGGTCGTTGTAGACTAGCTTTTGCAGCTAATCTCTGAACTGTGCCTCCAACACCATCACAGGGTCCCTTTCCATGACTTGTTGCAAAAAAATTCCATTCTGCCTCAATTCCAAAATCATCTCTGTGATGGCAAAGATTCAAAAAGTTTTTGCAGTTCTTATACTGTCCTGCAGACCCATCTGAAAAGTAAATTATTTTGTGGATGGAACCGATGGATGAGATATTATCTTTTAGGAATTTTATCAGATGCTTTTGAAACAAATGTACAGCAACTGTGTTATGGATGTTACACACTGAAATAATAACAAAGCTAAGGTGAGCAATCTCATCTTCCTTTTTATAGTAAATAACAAATGGATGTAGAGCAGCCATCTCATTGTTCCAGTGAAAGCTCTGAACCTCATCTTGAAGAATAAAAGAATAATTTTCAGCAAAATCACACACAGCAAGGACCTCACCATCTTTCTAAGACATTTTTGTTTCACGGTAATAAGTTGCTTGCATCTTTGTCTTGAAGTCATGTATCTGGTATTCTTTCAGTTGGTTACAGAATTGGTCAATATATTCATCTGTATTCAGTTCTACTGATTCAAGATTTGACCGATCTGTATTGGTCCACTTTTTAAAATTTATGATATCAATGAAGTTGTTTGTAAATATGTCCAGTAGTCTGTTTTTTAAATCTGATGGATCTCCACATTGTTCACATTGTCTGAGGCAGCATTTCTGTGAGGCAGGATTGCATTCCATAAAGGCAACACAATGACGTACATTCTTAATAGGTGTGTCATCATTTGCAGTTAGTTTTTCTAATTCAGCTCCTACAAACATAAGTTTGGCATTCTGATGAATTGTACAGACACATACTGAGTGAGTTCCTGTTGCTCCAGCAATAACACACTGCTTTGGATGCAATTCTGCAAATTTACTGAATCCCACCTTAACCAAAGGATTTCTTTCTTTGAAAATATGATAGGCTTCTTTTAAATTGCAAAGTAAAAGATGCTTTTGCAAATGTATCCTTCCTCTTTCATTGTCAATGATAGCTACTACAATAGTCTTTCTTTCCTGGCATTGTTCTACTGATGTCTTCTGAAAGATAAAATGCTTTAATAGCGTCAACAGTATCCTGTTTAATTCTTTTCCCACCGTTTGGATTTGGGTCTGAAAGGACACCTTTTTCTTCAACTATTTTTTTAGCAATAGATGCTGTATGCCTTGTTGTGTTAAATTCTGAAGCAATTTTCCTAATGCTCCAACTTTTGGGCAATACAGTGAGGATTTTTATTTTATCACTTCTTTTAGTATTTTCATTTTTGAATTTTTCCTTGAGTTGATTTATTATTTCTAAACAGTCTACATCTCCAGATGGCTCCTTAAATTGTGAGTCAGAAATCTCTTTTCCTGCAACTGTTTCCATTCTCTTCTTAACTGTCTCTGTCACCTTGCTTAGTTTTTTAGCTCCATATGACTTGCTCTACAAGCTTTCTCTTTTTTATGGGTGATTCACCAATTGAAACAAAAGAAGCATTCAAAGTACACATCTCATAGTTTTGCTCTGAAGTTGATGCATCACTATTGTCAACATTTTCAATTTTCTCAAGATCTTCAGGTGGTTCACTACTACAAGAAGAATCATCATTTATGTCTGAATTCAAAGTGCCTATTCCTTTCTCAGGCAAGGACTCAAGATGTTCTCTACACTGCTTACAAAGTCTGTGATGTAGTGTTAAGTGCAGATCGGGAAACTTATTTACAAGTTCCTGTGGTACAATTCTCAAACTCTTCTTTCGACACTGACCTTTGTGATGCAGCAAAGGATCAGCACACTTCTGTTTCAGTTTTAAATGTTCCCTGTTTGTACTCTGAAATCACAAAAGCACAAAGAAAACAATGAACAATTAATGAATTATTAAATAAATTTTTATACATGTATTTAGTAAAAATAAATGAACTTTAACTTGAAGTCAGGAGTCAACTCTGTAAAGTTGACAGTACTTATATACTAGTTGGGCCTTTGGATCAGCGCTACTCCAGTAGATTTGGGGCTGTCGAGGGGTTTAACCCTGGTTGTCTTTTAAAAGACTTCTTTTGGCACAGGTCACAAAAAGGTTTTTGAACTAATAATGTTAAGTTGAACTAAGTCTTCACTGACACTATATCAGAACAGAACTTTTAAATAAATGAACTGACAAAAAAAATCTAAAATTGAAGAATGATGCCAACTTCATTTATTTTTTATACATTGAACTAGTTATCAGCCACTTACAGCTTCTTGGGATTTTGTTGTACATGACTCAAGGTATTAATGTAAAAAATTGAATTTTTTAGGAGAAGGTATTTTTTTTTTATTCAAGGTCAAAGGTCAACTTTTGAAGGGATTTTTTTATTTTTCACAGTAGAGATATTTAACAAGAGACAATAAACAAGGGGCTACTAAAGAGCTTTAAAATGAGACCAAAATCAATGCTCTAGCTTTAATAGTTTTTTAGTTACACCATTTTGAAAATAGTCATTTAACGCAAAAAAGGTCAAAATGTCACAACTTTGTGACCTTGTATATCAGTAACCAAAGGTCAGTCAGCTCTAATAATTTGGGAATTTAAGTTTGGCATGTATATCTGCTATTGTGCCAAGTATGAGCAAAATTGAAAGGGGTGAGTGCAAAAAGTGCCATTTTGTGGCTGAGTTGACATGGAATGACCCTGCTATTTTTTTACCTAACCGGTAAAAGTTGATTTTTGGTTGACCTATTAACTTTGGTAATATACCCCCTACAGGTGTTTTTATTGCATTTTCAGTCATTTCAGCGAAAAGTGCCCCATAGGAAACAATTTGACTTTATTGACTTTTGACCGCCCTAGCTATGACGTAACCTGGAAGCCATAGAAAAGGTGAATAATGGGATGGGGAAAGGGCTTGCATATTTTATGATTCACTAGATGAATAAATGAACTCCACCTATTGGCAGAGAGTTTATGCATATTGAAGTGATACAAGTAAAAGAATTGTGTGGGGTGTTGCTTGACTCAGTTTTTTTTATAGAATGGCCTGAGTCTTGTGCGTGAGCATTGGATCCATGCATGGGGATGCCAATTCAGCCCAAATAAGGAGTGCTGTGTACAGTGTGCTTGCTCAAGGCAGGAAAGATGTTCTATAACATATACTATACAGCATGTAATATATTTTTCACTGAATGAAGGGTCTAGTTAGCATGTTTGGTACCCTCTTATTGTAAGCCTTAAAATGGCCACTGACATCAAAGATTACTGTAGCCTATGAATAAGTAAGGGAGGTAATCAGTGATTAGATTGTGGCTGTGTAATGTAACCTGTTTTACTACAATTCCTAAATAAACCAATTAATTTTGTTCTCTGAAAGGTATGAAGAACTGTTGTCTACTGGTTCTGTTCTTTCTGGGGATCATTTGAAGCAAATTGAGTCCTATTTAGGACCAGTATCACCCGATGATGATGATCCACAGTTGAATTTCAAATTCAATGAGTCTCTTGAAGATGTTGAAAATTTAAAGGAAGAATTGAAGAAGTTGAAAACAAGAAAGAATCTTGTAAGGTATTTAACCACTGTGTTAGTGTAAGAGTCCTCCAATGCAAATGAGTATGAACTAAAATTTGCTCTAAAATATTGGCCCTTGCTAATGAAATATGACTTGTGGTCTTATGCCTTCATAAGTCCATTGGCAAATATTCTTTCCTTGAGCTTAAACAGTTTTTTAGAATTTTTAATGCTTATTTTTTAAAAATTAAGGCAAAGACCATAATTATACAATCACGTACATTTTGTAACTTTGTACCCATAACTTGATTACTACTCATACGGAGGTCACACTCATGACCCTACTGCCAGAGTTAATGCAGGACTCCTTCACCAAGCTTCCTTAATACTTGATTAACTGTAAAACAGTTCATCATTTAAGTCATATAAAATGCTTATATATGACAAACCAAAAGCATCGCAGTGCACTTACTGGTTTATCTCCTAATTCTTGTCCAATATTGTAATTATAGTTTTAAATTAGTTTGCAGAAATTGGAGGTTGAAGGGAAATTAAATGAGAAAAGAGGTACTGTTCAACTTTTGAAAAATGAACTTGATTTGAAGAAGAGAAATACGCAAGCTGTATGTAATAATCATTCAAAGGTTATGGAAGAAATCTGCTCCACAATCCAGACAGTTGCTTCAACCTTCACCCCTTTTAAGGTTATACTATTTTTGAGTTACTCGTCTCTCTCAATAGAATTTTAAGAGATTTTGCCAGAATTGACTGCATAGTTGGCTCTTGCATTCAACATGTCTTCAACATGTGATTAATTTATATAAAATAAACCATTGAATACAAATTAACATTAATTTCAGTTTGATGGTGGGAAGGCAAAATTCATTTCTCAACTTCCAAATGCAAAATGGCAACAGGATCAAATGATATTTAAGGACTCGCTCTTCAAATTCATTTACAAGCAGTTTCAAGAGGTTTGTATGAACTGTTAAAATGAATATTTGAATTGAAGGCATTCAAAGTACAGTAAAATGGTGGGTTTGAAAAGTACAAAAGTAAATTTTTAAGATGAGATGTTTGTAAAATTTGTGATAAAAAGCTACATCTATCATAAATCCTATGTGTAACTCAACAACTGGATAGAAATAATGCCATACTCCTTGACTTTATCTGGTTTAACTTGACCCTTATCAAACCCAGTGACCATTTTACTTGTCAGTCATATTGTCAAGTTCTGCATTCATAATAGTAATATAAGTATTTCTTAATTAATATTCAGTTTAATGTATTTAATATAAATTAATAATGTAATGATTTTTTTGTTAACAGGGGATCGATGTTATTGCTGGACAGACTGATTCATCATCATACTACTTGTTAGACTCTGGTCAAATCGACATGCAGTTTGTAAGAGGTCCTAAACAAGGGGAATACTTGAGGAACGCCAAAGAACTCACGAGAGTCAATAGCATGTAACTGTCGACCTTGTTGTTATGACATCATGTAGGGCACAATTGCTTAAACTTGGTTCTTTTTTTGTGTAAGAAGAATAGGTTTATTGCGGCAAAACTTGTCATAATTGTTTAAAAAAAAAAAAAGCTGCTATATTGTTTGCTAACATGGAGGGATAAAAGTCTCAGATTAACAATTTTATTATCATTTAATATAATTTACAGCACTTAATTTTTACATTTTTTGTGGCAGGTTAGAAGTAACTGAGGTTGAATCTATTGAATGTGAACTTCTGAAGTCTCAAAAGGATGCAGAGATGAATGAAGCAATCAAATTTCTGAAGTCTCTTAAATCAAAACCACCTTTCTCCTTCCCATTAATTAGGTAAAGAAGCCTCTTTATTATCTGTTAAAATAGGCTTCAATACAAGTGTTAGAATGAAGTCATTAAATCTAGGTTTTTACTAGTAATGTAGGGTACTGATTCCAAACTTTAGTTGATACGAATGCTGATGCTAATTTTTTGCCTATATTTTAAAAAATCATTTCCCTTCATAAATTTTGCTGATCTAATGTGAAGACTTTCAATTTTCATATTTTTACATTTCATATTTGTTTAAATGCTTTTCCTTAACTCGCTACACAATATACAATACCAGAATTTGTTAATCATTTACCATAGCTAAAGTGATGCTAAATAGTTTTATTACTCAGTAAAATGATAAAATAATTTTATTTTAGTTTCATAAATTGAATACAAATACTTAAAGTAATTGTTTTTCCTTATGTTGAAGATATTTTCTTCAACAATGTAAACAGCAAAATTTTTCATTAAAATTTCAAAGCCCTGGTGACCAATTTCAATAAAACATGGATATATAATTTGAGGTTTATAAAATTATTGAAATACTTAAAGTAAAGTCAACATAATAAGATGGTTTAAAATATAAATTATAAAATAACACTTAATATAGAATAGAAGATTACAATAGTTTATAATATTTAGAGATTAGCTAGTTAAAGAAAATGTAAACTTGAGCAACTTAAGTTTTCCCTTTTATGTGAATGCAAAATATTTTTATATAATTACACTTTAAAATGAGTATGAATTATCATAGTGTTTTTTATGTTCAATTTTCTATAAATATAGATTTTGTTTTGTAATGAAAATTTTAAAATTTCAGAGTTGGCTAAATTTGGCCATCTCTGCCAATGCCGATTAATCAGTACATCACTAGTTTTTACCTTCATTAACTTTGGTTTTGATGTAGGTTTGATCATAGCTGTTTTTGTATGTTGCAGTGCCACTGTATTCTATTATTAATGTTTGTTTCTGAAGTATATCTATGGTGTGTGTATATATAGTAATGGAACTCAAATCAGCTTGTTTGACAATTGATTTTTAAATGTAAAGCATTTCTTACAATTTCATTACTTAATATAAAATAGGAGTCTAAGAACTAAAACATTTTCTATTTGAACACTACCATTATGTGAAAGAACCATTCTAATCTCAGGCTAGGATGGTACCAGCCTTCTCCCTAGTAGTAATAGTAGTGATTAACCAGAAAATGTTTGGTAGTACCTTGCCAATTACTGATAGAGAATAGATTTTGAAGAAGGCAAGATACATTTTCCTGGTGTCTGTCCGTTTTCTCATTGTATCAGTTGCTCAGAGATAGGTACTAGCACCAGACCTGAAAATAAAGTAACTTGATTCCAGACAACAAGTTTTAATGCTCCAAGAGATGAATGGTGCACTGGAACAGGATTTGGAATTGCAGAAAAAGTTTTTGAAAGAGCAGGCAGTATTTGTGGCCCAAATTGAGAGGCTGAGAGTGGTTTCTGGCAACTATGAAGTGAAGCTACAGAGGCAGGAATACTTCCTTTCCAAGTTAAAAATGGTGAGTTGTGATTTCTTTTCTCCATTGATGTCGTACATTATTCACTTGATATTGGTTATGAATAGTTACAGAAATGTTCTATTACCCTTTTACCATTGACTGATTTTTGAATTGGGTGTATTTTTTTTTTGAAGGTGACACACTGTTTTTTGCAACAACTCGCAAGATTCAATTTCATGAAAATTGTGTTTGATATTGAGAAGCAAAAGTTAAAAACCATATTTGAAGTCCTTTCCAGGCTGAATAATGCACTTGTCAGGGATTACAAGGCATCTAATCAAAGACTGGTAAGTACTTAAGTATGAGTGAATGGTTGTTTTATGGGGTTGCTTAATCTCCTTCATAAAAGAAAAGGTCATTTGGTGGAAGGCACCTACAGCTTTACTGTACATAGGAGCTGAACCAGGGGTCACTACATCATCTGAATGAGAGGATGGTCATCCATCCAACCAACTCAGGGCTCATTGTTGCTAAACTTCACTGATTGAATGGGAAGTGGTGGTGTGACATGGCTGTGACATAGCTCTAAGTACAGGAGAATGCTTGTTGCAGTTTCATTAATATAAGTACTTAGTGTATCATACAGTATCATCCTACTCAGTGTCATTTCCATTCAGTTCTGTGCCCAAAAGTGGAAAAGCTGAGAGTGAGAATATCAAAGGAGACGTTTTCAAATCAGTTTACTCCCATTTTATTGGTCCAGGTTAGGTTATGTTAGGCAGAAATTTTGATAGCCAAAAAATATCAGGAGTCTGGGACTCCTGGCTAAAAATTTTCAGGGGTCCCACTTTGATTTCAAAGAGTCCCAGGGAGTCCACTTGAAAAACCAAGAGTCTGACCCAAAGGCCAAGACTTAAAACACTTCGTTTTGAACAATGAAAAAATAGCCCATATTATATATAAAAAAGACAGGAATATTAACAGGTAAAGGTAGGTTCCATTAACTATATAAAAATCTCATTGTCTGGTCTTTACAAGTTTATCATAATATGAGACATACTGTACTGCTATTGAAATTATATAAATTATAAAAAAATCATTTTATAGCAATGAAAGATTACATACCAGTAAACTTAAAAAACAAAAAATAGTCTATGTTCTATTTTCTTTTCCCTTTTCTTCTCAAACTGCACAGAGGGCATTCATCACAAGCGCATAGGGTTAGTCATCTTGGAATGTTGATCTATGTTTGTCTGGTTAACCAGCCACAGATAAGAACACAACAGTTCTTCAAACTTTGTAATTATTCAATATTTTACATATCTTAAATAATACACAAGATTTTTAATACAAATCTGTATACAAGTTGTAGACTAACATGTTACAGGTGGGCATATATGATCCATGTAAGACTGTGTCCAGAGCTAAATCCATGCATCAGGGACCTGTACCTATGGGTTACCAAAATCTCTGGATAAGGTTAGGTTTGGTTAAGTTGGGAAATATTAGCCATTCCCATTTGACACCCTCACTACTGTTTTTCAAATGTGTTAATTTTCATCTGTGGACTCTGGATGGGAATGACATTGAGTGGGCAGTAATCTACTATACTATGTTGAACTTGCTTGTGCCAGTGATAGCACATTTTTCATTACAAAGACAAGACAGACTATATAGCTTATACAGACTAATTTCTCGAAGGTGCAATGAATTCCCAAAGTTCAGAGGTTCATCACATCATCATTAGATGCCTTTTTTTTTTAAATGTAGACCTAATATCCCTCCTAAAGGAGACCTTGTGTTTTGGCTTTGGTTTGGTTCTATAGACTATTACCAGGGTTTCCCCACCTGGGTTTAAAACAAAACAAACAACTTAAAAACCTAGTGTTTGCCCCATGTGTGGATTTTTTCAAAATTATTTTATAGTTCACCCACATCCTAACAATGTACAGTTCTAAGCACAACATTAACACTATAAGTATAAACCATTACTGTAATACTCATGGTAAGATTTATTGTCTCTGGAGGTGGCATCCTTAGGGCATCACTGTGTTGGCTGGTTGGGTATTTGGGCTGGTGGGATTGGGGGCTGACTTTCATATCACAGGGCCCCATTTTTAAACTACCAAGGTACCCCACTCCCTGCAGTTTGTACTTGGGGGCCCCTTTTCTTACCATAGGCAGTTCTGAGTGTCTCCTGCATCAATTTTCTTTACTACTACTGTTCTCATGGATTCAGTTGACTCCTCCTCTTGTGCTCAGGTGGTGGGTGACCAGGTCCTTAAGTTCTTTACTACTGGAAGACTGCATCTTAAGGGAGTCATCCCCTGTGACTGCAGAAAACTCATACTCTCCTCATTCTAAGACTTCTTGTACATCTTGTTCTGCAAGCCTCTCAACCCCTTTGCAGGGCTGATGACTCTGACTACATTCTGTTTTTGGTCCTCTCTTCTTCCGCCTCTCCTCCCCTCTCACAGCATGACATTTTTGGAGTCTATGATAACTTCACTTCCTGTTGTGGTGATCCCCATCAGGTGTGGCCCCAGAACAATGATTCCCTTGTTGTAGAAGTCTCCTCCAAGGCCCAGTACCAGAAGGTTTCATCTGTTTCAACCCTGGTTCCTGTTCCCCAGACTGCCTCCCCTACTCTTCCTTTAGCACTTGTACAGGTGTAGTTCATGACCCCAATCTTTTGGAATATTCAAAGTCAGATTTTCTCACCTGCCTCTCTTCTCAGAAGGTGGCCTGTGTTTACCCCCAGCCCCACTGTATGCTGGTTATCTGTGATTTCCAGTTTTCTGTGATGTCCCTAGACCACATTGGTGTTTTACTTGCCAGATGTTTGGTCTGATCTGTGTGGGGCTGTAGCACCACTGACATTTTGATTAAGTTCGAAACTGATCCATGTATCATTTGCAGAGTGGCATCACCTTTATGCAGTGTTTTTTGACTTGGAGAAAGTATATGACACTACCTGGTGGTGGTGGATCTGCCATAAACTTTATCTCCTGGGTTTCTGAGGTTTTCTCCCTTCTTTCAGCTCCAATTTTGTCTTCCTACTTCTTGTGTGTCCAGGCCAGAGTTGGCCCAATTGGATCCAACCCAGTTGTCCCCAGTGTGGGGTTTTCAGGATAAAAATACCTGCCCCCCCTGCATTAAACCCATGCAACAGGGTTTTTTTTTTTTTTTTTTCCCCAAAAAAATAAATCAGTCACTAATAAAATAGCTAATGTAATAGATTAATTCTTACTCAGTACTGTACTCATTTCTGAAATAGGAAATATGGGTCAATAAAAGATTCCATATTCACACGACTGAGATATTACAAACATTAATTAGTTGAGCATTTTATTTTCAAGCAAAATGTATACCCAACTGCCCAATGAAAATACAACTCGTGGTAAATGGGTATTTTTGTAATAGGCACTGTTATTTAGTTCTATTGATATACTATTTTGGCAATTGAAAATATAAAAAAGCCTGAAAAAAATGAACTAGCTTGTGACCTGGACTTTACTTAGTGAGTGTTACCGGTCTTTTTATTTGAACTAACCTAACCTAAAATTGTGTGGTTATATCAGGGGTCAGGAACCTGTGGCTCATCAAAGCTTTGAGTGTGGCTTGCACCCAGCCATCATAAAAAATATTCTTTAAATTTTCAAATACCTGAATGATTATATTGTACTTCCATAATGATTAGTCTATAGGCCAGAAGGGCTGATTAGTACCACTCAGGGGAACCAAATGTCCCTCACCAATGATGAAGGATGCTAAGTAGATGATAAAAATGCTTGCTGAACATTTCAAAAGAGTAACTTATTGTTTTTTTAGCATTTTAAGTTTGCGCCCAATATTTCAGTATTGGGTGCCTATGTTTGATGAAGATTTACACTAAAATGCTACGAGATACAGATGTTCAGCAAGCATATTTGGAAACTACAGATTATAAGCTTTCCAAAAAGCATTGTTTCATCTGGTTCACCTTAGTGGTACAGATTAGCCAAAATTTGGGGTCTGGCTCATGGACTAGATATCTTGTTTCTGTTTCAGATACATAGTTGAACTTTATTAGAAGATAAAAAATTAATAAAGTTACTGGTGGTAAGAGATATTAAACTTCAAATAAAATGGTTGAAGGTTTGTGGCTCATTGAACTGTAATATCACTTCAGTGTGGCTCATGCTACTGAAAATGTTCCTGACCCCTGTTTTACGTGGTGCTTGTGGACAGCGATCAAGATCACTGCCCACAAGCACCATGTAGGAACATATCCCCTATTAACCCATGTTATAACATGTTCCTGAAAAACTGATCAATAAGTGAATGATCACTAAATGAGGATAACCCAATCGTTAAATGAGGGATACCTGTATACTAGGGTGGAGTGAAAAAACTTTTTTCAGAATTCAGTTTTGTAGCAGTACCCAAAAGTTAGTGTGTGGTACCAATAAAAAATCTGTAAAATATTAATTACCTGCGACATCAACTTCACCAGCCCCAAGGAGGTCAAAAATTTTCTTTCAGGTGCCCCCAAAAATTAAAGAAAAATTCAAAGATTTAAGCATATCTTCTGTTGTGTTTATGCTAGGAAGATCAATTTTTTTCCATTTGATTTGTCTATTTATGTTCTTTAACTTTACTCTTATACACTTTTTTCCCATTCTCACAGAAATTTGGAAAATTTGGTATTTTATGAAAAATGCTGTAACACCCAGAAGTAAGAGAAGCCTATAAAGCCTGAGAAGCTTTATAGAGGTACACTTGATCCATACTTAGATCATCAGAATCAGTAATTGGAAGAGGATTTCCTTCCACAGCTTCATACTTAACTATTGGTTGGTTGACAGATTTTAATGCTTTTCCAATTCATCCTGACATTTCTTATGGACCATGGGAGGGCTCATGAAGGTGTTCTAACAAATGCTTCACTGGTAACTGATTAAAGTGAGAGAGAAATAAACCAGTGAAAGGGTTTGTTTAAGTTCTGCTCCAAATTTTTTAATATGCCTCCTTTTATTCCAGTATTGACTGCAGTGCCATCACAGCCAATGGCAACACTATCTCTAGCACTGATAGTTTTGCATCCCAAGAACTCCAAAATGCCTTTATAAATGCTTTTTGCCACGCTCAATTCTGGAGATAAGTGGCCTAAGTAAGTTGAGCCTGGTTCTTTCAAAAAGACAATATGGTCTTCCACAGTAATCCTAGAATGATACTTACTACCTTTTATCATCATAATGTTTGTTCGATCTTTTCTTCCATCAAAGTGTAGAGACCCATAACATGATCACTTGAATTGAAAGTTGAGGTATCTTCAGAGATCTTTTCTAATCTTGCTCCTCTCTCATTTTATCTTGTTTCTGTTGATCAATAAAGAAGTATCTTCACTACTAATTAATTTTAAATCTTGGAAAACAGCAGATGTAAGAGCTTCCCCAGCATGGTCAGATATTCCTCTTTAATCGCATTCTCTACCCACTGTTGGCAACTGCATTCTCATTTGTGAAGGTCTGGGCTTAATTAATGGCTTTGTCATGAGTTTAAACAGCTCACTGCTTTCATCCATTTTGCTAGAACTTAATGAAACAGTTGCAGCAGTATCAAATTCTTTTATTCCTTTCGAGATCCATGCTGTATATTCCTCATACTTTTGCGTAGCCTTTTTCTTTTTTCCATCTTTTTAGTGACCACTTTATCTATAGATCCAATCATCATTTTTAAAGGTGTTCGTTGGTCATTAAGGAAATCCCTTTCCAGAACAGGAATTTTTCGGTCTTTCTCATGACATGTCAGGAAGTCTTCACATTTATAAGAAGCTATATCAAAGAGCTTTAGTGAGTCAAGTTTAAATTTGTGAAGCAATGCTTGATAGGATGCTTAGTTTTTTCTGCCCTTTGAATTGTTTCAAGACATTTTAATATTTTTCGTACCTTGGATAGTGATGTTAAAAAAACATTTTTTTTATGTCCATGTTGTTTTTTTTGTCGTTTTTTTTGTTTTTTATAGTTTTTTTTTGTTTTTTGTTTTTTTTAATAATTAATATAGATATTGGCAATTTAATTATAAGGTATACTTTTGCAATGATATATATAAAAATAAATAAATAAATAAATAATAAAATAGGCCATATGGTACCAGTATAGAATGTCCTTTTCAGCCTATTTACAGAAAAAACTCGCCTCTTTCTTGCACTGAAAGTCTCGTATCTTGAGATCCGTTAAACTTGCGAGAACACTGGCTGGGAGCTGACTGCCCATTGTCCAACCTTTCCAGGACTCTCCCATCCATGCCTCTGATTTTGAATCTCCCACTTAACTATCCTTTAGACCTGCGATGACATATTTTCCCCCCGAGACCATCCATATACATACACATACACCCATATACATATATACCAATATATACATAAATACTTATATACACATATTTATATCTATTATATACCCCATACACACGCATACATCCAGAATTCCAGATACATATGCATGCATACTCACATATATAGTACCTACACAAACTTATACACCTCTATTTCGCCCTTTCATTACCTCTGAGATCATTTAGCACATACAGTAATATCCATACAGCCAAAAGAAACTGATTAAGCACAGACAGAGCAGCAAAGCTAGTATTTATATCCCAAAATGCAAAATTCCAAGAAAGTGAAGTAAAACATGGTGCTACATTGGCTTCATCAACATCCAAATCTGCAATAAGTACCAGTACCTGTGATATTGAAACTATATGCTCTAATCAATCTAGTGATAATGATTCTTCAATGGAAATAGAATCAGATAATGAAAGTTAAATAGCATTAGATTAATACAAAGGTTAAAGAAAGAGATGAATATTTTTATTTTTTTTATTTTTCTATTTGGAATATATATATATACACACTGGTATTCTTTCCAATCACAATTATATATATTGTTTTATACCAGTATTATGTATTTTTTATTATGTATATTATACCAGTACCTGTGATATTGAAACTATCTGGAATATATACACTGGTACTCTTGCCAATCACAATTATGTAGCCTATATTGTTTGAAACGAGGAAGAATGTTTTATGTTCTAGTTAAAAATTATATATACATATAAAAAATGAGGGTTTGTTTTTCCTTTCTATTATATACTTTTTGCGTGATTCAGTTTTTCTAAAAGATGACTATATATACTAGGTATAACCGTATAAGCATGGTAGTATAGTAAATTATAGATAATACTAATATACTTATTAGATTAAAGGAAGAAAAATATGGAATAAGTTTAAAACATTAAAAAACAAAAAAAAACAGACTATCTTCGTTTTAAACAAAAAAAACGACAAAAAAATGACACAATAAAAATGACACAATAAAAAATGACTCACATCACTAACCTTGGATGTGCTGCATTATGGTCTAATGATTGCTAGTTGGAATAGAAGCACAATCCCATACAGTCTTTACTTTTTGGGCAATGACTGTAGCAACATCATAAATTTTTGGATTAGCTTCTCCTGACTTAATTCTTTCCTGTCTAACATAAAGGAAATGCTGAATTATATCTTTGGATGAAGGCAAATAAATCAGTGAGAGATACTTTGGTGGTCCAAAGATTGAGTTCAGCTGTTGAGTATTCCTTGTCTTCTTTTTTGCTGATTCATTCCTGGCCATGGAAGCCATGCCTAATTTTGCTTTGTGCATCAGAATAGAATTAGACCATATTAGTGACTGTAAATGTTTTTAGAAAATCAGAATCAATATAAAAACTTATCAAAGCAATCAAATAATCTGAAAAAGAGATATAAATTATAATGTAATACAGTATAAATAACAAACCCTAAATAATATACAGTAAACTCTCATCCAATGTGTGTTTGTCCAGCATGAATTTGCTTATACACGGAAAAATAAATGTGAACAATTATTTGCCTGAAAGCAGAAAATTTGATTATACAGTCTGCCAAACACACACTAATACAGTAGTACTGTATGCCTGCCAATGCGTGCTCTAGTGTTTTTTTCCTACACTCTCCAACACACACACATCTCCCTCCCTCTCATGTCATCCCTTGCATCGCCTTGTCTCAGTCCCGCTACTGCATTAAGTTTAGTGAAGCTGTGTTGGATTGTTTTTGTCGTATTTTTCCGTTGCTTTGCTATTACCCTTAGACAGCAGTATGGCACCAAAACGTGAAGCATTAGGAAGTGATAGTGAAGGGAAGTCGTAAGGTTATGACATTAGCTGAAAAAAAATGAAGATTCTTAATAAGTTGTGTGGTGGTATGAGCATAATATCACTTGGCCATGAGTATCACATGAATGAGTCTACCATACACACCATCTGAAAGAATGAAGAAAAGATACATGCTATTTTCATTTAATATATTTTTATTTATCATATGTAAATATCACTATATTTATGATTTTATGTTCTTATTTCATATATAATATAGGTAGGGAAATTCATTTGTGTGAATAAAAAATCTATGTATCTAAGTATTAATGGGAGACATTACGTGGCCACATTCACATATCCCCATTTATCCCATAAGGTATTAAGTTTGTCCAACGTGGATTTACTTAATGCACCGTTCTTGAGGAACCAAACCCCTGTGTTGGATGAGGGTTTACTGTAATTATGAAATAATTTAAATCTCTGAAACTCTAAACAAATGGAAACCTTAAAATGGTGCTAAAGCATCTACTAAAGTTGAGAAACTCGACAAAAGATATAAAAATTCCTATTTTTTGTTAGTATTTTTCATGAAATACCAAGTTTTTCCAGTTTCTATGAGGAGTGGGAGAAAAGTGTACAAGGGAAAAGTTAAAGAACATAGACAAATCAAATGAAACAAAACTGATCTTCCTAGCATAAACACAATGAAAGATATGCTTAAATCTTTGAATTTTTCTTTAATTTTTGGGGGCACCTGAAAGAAATTTTTTTACCTCTTTGGGGCCAGTGAAGTTGATGTCACAGGTAGCTAATATTTTACAGATTTCTTATTGGTATCACAGAGTAACTTTCGGGTGCCCCTACAAAACTGAGTTCTAAAAAAAGTTTTTTTTACTCCACCCTACTGAAGGGTGGAGTACCCATATTCCTGTACATAGCAGGAATAAATTTTTTTTTTCTTTAAGTTCTAATAGTTTATCAAAAATTTCTTTTCTGTATTCACAGTGTGATTCATTAATTAATACAGTGGCTGCAAGTGAAATCTCGTGCATACCAATTTCAGTAAAAACATGTTATTTATTAAGAAGGGATAAAAACACAAATAGTGAATAATTTTTTATTTTAATAGTCATTTCACCATTAGCCTTTATTATTGCACTTACAGATGCAGGCATTGAGTGAACAAGTTTTCTGCAGTGATTTCTGTTACCCATACTTTTTTCAAGACTTCTATTAACTTTGGTACACTTCCAATATCATAGTTTTGAAGCTTGTTCTTCTTCATTTTCCACAAATTTTCAATGGGGTTTAGATCAGGGCTGTTTCCCAGCCAATCTAAGACTGCAATCTGATTGTTACATAACCATATTGATACTGTTCATGCCTTATGGCAAGGGGCTGAGTCATGCTAGAATATTGGAGTCTGGTGAATATCATACATGTGGAGAAAATGGTCCTGTAGGACATTTATATATAGAGACACATTCATGGTGGTGGTCTGTGGTAGGAAATAAAGTCCTCCCCATCCTCTTGCAGAGAAACAGCCCCAAACCATGACCCCAGTTGAGTGTTTTACAGTCTTTTGCATGTAGCGAGGATCATTCCTATTGCTGGATCTTGGTCTCCTCACTGTCTTTGGTCTGCTTGTAAAGGTTTTGAATGCTGACTCCTCACTAAACATTACTTTTTCCCAGTCTTCTACAGTTCAATCTTTGTTTTCTAGCAAAATTCACACACTTCTTCATGGTGGAACTTAACGGAGGTTTCTTTACTGCATATCAGGAAGGCAAGTTGAGGCCCTTTTGAAGTCTTTGCTGTATTGTTCTTAAAGAGACATATTGTAATAAATGAGGAACTGTAATAAATCACTCACCTCTAGAATATATGCCACCCAGCCCACTAAATTCATTTTCTTTTCCTGCTACCTCCACTGAGGTCCAGAATATTATTGGTAAACTAAAAAATACAAAAAATAACATTCATAACATTCCTGTACCTATATTGAAACTTGTTAAAGATATCTGTAACTTTGGCTAAAATTATCAATCAAAGTATTTCCAAAGGAATATTCCCATCAATGCTAAAAACTGGTTGTATAATACCCCTTTTTAAAGGGGGTGACCCTACACTAGCAACAAATTACAGGCTGGTGTGTTCATTATCTGTGTTCAGCAAAGTTTTTGAAAAAATTGTAAAAAGTAGAATGCAGCGATATTTAGAATCCTACAATTTATTATCTCCAAATCAATATGGCTTCCGTAATAATAGAACAACGGAAATGGCTATTTTAAATCTTATGGAAAATGTAAATATAGCTAAGGAGAACAAAGAAATAATGATATCAATATTTATGGATTTGAGTAAGTCGTTTGATGTAATAGACCATAATATTCTACTTAATAAATTGTATTGTTACGGCTTTAGAGGGGCAATCAGTGATTGGTTTAAAAGTTATTTGTCCGATAGATATAATTTTGTATCAGTAAATAAGGTTTGCTCCACTAAAGCGCTTGCCAAACATGGTGTGCCATAGGGCTCAGTGCTGGGTCCACTGTTATTTTTATTATATATAAATGACCTTCCATGTTCATCTGATATACTGAACTTCATAATGTTTGCAGATGATACAACTCTCTCTTTTTCTTGCAAAGATGTTAATACGGGTTGGGTACGATTCGATGTGGCCGACTCGATGCGACCCAACTCGATGTGGCTGACTCGATGTCAGGACAACTCGATGTGACATCCCTAAGGGATATTTTCGTTAGTTTTAACGAAAATATCACAACTTAACCTAACCAATCATCAAGGGCGTACAGTTGACCTAACCAGGCATTCAGTTAACCCACATTAAATATATAAAGAAAATGAAATCGACTTGCCCTGGCATCGACTTGGCTTGACATTGAGTTGTCCTGACATCGAGTCAGCCACGTTGAATTGTCCCTGCCCTGTTAATACAGCTAAGAATATATTTCATTCAGAATTCATCAGTGTAATGAAATGGTTGACCACCAATAAACTCTTCCTAAATACCAGTAAAACAAATTTCATGATTTTTACTAATAAAAGAAATGTATATCTTGATGAACTTAATGTTAATGAAATCACCATAAAGGAGTGTACTGTAACAAAATTTCTTGGTGTAATGCTAGATAAGAATTTGCAATGGAGTGATCATGTAAATTATATCGCGAAAAAGATTTCAAGGAGTGTTGCTATAATGTTTAAACTTAGAAATGTAGTCCCTAAACAAGTTTTATTGACTTTATCATACTCTTGTTCTTCCTTATATAACATACTGCACCCTTGTTTGGGGAAACTCCGCTAACAATGCATTAAATGGTATCTTTGTCATTCAAAAATGAGCAATAAGGTTATTATCTGATGCTGATTTCCTTGATCACTCTAGTGCATTATTTAAAGAGCTAAACCTACTAAAGCTCAATGATATAACCAAACTGGCACATTTTATTTTTATTTACAAGTGTAAGAGCAAAATCATTAATTTGCAATAGATAAATAGATATTTTGTAACTCAAGAAATCCACTCGTATCAGACCAGAAATAGATCAAAGCTTGTTATACCTCAATTTAGATTGTCTTCATCTCAAAAACTACCCATTTTCATTGGATTGAAACTATGGAATGACTTGCATGCCAATATAAAAAATATTGCGAATGTAAATTTGTTTAAAACCAAGTTGAAATCCCGATTAATAATGGGATACTAACAAAAATCTTGGATTAATGTCCACTAATAATGTTTAATATTGAAATACAGGTTTTAACTATTAATAATACTTATTTACTTACTTATTTATTTATTATTATTAATTTATAACAGCTAGCTGCTTATTTTTAATAAGAGCCCAGTAAAGCCTAAAGCTTAAGGGCCTTATGTCATTGTAAAAAAACTACTGTATTTATTTTATTATTAATAAAGGTTATTCAATTCAATTATTCAAAACTGCTATCTTCAATTCTCAGGTAGGAATTGATGGATTAGCAATTACTTTTCATTTTAATAGCCTGTCTGTGTAGTTTGATGTCTTCCTGGCTTGTCCAGACCTTTCTTCCTGGATGGTGTAATCCCAGGTGCTGAATTCTTGTCCCTGAGAATCCGTCTTTTCACTGTTTCTCTATGGTGGCCTACTCATTCTCCAATTTCCACATATGACAATCCTTCATTTTCTAAAGCAAGAATATGGACAATGTCATCTCGCAATGTTTTTGGCTTTCCCATATCTGTAGGTATTATTATCTTATTACAAATGAAGCACACAGACTCCAAAATGTCAAAAACAATAAATTTTCACAAACAAACGGTAGGCCTGCTACTCTCCAATGAGAATCAAATGAAATGCATACCTATTAAGTAGAAACATAAGGAATGCTACCTGATGTATGATAATTTCTACATAAATAATCCTGATTGCTAAATGTCATCATTTTCATGCTGGAACTCATCATAGAAAAATACAATAAGTGCGCATGATTTCATTTGCGGGCACTCTATATATATTAGATTTGGTATATATAACTGCACTACTACTTTCTGATTTTCACAGCTGGTCACTTATTTTGAATTTGATTCTTTTGTCAATCATTATTATTTTTCCCCAAGTCATTGTAGCTCTCTAATGACATTTTTGGGAATGTTTATACAGAGTTTTCCTTTGTTGACATTTCTGACAATTTCAGTGGAGTTTTCACTTGGGGAACCTTAAGTGACTCCAAGTCCACTGACAAAGAGATTTTTGTGAGGTTGCTGTTTAACCTCCCATTTTCTGTTACTCAGTTTTGTAGTCAATCTTTGATCATGGATATTCTCTCATTAAGAGCATTTATACACTGTTTTAGTTCTTTGTTTCCTTCTAATTTGTTTATTCTTTCATCCTTTTCCATTAAGCAGTTTAGGATGAAAGATGGGTACAAGTTTTTGATATATAAAACTAATTGTTTATTATTACTGGTAAAGCCTGGTATGCCCACCTTTTATTTACTTGAAATTCTTTGATCCATTGATGTTCTTGATTTACGTAATGTTTTTATTTACACATGTAGTTAAATTTCAGTCAGTCATTTGTATGTCTATAAGATCACCCATTTGTTCATTCATAAGTTTATTTCAAGGTCCTGAATACAGCTTGTGCCTCTGTAGATTAAGAAGGTAGTGTCATATGTTGCTAGAAGAATTTGAAGATATTTTTTATGTAATATTAATAGCTAAGTAATGCAAATTATTTGACAAAATTGTAACTGTGTAATCTTGGCACATTTACATTTTTGTTGGACCAGTAACAAAATATTCATAACAAACTTTAAGCACTGTTAATTTTAATAATAAGGAGCATTAAACTGATTTATTTGATTTGATTTAAAATGTTACTGATATAGATGTCTGCAGATATTGAATTTATATAAATGATTTCCAAATATAATCGTGCACTGGTATAAAGTGCCATGTATGAAGTTTTACCGAAATGTTCTTTTTCTTTTGCCATTCTAACATTTTATTGTCAAAATGGAAATGCAAATTTTTAAATTGTTAAAAATAAAATATTTTCAATCAAACCACTATAGTGAAGTACCCGCCAATCCAGCGTGACTTAATCTAACCTAGCATAATGTAACTTAATCAGGACCAACATTACTATTTTCCAACAATAAAAATATTTCTATTTTTTATATACATTTTTTAATATTCTAAGGTGCCAAACGTGTTACCTTGCAAAAAATACAGTACTGCTTTACATCTGTGAATTGTCACTACAGCCTGGATGTTCAGGCAAAATGCTATAAATGCCCTTTTATGCCTATTTTTGCATTTATATGAAACTGCCTAATTTGCTTTTTTTCCATTATCTTCTAGTATTATTCCATTAGAGTCCCAAAATAGGCCTATCACTTTGTTATATATTTCAGTTTTATATACCGTAAAATTCGGTGTACAAGTCGACGTGGTGTATAAGTCGACCCAAGATTTTGGTTAAGAAATTTGTGTTTCAAGATATATCCTTTGTATAAGTCGATCCCCCACTCCTCCACTAACCAACCAACCATTCATTCAAAAAATGTGGGATTAGTAATCAAATGGATGGGATGGAAGATGATTTGTTGTGGAGAGATAGTGATAACGAAGAAGATGCAGTAAACAATTTAAGCGATTCCAATTCAGATTCAGATACATATGGCGACCTTGATCCTAATCCTAACTAAATTTTTTAAGTTTTTTATTGTCTTTTAACCTTTTAACTGTTTTTAATAAATAAAGTGTAATTCAATATCTGTATTTGAGCTCATCCTTGATCATGTGCACCAGTTTACCTCTCTTGGATTAAGGTTCTGATTTCATACTTGTTGTATAAGTCGACCCTAAAATTTAAAGATATTTTTTAAGGCTTTAAACATCGACTTGTACACCGAATTTTACGGTATATATATATGTTACCAGAGACAGCACAGTAACATCCTTTGCGGATGACACAAAGATCAGTAGAAAAATAAGAAACCCAGAAGACATAGGATCTCTACAAACCAGCATAAACAGAATCTACAAGTGGACAGAAGACAATATGAAGTTTAACACCGAGAAATTTCAGCTATTACAGTACAGAAAAAGAGAAGACCTAAAATCCATGGAATATTATACCCCAAATGGACAGGAAATTAAGAGAAATTCCAGAGCAAAAGATTTAGGGATTGTAATGACAGATGATGCAGAATTTGAAACACAAAATAAGATAGCAGTAAACAGAGCAAAGAGAATAATGGGTCAGATATTGAGAACCTTTAAACGAAGGGATAGGAATGTAATGATTCCTCTACTGAAAACCCTGATAATACCCAAATTGGAATCCTGCTTGGTCCTAACATCCCCATATAAAAAAGAAGACATTAGACAGCTGGAAGGGATCCAGAGAAGCTTCACAGCCAAGATCAATGGGTGCAAAGAACTAAATTACTGGGAAAGGTTACGCGAACTAGACCTATATTCACTGGAAAGGAGAAGAGAGAGAGATGCACCATTATTTACACTTGGAAAATAATGGAGAAACTAGTCCCTAATTTTACTCTGAACCCTATAACTCCTCAAACAACAGTGGAAAGTAGAAACGGTAGACTGTGTCGTATTCCCAAATTGAAGGTGAGACAGGGAACATCCTTAACCCTGAAAGAAAATAGTTTTGTAGTGAGAGGACCAAAACTGTTTAATCAGTTGCTGAAAGACCTAAGAAACATGAAGGGAGTTGCAGTGGAAATCTTCAAAAGAAGACTAGATGCCTGGCTCAGAACAATCCCTGATGAGCCAGGTGTACTTGGTTATGTGAGGTGGAGAGTGCAAGAATCCAACTCACTACTTCACCAGGCCAACTCAAGAGGAGGGGTGACACGCTTGACCTTCGTGAAATGAGAAATCATCGCGCGAAACCTTTGTAAGGTTGTAAGGTAAGGTATATAAAAATGAACACTGAATAATTCATATATTCATTTTTTCTTATATTCATTTTTGCATGTAAAGTCCAAACTTGTGTAACACTTTAATTGTAAAAAATACAAGTTTGGATAAATTTTTTACTTTTTTCTATTTTATTTTTGCTAAATAATTGATGAATTATTGCTTTTTTAAATTACTTAATCATTTTTTTAGATTTAGCTTAATAATGTAATTCCATTAAATTCTGCAATGTTCATTTTCTTTATATATTCTCTCTTCATTGTAAAAGATGCAGTAATGTCTTGCTTAACAATTAATTTTAAATTTTAAGCATTTAATTTTGGCGTGTATGCATGTTTAATTTTAATCCATAATAAAATGTATATTTCAATTTCCATTTTTAGTTACCTTGACAAATCATGATAACATCAGATCTGTCAGTATACTGTTTAAAAGAAAAATATGACTTCATCTTCAAATATCTTGCTTATCTGCCAGCATGCTGTTACAGCCAAAATTTACCTATATCTTCAAATATTTTGCAAAAAAATCAACTGATTCAGAATAAACAAAATGGGTCAACATTAAATAATAATGATGTCACCAAAATTTGGGTATATGAAGTTGAATAATTTTTCAAATGTTCATTCTGATTCTGTCTGATCTGACTTGGAGGCTGAGCATTACCTATAACATTTAGCAGTAAATTACAGTAAGAGAATATCTTTCGTCTTCTCCTTCGAGCCTTGCTTAGTCTTAAACTAGAAAAAAAAAAATTTCCTGATATGCTACAAGAAGAATTGGGGAACCATTAGAGAATTTAGTAAGTTTCACAGAATTCTCCAATCCACTACAAGAAGAAATTGGACAGTAGTATAAGAGAAACTACTGTGATTCTGTACATGGCACCAGCTGCTCCAAAGTAACAAATCCATTGCTGACACCTAACCAGAACCCCTGTCAGCTTTGAACTGCCCAAGGCCATAGATGGAGGGGTTAACATATACATACTGTATATAACAGAAACTGAGATTGCATAGTAGTAGTATTTTATATTAACTATTTTTTTACATTTAAATCCTTGTCATTATTGTACAGGGTGTACATAAAGTCGATCTATTTTTGTGAAGCACTTGGAAATTATATGGAATTCAATCATAAAATGATAAAGTGGTAACATTTATAAAATAATTAAGAGTAGGATTCGACGTGATGCCCATCAGTATCCCTGCATAGCTCAAATCGTTCCGCAGCATTTCTAAACACATTCTGGAGCATTTGCCGGGTTATGTTATCTGCAGCAGTTCGTATACGTAAGTTTTCAAGACTCGTAATCTTCGTCTGATAGACGTGCGATTTGATAAAGCCCCATGCAAAGAAATCTAAAGGGGTTAAATCTGGTGATCTCGCTGGCCAAGGTCTGTTGCTTCCGCTTCCAATCCAGCGATTTGGAAAATGTCCATTTAGATAATCCTGAACAATTTTGGCATAGTGACAAGGAGCACCATCATGTTGATAGACGATGGTACTAACAATCCTATCCCCGTCGTCTATCAACATAATGGTGCTCCTTGTCACTATGCCAAAATTGTTCAGGATTATCTAAATGGACGTTTTCGAAATCGCTGGATCGGACGCGGAAGCAACAGACCTTGGCCAGCAAGATCACCAGATTTAACACCTTTAGATTTCTTTGCATGGGGCTTTATCAAATCGCACATCTATCAGATGAAGATTACGAGTCTTGAAAACTTACGTATACGAACTGCTGCAGATAACATAACCCGGCAAATGCTCCAGAATGTGTTTAGAAATGCTGCGGAACGATTTGAGCTATGCAGGGATACTGATGGGCGTCACATCGAATCCTACTCTTAATTATTTAATAAATGTTACCACTTTGTCATTTTATGATTGAATTCCATATAATTTCCAAGTGCTTCACAAAAATAGATCCTGACTTTATGTACACCCTGTATAATGAACATTTTCAGTACCTACTGTTTTGTTTACTATACGATAGTGGCATTGTAATATGTATTATTTATATGTGTAATTGTGTATAATGGTATTATTCTATATTAAGCTTTATTTTTGGAAATGAAATTGATTATGCGTAACAAATATTTGCATTACCAACTGTTTTGTTCACTAATGGCATTGTAATATGTATTATGTGTATATAAAGGCATTATTTATAAATTTATAAATCCCCATTTTGAATGTTTATTTTGCCTATTTGCCTGCCTTTTTAAAGGTTTTTAGCAGCGCTGGAAAAAAACTGGGGTTTTGGGGGTCAATTTTTTTTTTTTTTTTTTTCTTTATGCATTTTTCAATATAAATAATATACATAATGGATTAGTAATTCTATTATTTCCTACACTATGGTTTTAAAGAATTATGAATAGTTAATAGCTAGTATTAAAATTTTATATAATATATATATAGGGTGTTTCAGGAGGAAAGGTCAATACTTCGGGAGGTGATAGTATCGGTCATTGTGAGAAAAAAGCTCATATGAATATGTGTCTAATTCTGAATGATTACGGAGATAGAGCTGTTTGAATCTACAAATACAAAAGCATTGTTAATGGTAATCAAGAAAGAGAAACCAATTACTGTTTCTAACATTTAATGTTTAAACCTTGGCATTTTGAATGGTATCAGATACAGAAATGACAAATTTATTAGTTTACAATACATTTTCGAAAATCCCACCATCAACCTCAATGCACTTTGCAACTCGTGTGCGAAGATCACGTGTTGTTCGTCTGAGTTGATCTTGATGTTCCTTTATGCGGGCAGCAGCATCCAAAATGCGTGCAAGCAATTTGTCTCGTGTATCCACCTTTCTTTTGTAAACTTGACTTTTCATCCACCCCCACAAACAGTAATCTAATGGAGAGAGGTCTGGAGACTTTGGTGGCCATTGAATGGGACCACCACGGGGGGGGGGGGGGGGGGGAGAGCTGCGTGTGCATCAGATTCAAACAGCTCTATCTCCATAACCATTCAGAATTAAACACATGTTCATATGAACTTTTTTTCTCACAATGACTGATACTATCACCTCTCAAAGTATTTACCTTTCCTCCTGAAACACCCTGTATATAATAGCTAGCTTTTATGATTTTTGTAACTTATGTTAGCCAAGGAAAACAACCAGCCCTCAGAATGATCTCTTGATTTTCTAGTCTTTTTTAAAGTTTAAAGAGTTTTCAGTGAGCTTTTGAGTTACTTTTTATGAGATTATTATTATTATTATTATTATTATTATTATTCATATTCTTTCCATGTTTAGTTTCTTTTTGTCCAATTTATATTTTGCCAAGACCATATAACAGTACATGTTTTTATAAATAAATATAACTTGCTAAACTTCATTTTTTAATTACTATGAAATAATTAATTTCAACTTGTTAGGTCATTCTTTTTTATTTTTTACTAGTCTACTCAACTAGCTAACTAAATACCCTCTCAAAGTATTACAGTATATTTAATATACATTTTAAGAAAAATGCATAATTCTTGCATAAACCCAATAAAACCCACTTGGATGTGGGGGGTTTTAATTGTCAACCCTGGTTTTCAGTGCCTAAACATCCAGGCTCTAATTATCACACACACTACCTGGTTTGTCCAATTGCCCCTTCCTAATACTTTTTGAAGCAGTTTAATGACTTTTATCCTTAATATGAAAGCAAATAGTGATAATTGAAATTTGAATGTAATTCTATTAATAATAACAATGATGATGATAAAGCATCATAATTTTGAATAAAGTGAAGTCTGTTTTGGGTATTTTCACATTCTTTTTATTTTTATTGTTTTTAGGTGAATTTTGAGTGTGTGAAAAAGTTTGACCTCAATGATGGACGAACACTTGGAGAAACACAACATTTAGAACAGCTTTTGAAGCCTTTGGATCCCAAAGGTGCTGTAAAATCGGTAAGTTGATTGTTAGGAAACATAAATGGTCATTTGAACTTAATAATCACTCACCCAGACAAGTGCCCCAACACACCCAAATGATACAATTGTGAAGGTGCACACCCCTCTTTATCCCACGAATGCCTTTTCTTCAAGTTTGAGAAGGATGTCTGAGGCCTGCAGGCCTGAGAGGCGCAAGACAGGGTGCAGTGTCAGGAGGTGAGGCTGGGGGTATCTTACACTGCTGCCCTCAGCTCTGTCTACTTGGCATATCACCCTGGTCTGCTGCTCAAACCTCTTTTTGACCACTGCTTCCCATCCCTCCCAAAGGGAGTCCTCGCTAGACCCAATGACCTCCTGTCCCCCCACCATTCCTCCTCTTCATGTACCTCACCTGCTAAAGATTCTCCAGGAATCTGGGATCAGGACACCCAGTCCCTGCCCTCCCAGTACTCTCTGCACACACCCAAACCTAATGCCTAGGGTAAGCCAATGAGGTGGAGATGCTGGAGTGAGTCGCCAGACACTGGCCTTTCAACAGGCCTCTCCCTCTTCCCCCAGATTTAAGAAGATGGCTCAGACCCTTACACCCCCACAGAATTTGACAGTAGTAGCTGAGTTACAGGACTCGCCTCCCACAACAAGATCCAATCTGGACAATATCCTCTCCCCCGAGAATCCAGTGGATGCAGCACTGACGCAACTACATGGTGTGGCCAATGGGAGCTCAGCTGCACCCATGCATCTTATGGATCTGCCCTTGCCTCCTGATGCCATATTTTCCACCCCTCCACAAGAACACTCCTTCCTTCTCATCTCCTTCCACCCCCACAATACCTGTCCCCACAACACTCCCAGCCCCCTCCTTGTCAGCCACCCTGAGTACATCCCCCCTCCCACCTGCCTGATCCTTCTGGTACCCCCTATCACCACCCTGGGTCCGCATGAGACCCCAGACAGGTGGTGAGGTGCCACTATGGAAAATAAAGCACCCTCTCCTGGTCCGAATACAGAAGCCCCCCAAGAAACCCCCTCACCTTCTGAGCCCATTATGTTCCCCTAGCTGCCATGATCCATGCCTCTGGGTCTCACTCAGCCAACTTGACCCTGCAATCTCCACTGAGGTTAACTGGCTGATCGATTCCTTCTCTGGTGAATGGCAGATAGCCAGCCATTCCCCTGACCCATCCTTCGCCATTGTGAACCCCAGATCACCCTTCACATGTCAAACCCCTAGCACCTACACTAGGGTGTCCCAAACTCATAGGGGGCCAAATTTTTTTTCGGGATACAAATCCACTCGTGCTGCGCTCTTTTGATGTTTCCCATTAGAAGTCTTCCTGTAAAATTTCAGAGAGATCGAAGGAAATTTAAAGGTCCCGAACTTTGAACACTTTATTTCTCCTCTTAACTGAAAGGCAAATTAACTGAAATATTTCTCTCAAAAGTTCCATCACGCTTTTCATTTAATCTTAACACACAAACAACAATTTCAAAGCATCACATTTATGCATTTTAACTAAACTCGTGTTTCATGAGATCCGTTTTTGTTCCCTTCTGGCTCACATTCCGTCGGTGTGAGTGGACAGTTCGAAGGAGGAACTGGAGGTCTTCTTCATCATGGCACAGAGGTTTGCTTGTGTATTTCTCAATGAGGGCGATGCCTCGCTCTGCTGCATCATTGACCACCATCAGTTCTGCAGCTTGGCTCTTTGCCAGATGGTAGTTTTTGTCAGTAGGCCATGTTTCAGGGTCTTTGGTGAGGAACGTGGGCTCAACTTGGAGAAACTGGAAGTGTGTGGTGGATCGACTCATCACCCACGGACTTAAACGGCCATCCACTTGCAGTCCCTTGCCTTGGACCCGTTTGAGTCCTTTCCCAGGGCACTTTTTCAGGTTAGCCGTCATGTTACACTTTTCATTGTCATCAACTCTGTCATCAAACAGTGCAAGACAGATTAAGTCCTCCGAGATATACCACAGATGATGGAGCACAGCCCGGTAAGCTGTGTTTCCAACGTCCTTGTCAGGGTAACCTACAAGAAGATTGCACAGCCTAACGTCATTTTTGGGAGATTTGATGGTGATGGGAGCCTCATGCCAGTGATGCACATATACAAGGCTCACGAAGAGAACCATATGGCGAACCCCTTGCAGTTCTTGGAGACGAAGTTTGGAGAACTGGGACTGCAGTAATGCTATTTTCAGGCAGTAAATACCTTTGGCCATCCATCTGGCCTGATGGTAAGCCCCTGGAGGCTGAAGCTTGTAATGTCCTACATCGTCTCCGAGGTACAAGAGGCTCAGTCAAAGAAGTTCTTCATAATCCTCTTGAGGATGATTACCACTTCTTAGGGCATCGCGGAGATAGTCTATTACCTCGTCGCATTTGTGAAAGGCAAGCAGTCATTTATGAAGGCTTTAGCCACCTCGTCCTTGTCAAATGCATCCAACTAACAGTGGTTCATTGATGGCCAGGCCTCCTTGAATCTCCTGAAAAGTGGGATTTGAGGACTTGGTGGTGTTCCTAGGCACACGACGAAGACATCCTTGAGAATCACTTCGTGAACGTGATGACAGCAAGCAAACCATAAAAGAGATCTTCCCAATGCCGCTTCCAAACGCGCACACGCACCTTGCACTATCCCTGTGTTTGATGCCATCGTGTCAAACACCATGCCTATGATCTTGTCCTCAATTCCGACTAGGGTGAGCACTTGATGGACTGCGCTTGCCATTTGCTGTCCTGTGCCGTCTATTATTTTCGGTGCTCCTAATAGCTCTTCCACACCATCCCCAGTCACCACAACAGCAATCTGATCGACTGACTTACCCTCCTGTTCGATGTCAGTGAGTATCTTTGTGTCCCAGTGGATCTGCAGTCGAGGTGGAAGCTGCTCGAGGTGGCCAATAACATTGGTCCCTATCATTGTACGGGCCTTTTGTCGGAAGCGGTGAACCGTGCTCTTTGATGGAACACTGTCAGGACTGAGAGCTAGGGATTTTGCAGTCGCAGCAAACGCTGATGTTGCCTGTCAAACAGAAAGGCCCTCGCGATCCCAAGTTGCTGCCAGGTCAAGATTACTCAGACCTTTTAGTCTGTCATGTTTGGGAGCTTTCGAAGGTTTAAGTCCACAAGTGACGGCTTCGTTTCCACTGTCAGCTGACGATGTGCTAGAACTGCTGTCGGTAGCCTCTTCTGTGACTCCTACAACTAGAGCCTCCTCCGCTTGACGCTGGTGTGCCCACTCAAGAGCTCTTTCCCTTTCCTGTCTTTTCATTGTGGCTGCATTATACTTTCTATCTTCACCTCCCATGTAACTCGTATGTTGATCTGCCCTTTGGGAAATGAGGAATTCCTTGTCTTCAAGAGGGATATCTCCCCAATCCAGAAAATATCCTCCATATCAGCCAAGAATACATCCCGCTGCATATTGTAAGTCATTCCAGTCTTGTTCTTGTTTTTATGCAAATTTCGATACCTTTGAACCAAAGCTTTCAGTTTAGTCGAGGCATGAACGGAGGTTGTTGCCAGATTCGAGTTGGCTCTAGCCCAGATTTCTAATACAGCCGATATTACAGCCTTGACACTGTTGGAATCTGTCTTCTTTTGGTCGCGGTGATGGTAGAAGAAAAGGAGCAACACGTCCATATTACTTGATAATCGAGATTTAGCCAGCTCTGCTATCGGAGACCTCTCAAGAAGCCACAACTTGATGTTTGATCTTGTCAACGCCATAATGATCAATTCTGAAAACCAAAAAAAAGTCATCAAATGTCGGGACCGCTAAATATCATCTGATCGAGTTGAAAATCACACAGCCAATGCTTTAGCCCAAACCACATCCGGGCATGACACGAGTGGTCAGGTCGTGTTAAGAAAAAAAAATTGGGACACCCTAACCTACACCTTTACCCATCCCCCATCATCGAATAATGGACCCCCCAAAAACTACAATAGTACATTGGAACTGCAGAGGAATATTCACGAACTACAAAGGTCTTAATTCCTTGATTGCCACTTCCTATCTGGTATGTGTCTCCAGGAGCTAATCCTGGAGACCAGGCCCATGCCCTGCCCTACTGGATATTCCTATATCACCACCCTGTCTCCTACCTGCACTCAAAGGGGGGCTGCCTGCCATTCTCGTACACCATGCAGTCCCCTTCCACAATCTCTATCCAATCCCCATTACAGGTGATTGCTACCCAGCTTTCCCTGGATAGACAGTACACCATCTGCTCAATATACCTCCCTCTCCACTCTCAAATCTCCCGCGATGACCAGGTAGAGGTGGTACAACTCCCCATGCCATTTCTATTACTGGGCAATTTCAATAGTCACCACCCCTTGTGGGGAAACACACTTCACCTATATGGCCCTGACCCTGATTACTATCATGACCAAGCTCTTCTTCGAGTACCTCATTGATGGCTCTCCTACATTCTACCATGCCACCAGCTGTACTCCTTCCTGTATAGACCTGTCATTCATCTCGACCAATGCCCTCTTAGATTTCACATGGCAAGTCCTTCAAGAGGATTATGGTATTTCCCTGTTCAACTCAAACTAAATTGGCCCAAGGTTGGACCATTCAGGTACTGGAAAATGGATTATTGCCAAAGCTAACTGGTCATGCTTCCACAACAATACATCCACAACCCTTATGACTGCCCACTTCCCATCCTCCAATGAGTGCATGGCATACTTTGAATCATTGTAGTGGCTGTATGCACTAACATCCCACAATTCTCCATCTACCCCTGCACCCAATGGGTACCTTGGTGGACCCTAGAGTGCATGGAGGCCATACACACCAAGAAGAAGGCTACTTGATACTTCTACCAGACATGACTCCCCATCCATTGCATGGAGATTCAACAGGCCAGGGCCATCACCTGCCATACCATGCCGAGCTTCTTGGCATGTCTTTGTGTCTGGCATCACCACCACCTTCAGAAGGTACGGGGTGTAGAGAGGTAACATGTCCCCTCCCAACCCCCAGTCCTCCAGACTAATGACAGACTTCTATATGAGCCCAAATTGGTGGCAAACCACCTAGCTTCTACCTTCACTGCCATTTCTTTCTCTGCAGACAGTTCCCATGTATCTGCCCCTAACAATAGCTCCTCTTCACTGTCCCTAGACAGCACCAACAATCTGTTGTTCACCATGCATAAACTAGAGGCAGCACTGTCCTCTCTATGATCCCCTTTCCCTGGCCTGGATGGTATCCCATGCAGCATGATCCAGCACATCCACCCTACCTTACAAATTTTCCTACTGGACCTGTACATTATACAACCACATATGGATAGAGGGCACCTTCCCCTCATGGTGGAAGGAGGCCCATGTAATCCCTATCCCCAAACCTGATAAAGATTCCCTCAATCCCACAAATTACAGACCTATTGCCCTAACCTGTTGTGCCTGCAAAATCTTAGAAAACTAGTGATTCCTTCCCAGCTACCCAGTCCAACTTCAGACACTTCTGCTCCACTACTGATACCCTCCTGCTCCTCAGCCAAGACATACAGAATGTCTTTGACAGTGGACAGTTTGTCCTTTCAATTTTTTTTTTACATACAGAAAGCCTATGACACCACCCATTGGAAAATAATACTCAGTCAAGTCCAAAATCTGAGTCTTGTCAAAGCCCTGCCAACCCTCATCAGGGGCTTCCTCTCCTCCCAAACCTTTAACCCTTTCGATCCTGTTGGGATAAATAGATCCCAGGAAATTATGTCTTAATACTAAAACTGAATTTTGCGCTTGAAAAAGCCTTGGGATGGGACAAGTCAGTGTTTGGACTCACAGCTGAGGTAATGGCATTGCCAGGCGTATGATAACCCCCAACTGAAAATCATTTTGCCTCAATTTAGTAGACCTCAGAATTGTTGACGATAGACACGTGGTGTGATATTTGTGCTAAAAATCCTGATTATTATATAAATATAAGAATTATTCTCCATAAGAGTATAAGGTAAGAGTATTTCAACTAAACATAGATATGTATTTTATTGGTAGGAATATTTTATAGACAATCACAATTGTTTCATTTGCATTCGGGATAAAATTATCCCAACAGGTTTTCACACTGGGATATTCTTATCCCAACAGGGTTTGAATCATATCTTTTTTTTCCAGGATGAATAGCCCTATGGATCTCGAAGCTATAGAAAAATATATTCTGAGTGATGATTTTGATAAGGATCCCGATTATAGTGGTTCAGATGATAGTCCTGACAGCAATACAAGTGATGGAGACTTTGATGAGTTCATTCCAAATCAAATAGAAGTATTGAAAATAGCAAATAGAAATACTCATGATACTAAAAGTGATAGGCCTTCTCTTATTTGTCCATCCAAAAATAATAATTCTCTTAGTAAAAATAATGATAAGCCCACGAAAATATCTACAAGAGAAAGTGTGGAAAATAACATGAATGAAAATATGAAAATAGCAAAGGAAGGCGTGTCTGCACACCCTTTTTCATGGTCACGTAACACTGATAATTTTTGCCCAAGAATGAATATTCCAGCAAAAAAAGATTGCATTGTAACAGCTAAAGTGAACAGATCAAACTCTGAAATTGAGACATTTTTGCAATTATTTCCAAGAAGCCTTTTCCTACAAATTGCACACTTTACAAACATGAGACTAAGGATTTATGAGCAAACAAAAAAGAAGGAAATAAACATGACATCAGCAGAAGAAATAATGGTTGTGTTAGGTTGCACAATGATAATGTCAATAACAAGGTTCCAGCATTGAGAATGTACTGGTCTACAAATGTTTCTTTAGGAAATTATGCGATAAAAAATGCACTTTCAAGAGACAGATTTCAACTTTTATTCTCAAAGTTGTACTTCAATGATCCAAACAAACCTGAAGGTGCATCAAAAATATATTATGTGGAAGAAGTTTTGTCATGTCTCGAAGAAAAGTTTGTTAGAGCAAGAACTGACAGCACATTTCAATCAATCGATGAGTCCATGACAAAATTCAAAGGACGATCCGCCCTCAAGCAGTACCTTCCTATGAAGCCTGTAAAGAGGGGGTATAAAGTTATGGACCAGATGTGACTCACAAACAGGGTATGTTTACGATACAAATATTTACTGTGGTAAGGAAAATGAAGCCATGGAAGGATCTCTTGGCGAGAGAGTTGTAAAAACTCTTGCAGAAACTATCTGTGAGAAAGACTGCATCTTGTGTTTTGATAGATTTTTCACTACTGTGGGACTAATGAGCTCATTAGATGTTGCAGCTGTGGGAACCTGCATGAAAAACAGAAAAAAATTGCCCACATTTGGTGCTGAACTTCAAAGAGGAGAATCAGAAATAGTTGTGTGTGATGAAGGAATTATGGCCTGTCGCTGGAAAGACACAAAAGATGTAATATTGATAAGTAACTGCCATGGACCTGATGAAGAAAATATAAAGCGAACAATGAAAGATGGAACAAAAAAGGAACTTAGATGTCGAGAAGCAATTGCGTTTTATAACAAATACATGGGAGGAGTGGATCATGCTGATCAGATGATAACACTGTATGAGCTAGATAGGAAAAGCCGAAAGTGGTGGCGCAAAGTTTTCTTTAGGCTGGTAATGACTGCCGCATTCAACTCTCACGTAATTTATTGTGAAATCAATCACAAGAAAATTCCATATATTGAATTTTTTGTCAAACTTGCAGAAGGAATGATTGATCTTGGAAGATCCACACTAAAGAGAAAAAGAACCCGGTCCATTGGAAGGCCCTCAAAAATGTCAAAAATGCTACATTCTGTTGGGGATCACCTGCCTGTAAAAGAAAAGAGCAGGCGCCGATGCATTAGATGTGCAGCACGTAAAACTGAGAAAAGGACGCCCTATCTTTGCAAGAAATGCAACTTGCCTTTATATATGGAGTGCTTTACTCCATACCACACACAGTTCTCATGTCAGTCTCAATAAATCAGCTTCATCTGTTTTTTTTCTTTATTCCTACCCATATTCTTGGTTTATATAAGTATCAGTATGAAATACTGTTGGGACATTTTCAGCCCATTTTTACCTGAAATTAAATACTATTGGGACATTTCTATCCCATGATAAAAATAGGTACGTATTTTGCATTATGGTGGATCAATAATATTTTCTGTACTCTTACTTAGGGTTCTAATCAAGTTAAGAAAATAAAAGAAAATAACTTGTGTATTTGCCAAAAGTCGGATCGAAAGGGTTAAAGTTTGGGTGATCCCAGTCCTTCCAGACATCATCTTGCAGGAGGATGGGTCCCACAGGGAAGCATCCTTAGTGTTCTGTGCTTTTCCATAGTAATAAACAGTCTCAAAATGCCTTCCACCCACCATCTGTTCTTCCATCTACACAGATGACCTCGCAATCTACTTTGTGGGGTGGGAGCTCCTGAGCAGAAGAAGACCCACAACCCTTTCCATCCCCTTTGTCGTGTTATATGGCAATCCTCTTGAGGTGGTCCTCTCCTCACAATTTCTGGGCATGATTCTGGACTGATGGCTCAACTGGATTCCCCATTTCAAACACCTGAAGCAATCCCTCTAACATCCCCTCACTCTCCTAGATCACCTCTCCCACACCACATGGGGTGCAGACCGAAGCTCTCTCCTTCGCCTTTACACTTCCATGGTCCAGTAGAAGCTGGACTATAGCAGTGTTGTATACGCAGGGCTGCTGAGAAGGGGGCAAAGCCAGGATAAATCCCGAGGGCCAGGAAAGAGGGGGGGGATAAAATCTAAAAATATTAATAAAGCAATTGATTAAATAACAGAGATGAAGTATAATTAATGAACATACATTTTATAGAGATTATCCTAGTCAAACTGAAATGGATAAAATATTATCTGCAGTCCACCAATGCCCAAGACCGACTGACAGATCTGGGAACCATTGTAATTGAAAGCCAGTTTGCCCGTACTTTAAATTTCATCAGAATCATTAACCACTTTGCAAGAGAGAAGGCAAAGAAAGTACACTTCTAATTATGAAAATCTTGCAGTAAACAATTGTCTTGCCTGCATGGATTGGTACTGTACTGCATTTGTAAATTGTATGGTGATAGAATTAATATATGTAATTGATTTGAAAAATAAAATGGTCATTTTTCTCCAAGTTGTTTATTCATGCTGTATGGTTTGAATAGCAACTTGGACATATAATCAGTTTGTTAAGTACACACAAAAACATTTGTAATAAAATACTGAATAAACAGGGGGGCCCATATACTAATTCTTCCCCAGGACCCAGGGCAGCTCTCAGCATCCATGTGTATATATGGCTTTGCCTCTGTATCTTGGACACGGTACTGAATAGGGGCCTCTGCCTTGCCACTGATGCCTTCTGTTCTTCCTCACTCTCCAGCCTTCAACCAGAATGCAGTTACCACCCTCTCACCCTCCAATGGTGTTTGCTCCTCATGAGGATATACCTTCTTGCACAGAGATTACCCTCTTTGCTTCCATGCACCCTATTCTGATCTGGAAATCCTAGAAACTCGCTCGAATCACTACTAGAATCAAAGAGATCAGCCTCATCTTCTGACGAACTGTCCCACAAACAAGAAAAGCCTGGGGAACAAACTGGAACATTAGGGGTTTCAAACCCTAGAAAACTCTCATCCACCTCCTCCAGGCTAGCCCAGGGAACCTGAACTAACCTGGAATAACTAGGATGATTCCTCAAGAAATTGGGAGCCTCCTTCCAGCTCCTCAACTGAGAATGATGAACTCGACTCATGAATAAGTGTGGTTGTAGATCTGGATAAGCTGGTGAAATGACGTAAGTCACACCATTCTCCGCTGCTCGATCAACTTGAAATGGCCCACAGTACTTGGGCAGAAACTTGTTAGAAACTAGATTACCTTTTGGAACAACCTTTCGAATGACAAGTTGCCCCTTGGTAAAGGGACAAAAACCAGGATGTCCTGGATACCACTGTTCTTGAACTGGAGTGGGAATAGAAACTGGAATAGGATCTGGATGAGCGGATGATAACAAGAACTGGGCTGGAGACATAGTCAACTCAGAATGAATCGTACCATTGTAGGTCATAATGGCCTTTGGAAGATTCAAATCCCACGAGCTAGAATCTTGAACAAGATTCCGTAGAAGCTCACCAATGGTACGGTTGACCCTCTCGACTGCACCATTGCTCTCTGGATGGTTTGGGGTCGTGAAAACGTGAGTGATCCCGTATCGAGATAACATCTGCTCGAACTCCTGACCCTAAATTCTGGACCATTATCAGTTAACAACCGACAAGGCCGGCGCAAAAGAGTGGGCAACACTCGAAACTCGAAAAGACGGGCAATGGTACTGGAAGTCTTGTTGGGAAATGGAACAGCCACTACCCACTTGGAGTAGTGGTCCACCACCATCAAACATCCTAGATTCCCCCGGTGTTCTGGGGAACAATACTAGATCCACAGCCACCAACTCAAATGGTGCCTGGGTCACGATCTTCAGGGTAGGTGGAGCCCTGATCTGGCTGGAAACCTTATTGAGCTGGCACTGGGAACAAGATGTGACCACCTCTTGCACAACTTGATATAACTGAGGATGAAACACTTCCCCAGACAAAACATCTAAGACCTTGTTTCGGCCTATGTGTGCCATCTCTAGATGGATAGTAATGGCCAGCTCAATCAGGAAATTAAAAGGTACTAGAACTTGGGGAAACATTTCTGGTTCTCGTACTTAACTAGAAGACCATTCTGAAGTAGATATCTTTAAGATAACGGCGATATCTCACTAGAGCTTTAGGACAATACCCAAAACAACCCTTATCTAGATAGGACTTAAGTTGTCTCAACACACGATCACTTTTTTGAAGAACCTCAAGGTTAACTTCATCTAGAAATGAACATGGACGCAAATTTCCAACTACCAACGGTTCTTGATGACTGGAGGGTTCCTCCAACTCTGCCAGAAAAGTAGCGAGAATCTCACCCTCCTTCATGACTCTGTCAGTGGACAAATCCAGGTCAATCCCGGCGGCAGACAAGAAATTCGCACCCAGGAGAAAACAACAAGGAATAGCTTGATCTTCAACAAGAGCAAATGGGTGATCATTAATAGTTACTCTAGAGCCAAGTGACACAGTAAGTGGTACATAGTTATAAACTACCACTTGTTTTTCAGCCACACCTTGAATGTTAACCAGAATATCTTGTGAATAATCCCTCAAATTTCCTAAAATTTCACGCCAGGCTACTCGAGATATGAGGGAGATCTCAGCTCCAGAATCCAATAAAGCACAGTAGGTTTCGTCTTGACAAGTAAGTGGGACAACTGCTCTAAAGGCACCTGAATGTGGACAAGCAATATCCACCTCAAGGGTGGGAAAATTGACTTCACATTCTACTAGACCATTCTCGATCTCCAAACTTGAGCAACCTGCCCCTATTGGTTCTGAATCCAAGTCTCTCTCATACAAAGAATTTAAACAAGTCAAGAAGACGGGACAAGACTGAACATATTTATTGGATTCACTCAATAAATTGAAATGAACACCACCTAGACACTGGACATGCACCCTATCAAGAAGTTCTGAGGGTTCTGTTACACGCTGATTCTTGACTTCAGGGTGGTAAATTAGAGGGTTTTCAGTACCAAAGTGCAATACAACATCCACTTGATACATCTCACAGAAAACTTTCAAGATCTCTGGTGATGCTGGCTGCCCTGGAATTGTCATAAGTCGAAGATGTTGCTTCTGCTTGCTATTCAACTTGATTCCGTATTGTAGGATGACTTAGCAGTTCTTCCACCAACTGCTTTCGAAGAAATACTGGACTCTCTGGAACTTCACGATCTAAGTCATGAACAAGAGCATACCACAAACACTCGATCAAGGAATCACCTCCCCCCTCCGGCTTAAATCTTACAAGTAAGCCCTTGGGGAGTTCTGCTGAAATTGCTGTGGTGCCCTCTTCATGCTCAACCTGGAAGTGTCTGGATAACGCATCTGCAGCTTGATTGTCTTTGCCTGGAACATAACGAAGCTCAAAATCAAACTCAGCAAGATCTTCAACTGTTCGAGCAAGCCTGTCATTGACTAATCTCATATTATGGAGATAGAACAATGCTTGATGGTCCGTGTTCAGAATGAATGGTATTCCGTACAGGAAGGCTCTGAAGGTCTTGACTCCCCAGCGCATCGCTGCTAGTTCACGCTCTGTAACCGAATATTTCTTCTGAGGACTAGAAAATGTCATTGATGCATGAGCAATGATTCGAACTTGACCATCCTGAACTTGAGTAAGACAGGCACCTGCACCAATGGCTGATGCATCCACCCACAAGTTCAATTTCTCTGCTGTTTCTCGATAATCAGGAAAAGCCAGTTCCACCTCATTTTGCATCTCTGCCTTGAGCGTCTCGAAGGATTCTTCCATCTCTGGTGTCCACTGGATAACTGAATTCCTTGATCTTCCTGTAAGTTCTGATAAGGGTTTAGCAACTGCTGAACACTGTGGCAAGAACTTCCTTTGGAAATTCACTAAGCCCAGAAATTCTCGAAGTTCCTTGATGTTCTTGGGCTTTGGGAAGTTCTTCACCTTCTCCATATACTCTGGCGATTTTGACAATCCACTGGAACTGACTATATGACCTAGAAATGGAACTGTGGACTGGAACCATCTACACTTTGGTGGCTTGATCTTGATACCATGTTCTTCTAAAACCTTGAGGACTTTTTCAACTAGCTGGAGATGGGCCTCGAATGACTTTTCCATAATTAGAATGTCGTCAATATACACTAGAACCTTCTTCCTTGAAAATCCCTTCAGCACATCTTGCATTTCTCTCTGGAAGGCTGAAGGCGCGTTCTTCAATCCAAAACTGAGTTTCTTGAATCTCCAGTGTCCATGAGGGGTCGAGAAAGCTGTATAATCTCGACTCTTCTCCTCGATCGGCATTTGATAATAACCCCGGACTAAATCCAGGGTGGTAAAGAACTTGACACCATGTAGACTGTAGACAGAGTCTGTCAAGTTTGCCATGGGAATCTATCAGGCTTGGTTACCTTGTTCAGTTTACGGTAATCCACACACAAGCGTATGGATCCATCTGGTTTCCTAATTGGTACCACTGGAGCACTCCAAGGAGATGTTGTAGGCTCGATAATTCCTAGCTGATGAAGTTCTTGACACTGATCATCGATGACTTGATCAATCGGTTCTGGAAATCTCCTTGGTCGCTGAAATATTGGCGTGTCATCGTATAACTCAATACGGTGTGGAGTCATCTGAGCAGTCCCCACATCAGAATCTCCTCGACTAAGAACGGCTTTTCTGGAATTAAGCAAGTTATAAACTTGAGATTTCTGGTGGGAATCCAGCTCAGGTAAGTCAATTTCTGAAGTTAGACGTTCTGGTGTCCATTCCGGAAAAGATGAGACCAATTCATCATCATTTTCTGATTCCATACCTACACAATGTACTTGATGTGTCACTGTATCATTAGTGTCTTCTGGATTTGGTGTAGGATCGAGTTCAACTAGAGTGTAAATGTGTCCCATCATGTCTCCTGCCTTGATTCTACCAATAGGTTTCCCTGTAGTGTAGACTAGAATGGAAGGGCAATCTAGATTTACAATCCCTGGAACACCTACCACTTTCTCTCCAAGATGCACGCTTGAAACTGTCCCATCATAGAACCATTCCCCGAATTTCTCGAACATGGACATGTACCATCATCATCTACTCCTTGATGTTCCCACTGAATTTTTACTTCTACAGGTCCACAATCATTCACCTGCACACCTTCTACAGCCCAACACTTAACCTTGTAACAAATCCTTTTGCACTCTTCTCCATTCGTACCTAGATAAATTTCCCACGTAGAACCATCAGTGTTCTTCCCTGAAACCCGTCTACGTGCTAGACTAATCTGTAATTTGTTAGCCCGCAGAAAATCTAAACCTAGAAAAATGGGATATTTAAAATCCAAAGTGGGAAGGATAAGAAACTTGAAAGGGGACATTACAATACCATGCAAAGAAACTGTGAGTAGGATTGAACCTATAGTTTCCCTTGAAGCATCTGGACCTCTATTGGAATCCCAAGTTGTTGTGCCAGTTCACTGGAAATTAAGCTAACTTGTGCTCCCGTGTCAATTAACCCTGGAATGTTAGTGTCTTGAAGGGTAACATCAATTGTTAACACTTCCGCAGGTTCAAGTTCGGCAAACCGGACACCTCGAAAATGACCTCCTGGAATATCTGGACCATGAACTGTCTCATCTGCAATGTTACACCTAGGTATTTGGGTTCGAGGTGCTGGTTTAGGTGTCCATGAAGATGCTAGAGGATTCAGTTCATTTCCAGTGGTTTGTGGATACTGCTGTTCTGAACTGGGTAATTCTGGATGTCCAGGGGTGGCATCATCACCCACTTCAGACGCTACAGTCATGTTCTGGTTGGTATTCATCTGGAGAGGTTTTCTGTCATCTTTGACTGGGATCTCATGATGATAAGGTTCTTGAAGATCATTTCTTGAAGATTGGACTTCAGCTTCCAATGAGCCCCTGATCTCATTGGAACTGATTAGTTTCCCGACTGTTGTTGATTGTTGTGGGTAGATTCATTATTTTGGTTTCCTTGAGACGAATTTTCTTGACCTTGTCTTCTAGAAGGGCAGAACATTCCTGGATGAGGTCCTTGACACAAAGGACAGTGGTAGGAAGGTGATGTCCTGGAGCTTGATTGTCGTTGCTGCTGATTGCGAGGGCAATCTCGAACCATATGATCCAGACTACCGCACATAAAACACGCTCCTTTCCATCTTCTGCAGTCCTGTTGAAGGTGTCCCTTCCTTGCACACCACTGACATATCTTGACCTCTGTATCTTCTTGGGATCTTGACTGGCTGGAGTTTCTTTCACACTCCTGAGAACGTTGTTGTCCTCCCTGCTGATTTCGATCTTGAGATTTTCGACGATCCCTTCCTTGATGTTGACCTTGGGACTTATGATCTCCATTTTTATTCCTAGAATTGAAGACACGAGTTCCATTCCATTGTCCTTTTTCATAACCTTGGTTGTTTCGATATTGCTGGTTAGGTGTCTTGTGTCTGGATGACTCTCTGGAAGTCTTTGGAGCTGGAGGGATCTGCACTGGGAGAACCTCAATGGTTTCTTGCCTTGGAAGGGATGGTCCATCACTTGAATGCATGGCCACAAAATCCTGAATGTTGGACCAAGTCACCTTCTTGTTATGCAAGGTCTTGTTCTCATTGATGATCTGGGTTAGTTGTTGTGACAGCCCAGCTGGAACTGTCTCCAAGAACTTCCTCCTCAACTCCTTGCTTGTCTCGAGTGCTTTATTTGGGAATGCCTGGCGAGCCAGAGTCTCGAGTCTTGCAGCATATACATCTAGTGTCTCTCCAGGCTTCATTGTCGCGTTCTTGAATTCTGACACCTTGCCAGTTGTGAAGGTTTTCTTCATTCTCTTGTAGCACACCAACAGTCTAGCCTTCATCTCATCATATGCCACACTGCAACCCCCATAAGCATTATACAAATCTCTGAACTTTCCTGAGATGTTTTCCAAGTGTTCCAGTCCAGTCTCTCTGTTCGCAAGTAAACTTGGCTGAGCAATGACATTCAAAGGCTTCTAGATATTCAGGAAAAGATCTTCCACTTGACACATCAAATTCATCAAGATCTGGAGCACTGGTAGAATAAACTCCTGGTGCCATCCTTGAACCGTTGTTACTCTTGAAATGGAGGAACGCTTAGTACGTTTAACTTCCTCTCAGCATCTGGAAGACTGGAGGTCTTATCTGAAGAACTGGAACTGGTGATCTATTGTTGTGTCTTGATGGGTTTAGGAGATGCCAGCTTTGTCTTTTCTTTCTTGAAAGTTCGTGTTCCTCTGCTGGTACCTTCTTCCCTGTTCGAGACTCTCTACATCATCCAGATTCTCAAGCTCGGGCATTGAGTCATGAGAATCTCTCTCTAGATTCAGCCTATCCTTCTGCTGCTGCTTCCTCATCAGCTGGTCCACCTGTTGCTGCCAATATGAATTCTGAAATTCAATTCAGCGTTTTCCCTTGATAATTGGTCATACTTAGTCCTTAATTCTGGTTTACATCCTCGAGTTGTTTCACTTATGTTCCCATGCTTGATTGACTCTTCCATGGTCTTCTGCTGCTGGGTCATGAGAGCCATAAGCTGACTGATCTGGTCTTGCAATTCTTGAAACTCAGCCATCTCGGTGTCTCGCTGGGTGCCTCAGTAAACTAGCCGGCGTAATTTCCCGGGTCTGGGCACCAAAAATATGTTGCGGGGAGAGTGAATGAACTTAACTAGAATACCGTAACTTGGCTACTTCTTGATGATGGGAAACGAGAAGGTCCCGGGCGGTGAAGTTTTTCTCACCTCCACTGACTGTCACTGAGGGGCAAACGAGACTCCCACATGGCTGAACCAAGAAATGGACTCGACCCGCTAGCTATTCCAAAGATTAACACTGTGTCTGAGTCGGGTCCACTTGAGAACCTGGAAAGCCCTGGCTTCAGGAAAGGTGTGTGCAATGTACACCCAGCAATACTTGAGGACTTCAACTGAATATGGGTGTACAACACAAGCAAGCAAGATTTTAGCAGACTAATCGTGAAGTAAACCAAATGTGGCTGGATGAGAAAAGCAGATATTACCCTCTGTTTTTGTTTAATAAAGAGAATCTGGAGGTATTGTTGATTCAAGGACCCTGGGCTTGTCACAAGGAAATCCTTGAAAGTAACAACCCCAGTCTATGAGGACAAAGGCTGAAAAAAAACTAGTTGGTAGAATTCTAAGGGTTTATTAGCAATCAACTTGAATTATTTACAAGAGCTAGAATGGGTTATGAGCTTGAGTCTAAACATGGTTTAAGATCATACAAGAGCTAGAATGGGTTATGAGCTTGAGTCTAAACATGGTTTAAGATCATACAAGAGCTAGAATGGGTTATGAGCTTGAGTCTAAACATGGCTTAAGATCAAGAACTGGAAATCCAAAAACCCTGAAAGGGTATTCTATACAAAGGTGCTTACAATTACAATGACAAAAAATACTGGACAACAAAAATAGAATTTCTAGAAAAAGATAAAAAAAAACTTAACCTATGCTAGAATGGTACAATTAGACAACACAATCGACCTCACTGGACCTAACATCCTTAAGCTAGACTTGAGGTCAATCCAATCACACCTATCTATTATAGTTAAGCCATGGAGAAACTAAACCTGAAGCGAGTAGTTCTAGAAATACCTTAACCTGCACACCGTTATGCACAGGCAATGTCCATTATTACAAGACACTGTTTTATCTTGACTTTTTCTTTTCCTAAACAAATTGAGTTGGCAAGCTAGAACTTCCACAAGCAGAAGCCAACTGTGACTTTATAAAATGTGTCTTTAACATTGAAGGTGAATTTTCTGACAAGAATCAACAAACAAGAATACTGAGCTAGTCAGGCATTAAACAAGACTAACTCCGTTAACATGGGGGTTACACTCTGAAACAAGAAGAAAAGATGTTATTCAAGAGAACCCCACTACAATATAAATAATAATAATAAGTAATTAATATAAATAATAATAATAAGTAATAATATAAATAATAATAGTAATAATAAGTAATATAATAATATAAATAATAATAATAATTAGTAATAATATAATATAATATAAATAATAATAATAAACAGTAATAATAATAATAATAATAAAACCCTATGTGTGCAGAGATTGTGACAGAATAATAAATGATGCAGTTATCATTGTCTACAGTAATGATATTTTAAGACTGGTTCTAAACTATAAATGTATACATACTTTCTGCATACTAATAATTATTGTACCGTTGCCTTAAATATCAGAACTGTGATATTGTTGTGTCTATGCAATTGATATAAACTTACATGGAAACTCTTGATTATATAAGTACACAATAGCCATTAACATTCATATATTGTACGCACACACAAGTCACAGTCATCCATTTTATTACACACCTATATCTAAAAACTGTGTTGCGAAATGATTGTTTTAAAATAGCTATATAGAAATAAACCCAAAATAATAACAATTGATAAATATATACACAATAGACATTACAAGAACCATATGAAACTATAAGTGAAAAAAACTAAGGCTTAGATGGGGTTTGCGCTGCCATTTTGTTTTTTTATTCTGGAGACTTAAATATTAACAAATATAGCTTGGTAACAGCCATATTTGGTTTCAGCATGGTCAAATTGTGTAAAATCAGCTCTGCTACCACTTTTACCAAAAAGTGCTACTGGGTTTTAGCTTTTGTGAAAAGGCATCTACACTGCATTCACATGTATTAAGCAGATTACATTTTCTCCAATGTTTTCAAAAGTTTTTCCCCGATTTCAATGCAATTTGTAGCAAATAATCACTATATATAGCAGCATTCATCGTATTCATTTCGATGAAATATTTTGATAATTAAAATAATTACGGTATCTCATTTTATTGAAAAATATGTAAAATATTGTGTTCCGAATTATTAAGCAAATATTCTATTTATGGATCTAAATGGTGAAAATGGGTAAGAAGAAGGATTTAACATTAACTGAGAAAAGAAAAATAGTCAAGTTACTCGCTGAAAATATAAAATCTATTGAAATTGCGAAGCAGTTTGGCAGAGCTTATCGAACTGTAAACAAGTTTGTAGTAGAGGGTACCAAACTGAGGCAGCGGTTGTGTGGTAAGGTTTCAAAGTGTATTACACCACCTTTATCCCACCAAACAGATTGTCGACCAACAATTCATGTGGCACCCAGTTTCCTAACTTAGGCACTTTCCCGAGTTGTTGCAAATGTTGATGGATGGTGGATGGGGATAAACAGTCTTCTTCAAGTGCGGCTAACAGCAGGTCATCATCAAACTCAGCAGGGCATCTAGAGCGTGCTGCATCTGTCAAACAGCAGTCACCATTCCTGAATTTTTGAAACCATCTTTGACATTTCATCACATGCAGAATATCATTACCATAAACTTCCTGAATGTTTCATGTTGCTTCAGTAGCACTATTCCCTTTTTTGAACTCGTAAAGCATTATATGCCTAATATGCTCTTCTGATACCACCATGTTTATGAGGGGTTCACATAAAGCAAAACACACATCTTCACTGGTGAAGGTCTGTAAAGTATGTAGCGAAACACGATAGATCTCCTCTTAGATATAACCTTCAGAAAATTTATGCTTAAACTGAGTAGGACTAGTTTAAATGTAATCTATCGTAAAAAACAACGTTACTTATGGGATGACCTGATACTTGCATAGTTATCTGTGATTCATTTAATCATGAATAAAGTTAACCATGATTTACTAATTGCAATCATTATGACACAAAGTTAACTATGATTTAGCATGGTGATTACATCCATGGCTTGCTCCCTGCCAGCCCACCATAATGTGCCTCAGTCAGTGTCTCCATGCTTCATAGAGTACATGTGTGTACTTGTGGCTTCACATATCTTTGCATCTTGTGGTGAGTACAAACTACTTAATCATATATTTTACTGTAATAGAATAATACTGTGTGGTGGTGGTGCATAAGGTGGGAGGCCAGTTAGTGGTGGGCAGCAGGGGCTGGACCACCCACCCACCATCAGAGTATATGGATTGCCCCTTGATCACAAATAAGTGAGTAGTGTGTGTGTGTGTGTGTGTGTGTGTGGTGGTAGTTGTGATGATGATGATGATAAATGTTGCTCCCAAAATATTAATTCTTCTCTTTTGTAGAATGCAGATCTCTTGCGATTGGTGAAACAACTTAAATCATCTCAAAAGAATTGTGAACACAAGTTGAATTCTATTTTGGAGGCACAGTTGAATAACATTACCAAATTGTGAGTAATACATTGTTTTCCATTCATAGTTCTCAGGACCAAAAACATTAAAATTAATTACTCGTCTGAAGATGCATTCTGCAAAAACATTGTTTTTGTGTGCATAATAATAAACCTTAAAGAGAACAGGACAAGAATAATGCAGGAAAAGCTTTTTGCATTAAAAATTCAAAGTTAAAAATGCACAAAATATCTAGTAGCACCTTTTAACATATACACTGAAATTAGTATTTTCATCAAGATATGGTAAATTCTTTCATCAAAGTGCCATCAGGTGATGATTATTTTCATCAAACTTCAATGCTTGACAAAATCCTTTTTGGGGAACTGATTTCTTGAAAATAATTTAAAGTGGGTGGCTCTGCCCATTGGATTGGAGGAAATGTCAATTAAATACCATTTCAGTTTATTTTCATTAACCAAGTATAATTACATGCATGTCAATTTGGTTAATCAGGAACAACATACTAACAGCAATTTAAGTTTCAAGATTAAATACATTGGAAACAAATTCACCTTACCTTGGTGAGATTTGAACCAATGCTGATGGAGATTCAAATTTTGTGACCCATCACATTACCTACTTGACCATGAGATGTTAAGATATACTGAGAGAGTTTTGTATATATGCTCTTTCACATTTGTTTCAGTAGTATATTGGTTATATATATATATATATATGATGGGATGAATTTCACAATAAAACACGTGAAATGAATGAATGCTGCAAACCCACAAGGAAAAAGAAAAACGATTCCAAGGCCTTTCGTGTATTCAAAGCTACACCTCGTCAGGGAATGAAGTTAAAAGGCGAGAAGCCCATATATATATACAACGTACAGGAAAAACAAAACAATTAGCACATACTTAACAAGGGTTAATGAGAGGCAAAAGAAATTTTAACATGATATCGTCAATTTTATAAGTCCCCGAGCTGTTATTGAAATTGTTTTTAAAATGAATAAATGCACATTCTAGAATATTTCGTTCTATTATATCTCTGTTTTTAACAAGCGCTTTAGAACTATCCCACTTGATGCTATGGTTACATCTATACATATGGTTAAATAAAGCATTGGAAGTACTAGCTGTTCTACAAGCATATTTATGCTGTTTTACCCTAATATCTAACGTTTTACCGGTTTGGCCTATATATACTGAGTTACATTGTGTACATCCGATCGAATACACACAACCAACAACATTATCAGGGCTATTCTTTATTAGGCGTGATTTAACAGTATTATTATACTTAAAGATTACATTAATGCCAATTGCTTTAAGTACAGTTGGAAGGTATTGAAAATTAACATGGTAAGGTAGGCTAAGGATATTTTTACGCTGAAATTCCTTTACAATTACATTATTATAATACCTATTCTTGGCTTTCTTAAGACAGTTATCTAAAAATGAAATAGGATAACATAATTTAGTACCAATATTCATGATATTGCATAACTCGGAATCTAAAAATTCAGGACTGACAACTCTCAATGCTCGAAGAAACATAGCAGAGAAAATAGAGGATTTAATCGAAGGATGATGGTCAGAATAAAAATGCACGTAAGAGTTATTATTAGTAGGCTTACGGTAGACTTCATATTTGAACTGATTAGAGCATCTCCAAATTTTTAGATCAAGAAAAGGTAGGCTTCCCTCATTTTCTTTTTCAACTGTAAACTTAATAGATGGGGCTAAATTGTTGAGCCTACCAAGAAATAAGTCCACATCCAAATTATTAGGCCAAAGGCATAAAATATCATCTATATACCTGTACCAAACCAGGTTAAAATTAACAATCGTAGGCAAAATTCTACTTTCAAAAAATTCCATATATAAATTAGCTAGTACAGGTGAAAGGGGATTTCCCATAGCCAATCCAAACGACATAACATAAAACTTATTTTCAAACTGAAATTTACAATCTTTGACACACAGCTTAATTAACTCAATAAGAGTGTTGTGTTGAACAGGGAAAGAATATTCAGAAATCTTATCTTTTAAGAAATCAAGTAGGTCATCAACAGGGACTTTTGTGAATAGCGAGCATACATCGAAGCTTACCAATTTGAAATTAGGGTCATTAGGGAACTTCAGTTTGTCAATAAGATCCATGCTATTTACAATATGTGACTCAGAAACAGAGCCAACTAATGGTGTTAATAAACTAACTAACCATTTCGATAGCTTCTCGCCTTTTAACTTCATTCCCTGACGAGGTGTAGCTTTGAATACACGAAAGGCCTTGGAATCGTTTTTCTTTTTCCTTGTGGGTTTGCAGCATATATATGATGTAAAATAATGCACCATCATGATGAAGTATGAAGAAGGAAACCACTTTTCAGGAAGATGTAAATTTTTATTTCTTAACACCAAAGTTAACACCAAAGTTTGGTGTTAAGAAATAAAAATTTACATCTTCCTGAAAAGGGGTTTCCTTTATATATACTTTTGGTACTCCACCTTAGACCTACAGTTTAATGTGGAATCTGAACCACACCCCACTAGCAGCCCAGTGTCTTAACCACTAGGCTACCCAGGGTACCTATTTATCTACCAAACACTTTCTTTATTGTGTAGAAGGATAAACAGCTGAGTTTTGCTGTGGGCCGCCTGCCATCACCGGGTCTCTATCCCAGGGCCAATGGATTTGTAGGCACTAATGCTAACCACTACACCACCAGGGTTGCTACTATGGTTTTAAAAGCTTTAAATAGCTTTAAATTTTGAAAATTACAAAAATGGCTTAAAAACAGCTTTATTTGTTTTTTTTGACATACAGAAGGCCTACGACACCACCTGCTGGAAAATAATCCTCAGTCAGCTCCAAAATCTGGGTCTCATCGGAGCCCTGCTGACCTTCATCAGGGGGTTCCTCTCCTCCCAATCCTCTCAGATACTTTCGTGCACGAGGCTGGGTCCCACAGGGAAGCATCCTCAGTGTTCTATGGTTTTCCATAGTTATGAACACAGTCTCAAAATGCCTTCCACTCACCATCCGTTCTTCCATCTACGCGGATGACCTCGCGATCTACTTTGCGGGGTGGGAGCCGTCCATTGTTCAACGGCAAATTCAGCTCGCCATCCATCGGGTGGAAAGGTGGGTGACATTGGTTAGGATCTGCTTCTCCACCCCTAAGATGAAGTGTATGCCCTTCCTGTCCCCTCTGTCAATCCCACCTCAATCCTCTTGATGGTATCCTCCACGCGAATTCTGGGCATGACTCTGGACCGACGGCTCAACTGGGTTCCCCATCTCAAACACCTGAAGCAATCCATCCAATGTCCCCACGCTCTCCTAGATCACCTCTCCCACACCACATGGGTCACAGACTGACGCACTCTCCTTTGCCTTTACGCTTCCATGGTCCAGTCGAAGCTGGACTATGGCAGTGTTGTGTACGGTTCAGCCTCCAACACCTGCCTCTGTATCTTTGACCTGGTACTTAATAGGAGCCTCTGCCTCTCCACCACTGCCTTCCGCTCTTCCACAGTCTCCAGCCTCCAAGTGGAATGCAATTACCTCCCTCTCGCCCTCCGACGGGATCTGCTCCTCATGAGGACATACCTCCGTGCAGAGAGACTACCCTCTTCGCTTCTATGCGCGGGATTTCTGAACTCCCACCCCAGGGATGGAGCTGGCACTTCACTGAAGCAGTCCGCTCCTTCCTGGACCTTTCCAACATTCCCCCCTCCCCTCAGTTATCCCTATCTCGTACAGCATCTACCCTCCCTGGCTCCTCACCCCTATCAAGTTTTGCAGGGACCTGTGTTCCCTACCAAAGACTACCACAATCGCTACGGCATATAGGTCACTCTTCCGAGAACACGCAACCCGACACCCGGACCCTGCCCCCATTTATACAGATGGTTCTCACTCGGAGGTTGGTACAGTCGCCTCAGTGGTGATACTGGCCCAGCCACTTTCTCGATGCGTTAGCCTGCCCCGCGAGGCCTCGGTTTTCTCAGCAGAACTCTTCGCGATTGTCGAGGCCCTCGACATTGCGCACACGCACTCTGCCAGCTCCTTGTTTATTCAGATTGCCAACGTGCACTTCTCTCCCTCGAGAGATTTAACCCCCCACCCATCCACACCATCCAGCAAATCTTCCACTTTTTAACAACTTTCTGACACAAAATAATCGTGTCCCGGCACATGTCGGCATCTAGGGTTACAGGGAGGCGCACCATACGGCAAAAATGGCCTGCTTACTACCAGCTTCCTTTCGGCCCATCCCTTTCTCCGACTTCTTCCCGACTCTCCACTCCCACTTCTGCTCCATCTGGCAACAGGTATGGATCAGGCCACACACAACAAACTCCACAAGATCAAACCGCAACTAGGATACTGGGCCTCCTCATTCCACCGGTCCCGCCATAAAGAAGTGATTTTAGCCCGTCTCTGCCTAGGACACACACACTACACATAGTCATCTTATGGCTAAATCGCCAACCCTACTGTGCCCTACCTGCCATACCCCCATCACCATCATACACTTGGTTGAATGCCTGAACCTGTTCGCTCTTCATCACAAGTGCTTCCCTCTCTTGTTCAGTATTTCCATTCCCGAGCATCTACAATCCATACTCGCCAAAGGCTCCCAATTTTCAATGCAAGCGATCTTCCTATTCCTCACCCATTCCCATCTGCTTCATCGCATCTAAGTCCATACCCCTCCTTCCGCCTACCCAGCAACTGAACCTTACCCACTCTCCTCGTCTACCATCCCCAACCCAGTGACACTACCCACCCACTGTCTCGCTGGGATATGTACCACTTTCCCGAGGTACGAATCAGTGGTAAAATAAAGGGGGAAAAAATAATATATACTGGTATATCAGGTCATCCCATAAGTAATGTCGTTTTTTAGATTGGAATTTGAAGGACAAAAAAACAACTCAACTGAAACTTTTTAATCTAGTATATAGTTTCCATTGGAATCACTTGACACTCTGCCAACGTCCTACAAGCTTTTCAATGCCATGTTTATAAAATTCAGGCGGTTTTGAGGCAAAAAACGTACAAGGACTGGTGTGCAGGTCATCTAAAGAAGTATACTATTTCTCATCAAGATAGTTTTGCAGACTCCTGAAGAGATGATAATCTGAAGGCGCAAGGTCTGGAGAATATGGAAGTTTTCCCACCCAAGCTCCTCAATTTTTGCAGAAGTGATCCAAGCGGTATGAGGACGTGCGTTGTGGTGGTGGAACACGATTCCTTTCCGATTAACCAAAGAAGGTCTCTCTTCTTTTAGTGCAGTGTTCAATCGATCCAGTTGTTGACAGTAGACTTGAGCGGTGATTGTTTGGTTGTGTGGTAAGGTTTCAAAGTGTATTACACCACCTTTATCCCACCAAACACTAAGCACCACCTTCCGAGGGTGAAGATTTGGTTTTGGCTGTGGTGTCGCTGGTTCTCCGGCACAAACCCACTGTCTACGGCGCTTAACATTCTGGTACAGTATCCACTTTTCATCATCAGTCACTAAACGGTGCAAAAACAGATCTTGGAGTTCACGGGAATGAAGAGCTGTGCTAATGTTTACCCGCACCCTCAGATTGTCGACCGACAATTCATGTGGCACCCATTTTCCTAACTTAGGCACTTTCCCGAGTTGTTGCAAATGTCGATGGATGGTGGACGGGGATGAATTGAGTTTCTGGGCCAATTCTTCGACAGTTGTTGAACAGTCTTCTTCAAGTGCGGCTAAAAGCAGGTCATCATCAAATTCAGCAGGGCGTCCACAGTGTGCTGCATCTGTCAAACAGCAGTCACCATTCCTAAACTTTTGAAGCCATCTTTGACATTTCCTCACATGCAGAATATCGTTGCCATAAACTTCCTGAATGTTTCGCATTGCTTCAGTAGCACTATTGCCTTTTTTGAACTCGTAAAGCATTATATGCCTGATATGCTCTTCTGATGCTGCCATGTTTATGAAGGGTTCACATAAAGCAAAACACACATCTTCACTGGTGAAGGTCTGTAAAGTATGTAGCGAAACACGATAGATCTCCTCTTAGATATAACCTTCGGAAAATTTATGCTTAAACAAAGTAGGACTAGTTTAAACTTAATCTATCGTAAAAAACGACATTACTTATGGGATGACCGGATATATATATATATATATACAGGGTGTCCCATAAGCCCAGCATCATAGGAGAAATTCATATTTTTCTATTTCTACAAACCATAATTCATATTTTTCTCTTTCTGCAGGCCATAATGTTCGTGAGCAAGGAAGAACGAATCCAGATAATTCTACTCATAGGAAATCGGAGTCAAAGAGAGGCTGCTGCTGAATTTAACAGAGTGCATCCAGACCGTGAGCCAATAACACAGAGTTGTGTTAGCAGACTTGTTGCAAAGTTTAAGGAAACAGGATCCATAGAAGATAAACCACGCAGTGGACCTTCAAGGAGGTCCACTGATGATGGTACAGCGACTGCTATCCTGGCTCATTTTAACATAAGTCCCAATAAGTCTCTTCGGCGATTGTCCGCCGAGACAGGAGTGTCGAAAAGTAGCATCCACCGCATTCTTCAGGCTCACAAATGGCATCCATATAAACTTCAGATCCTACAGAAATTAAGCGATGATGATCCCGACCGGCGGATGGAATTTTGTGAATGGGCTACAGAACAATATGCTCGGGATGCCAATTTCCCATCCGCCATTCTGTTCAGTGACGAGGCTGTTTTTTATGGAAATGGTGAGGTAAATCGACAGAACATCCGCTGCATTTGGAAGGATCGCATCATAGGCCCCTCTTTTTCGATGAACATGTCACTGGAGGCACCTACCTACGTATGCTCAAAGAAGAAGCATTTCCTAGTGTCTTGAACAAAGAAGGAAATTTCCCAAGATGGTTCCAGCAAGACGGCGCTCCTGCACATTACAGCACCCAAGTAAGGGAATACCTGTACCAACAATTCCCTAGTCATTGGATAGGACGTCGAGGGCCTGTGGAATGGCCAGCTAGAAGCTCGGATCTCACGCCACTAGACTTTTATCTCTGGGACCACTTGAAAGCGCTGGTATACGCAGAGAAAATTAGGAGTGTTGAACATTTGCGGCAGCGCATTATTGGGGCATGTAACACCATTACTCCTGACATCATTCACCATGTGCTTGCTGACTGGGTATCACGTCTGAATTTGTGTATTGAAAACAATGGTGGACATATTGAGCACTTTCTGTAAAAAAGCTTTTGTTTTGCCTTTTATTATTTTCCTATGATGTCGGACTTATGGGACACCCTGTATATGTGTATATATATATTTATTTTTTTTCTCTAATTTACCGCCTATTCGTACCTACAGAAAATGGTACATATCTCGGCGAGGCAGTGGGTGGGTGGTGTTACTGTGTTGGGGGTGGTAGACTAGGGGGGTGAGTAAGGGTCAGTTGCTGAATAGTGGGTAGGTGGGGTATGGTCTTAGATGCGATGGAGCAGATGGGAGTGAGTGAGGAAGAGGAAAATCGCTTCTGTTGAAAAGTGGGGGCCTTCGGTGAGTATGGATCATTGATGGTCTGGTGTGGGATTTTCGGCCAAGAGAGGGAAACACCTGCGATGAAGAGCGGACAGGTTTGGGCATTCCACCAGGAGGTGTATGACAATGATAGGGGTATGCCAGGTAGGGCAGAACGGGGATGGCGATTTCGCCATAAGGTGTCCGTGGGTGATGCGGGTGTGGCCTAGGCGGAGACGGGCTAGAATTCTTTATGGCGGGACCGGTAGAATGAGCAGGCCCAGTATCCTATTTGTGGTTTGATCATGTGGAGTTTATTGTGCGTGGCCTAGTCCCATTCCCGCTGCCATATGGAGTGGGAGCGGAGAGTCGGGAAGAAGTCGGAGAAGGGGAGGGGTCAGGAGGAGGCCGGCAGTGAGCAGGCCGTCTTTGCCGTGCGGTCCGCCGCCTCATTACCCAGGATGCCGACATGAGCCGGGACCCAGCAGAAGGCGACTGACTTGTGTCGGAAGGCCGTTAAAAAGTGGAAGGTTTGCTGGATGGTACAGACGAACGGGTGAGGAGGGTTAAATCTTTCTAGGGAGAGAAGTGCGCTTTGGGAATCTGAATAAATGACGAAGTTGCTGGCAGAGTGGGTGCGCACAATGTCGAGGGCCTCCGTAATCGCGAAAAGTTCCGTCTAGAAAACGGAGGCCTCGCAGGGCAGGCTGACGCCTCGGGAAAGCGGCTGGGATGAAATCATCGCTGAGGAGGCCGCACCAGCCTCCGAGCGGGAACCATCTGTATAAATGGTGACTGCGTCCGCGTGTTGGGTTGCGTGTTCACGGAAGTGTGACCTGTATACCGTGGCGCTTGTGGTATTCTTCGGTAGGACAAACAGATCCCTGCAAAACTTGATAGGGGTGAGGAGCCAGGGGGGGGGGTAGATGCTGTATGAAATGGGGATAACTGAGGGGGCGGGCATGTTGAAAAGGTCAAGGAAAGAGCGGACCACTTCAGTGAAGTGCCAGCTCCGTCCCTGCGGTGGTAGTTCAGAAACCGCCTTGCCCAGAAGCTAATAGGTAGCCTCTGTGCCCGGAGGTATGTCCTCATGAGGAGTAGACCCCGTCGGAGGGCGAGAGGGAGATAATTGCAGTCCACGTGGAGGCTGGAGGCTGGGGAGGAGGGGAAAGCACCGGTGGCGAGGCGGATGCCTCTATTAAGGATTGAGTCCAAGATACGGGGGCGGGCGTTGGAGGCTGAACCGTAAACTGCACTGCCATAGTCCAGCTTCGACTGTACCATGGAAGTGTAAAGGCGAAGAAGAGAGGGTCAATTTGCACCTCATGTGGTGTGGGGGAGAGGATCTAGGAGAGCAAGGGGACGTCGAAGGGATTGCTTCAGGTGCTTGAGATGGGGAACCCAGTTGAGCCGTCGGTCTAGGGTCATGCCCAGAAAATGCGTGGAGGGTACCACCCCAAGAAGACTGCCGTATAATGTGACAGAGGGAAGAGGAAGGGTTGTGGGTCTTCTTCTACTGAAGAGTATAGACTTGGACTTGGGGGTGGAGAGGCGGAAACCCACCGACGTCGCCCACCTTTCCACCCGATAGATGGTGAGCTGCATTTGCCATTGAACGACGGACGGTTCTCGCCCCGCGAAGTAGATCGCAAGGTCATCCGCGTAGATGGAAGAGCGGATGGTGAATGGAAGGCATTTTGAGACCGTGTTCATGACGGAGAAGCAGAGAACACTGAGGATGCTTCCCTGTGGGACCCCGTCCTCCTGCACGAAGGTGTCAGAGAGGACTGAGCCCACCCGGACTTCAAAGGTTCGGGAGGAAAGGAAGCCTAGTGATGCACCGGAGCTCCGGCTCCGGCCGAGCAGGAGTTCCGGCCATTTTAGAAAACCACCTGCTCCGGCCGGAGGTCTCACTAAACTCCGGCCAAACACCAAACTCAGTTCTGACAACTTTTAGTTTTAGTTCTATAAAACTATAAAACCTCATTTCTGCACCTATCCGAATATTTCAGTTCTCAGATGACTGTAATAATAATTTATTTTATGAGTGATCAGTGATTGTATTAATATTCCAGTTCTCAGTGACTAATAATAATTTATTTTATGAGTGATCAGTGATTGTATTAATAATTGATTTGATATAGGCTACTTTACTCAGCATTCAGCAAGACATCATAAGCTTCATAACCTGAGGATATTCTGTTCAATGGGAATTTTCAGAGAAATTAGCACACACAAAGCATAGAAAGTCGACTTTTATAAAGTTTAAGTTATTAAAGACTTAATAATTTAAAATAGTAGGACTATGATAAGCACACCGGACAAAAAATTAGTCACCCCTCTCAGAATGTACCTAATAACGTGTGACGGCGCCTCTGGCCTTGATAACCGCACGAATCCGGCGAGGCAGAGACTCTACGCGGTTGTGCATGTACTGAACATCGATTTGCTGCCACTCGTTCATCAGCCGGTCCCGAAGTTCCGCCAGAGTCCGTGGGTGTCTATTCCTGCGCTTCACTTTCTGTTTCCAGCCTGAACACCTTCGATGCATTCAGGATTAAAGGCTTCATTGGACCTGCGATGTACTCGTCGCCTCCCATCATTGGAGAACAAACAAAAACGGGACTCATCGGACCAAATTACACGTTTCCAATCTGCCGCAGTCCAGTTTTTGTGCCTCTGAGCCCATTTATAACGTGCCAATTTGTGACTTGCTGTTAACAGCGGCCTCTTCCGTGGTACCCTGCTCCAGATGTCCATCGCATGCAGTTCTCGTCGCAATGTCCGTTCGGAAATTGGTCGCTGGAGAACCTCATTGGTTTCTTGGAGCAATTGTTCCCTGGTTTGAAAACGATTTGCAGTTACTAGACGAGAAACATGGCGGCGGCCCCTATTGTCGAGAATTGTTTTCCGGCCACAGTTACGCCGTCGATTGTCAGTTGATTGCGAACTACACCACTCTTTGTGAACTCGCTGGACAGTACGCGTTGACACACCAACAAATTGGGCTACTTCAGACATTTTGTGTCCGTGGGCTCTGCCAAACACGATGGCTCCTTTTTGCCACTGAGTAACGTCTGCCTCACGACCCATTTTGCAGACTATATCCAACACACACTTTGTTCTTCACCTCACGAAACAGATCTGATCCTGTGTGCTACGTCACCGCTACTTGTCACTTACCAATGTTACATCAGCGCCCTCTGTGTGACCTTGAACTTCCTACTATCGGTGCTATTAGGGGTGACTAATTTTTTGTCCGGTGTGCTTATATAAACGTTAAATAGATGAGACGATGGACCCCACGCACATATATAAATAATGAAATAAACCAATAAATCAAAACACTAAGCCGGAGGTTCCGGCCTCCGGTGCATCACTAATCGGCATGGCTCCGACGAGGACGAGATGTCGGAGCTGACTAAGGATCATTGCCCGACGGGTGGTGTCATAGGCCTTCTGAATATCGAAATAAATTGACAGTACGAACTGTCCATTGTCGAAGGCATCCTGTATGTCTCGGCTGAGGAGCAGGAGGGTATCACTGGTGGAGCGGAATTGTCTGAAGCCGGACTGGGTAGCTGGGAAGGAATTGCTATTTTCAAGGACGAACGATAATCGTGTAGCGACCATTTTTTTCAAGGATTTTGCAGGCACAACACGTCAGGGCGATTGGTCTGTAGTTTGTGGGGTCCAGGGAATCTTTGCCGGGTTTGGGAATAGGGATGACGTGGGCCTCCTTCCACCTGGAGGGGAAGGCGCCCTCTATCCATATGCGATTGTATAGGGCTAGCAGGAAAATTTGTAAGGTAGTGTGGATGTGCTGGATCATGCCGTACGGAATACCGTCCGGACCGGGACAAGGGGATCGTCGAGAGGCCAGTGCCGCCTGTAGTTCACGCATGGTGAACAACCGGTTGTAGGTGCTATCTATGGACGGTGGAGAGGGGCTATTGTTAGGGGCGGGTATGGAACCGACTGCAGAGGAAGAAACGGCGGCGAAGGTAGAAACGAGGTGGTTTGCCACCGACTTGGGCTCGTTAGTCCGGAGGACCGGGGGTCGGGAGGGGACATGTCGCCTCTCGACACCCCGTACCTTCTTCCAGATGGTAGCCGAAGGTGTGGTGGCGGTGATGCCGGACACAAATGCACGCCAAGAGGCTCGGCGCGCTGTCTTCATTGTGCGGCGGGCGATGGCCCTGGCCCGCTGCATCTCCGTGCGATAGATTGGGGAGTTGCGTCCGGTAGAAGCGCCGAGTAGCCTTGGCGCGCACGGCCTCCGCGCACTCCGGGGTCCACCAAGGCACCCGTCGGGCGCGGGGTAGGCGGAGGATCGTGGGATGCTAGTGCTTGCAGACGCTACAACGACGGACTCGAAATATGCGATGCACTCATCGGTGGATGGGAAGTGGGCAGTTGTAAGGATTGTATATGTATTGTCGCGGAAGTGGGCCCAATTTGTGTTGGTAGTAATCCACCTTACCGGTACCCGAACAGTCTGGTCGGGCCGATTGAGCGTGAGTTGAATGAGGAAATGGTCACTTCCATAGTCCTCTTGGAGGACTTGCCATGTGAAATCTAGGAGGGCATCAGTCGAAACGAATGACAGGTCTATACAGGATGGAGTGCAGGTGGTGGCATGGTAGAATGTAGGAGAGCCATCATTGAGGCACTCGAAGGAGAGCTCGGTCATGACAGTAATCAGGGTTGGGGCCATATAGGTGGAGTGTGTGTCACTCCACAAGGGGTGGCGACTATTGAAATCGCCCAGTAGTAGAAAGGGCCTGGGGAGTAGTTGTACGACTTCCACCAGGTCATCGCGGGAGACTTGAGCGTGGGAAGGGAGGTAGATTGAGCAGACGGTGTACTGTCTATCCAGGGAAAGCCGGGCAGCAATCACCTGTAGCTGGGACCAGATAGAAATTGTGGAAGGAGACTGCGTGGTGTATGAGAATGGCAGCCCCCTTCGAGTGCAGGTAGGAGGCGGGGTGGCGATGCAGGAATATCCAGTAGGACAGGGCATGGGCCTGTTCCCCAGGATTAGCTCCTGGAGACACACACACACCGGACGGGAAGTGGCAATCAAGGAGTTAAGGCCTTCATAGTTCGCTCGCGAATATTCCTCTGCAGTTCCAGTGTACTATTGTGGTTTGCGGGGAATCCATTAGTTGATGAAGAGGGATGGGTAAAGGTGTAGGTCTACAGATCTACAGAAGCTAAGGCTAACAAAGACCCTAAGATCCACTCTAAAGTTAGCCCGAGAGAAAGGAAAGAGTAGCTGGTTAAGAGAAGAGAATAAGGGGTTAAGTAAGTATCAACACCTATCACTCGTGGGTTAACATTTATTCAGAAAAAGAGAAAAAAGACTGACCATCATCATCATCCGCCGGCCACTGCCGACAAGTCAGAAAAATAGTCGGAGAGAAGAGGAAAGATTGCAGAACGGTCCTCTACTCCATAGGTAGGTAGAACCCACTCTGCCGGAAAGGGGGGAAAGATGAAAAGAAGTAAAATAAGAACGCTTACAAACCATGCAATACATTCTTAACTCAAGAACAACACATTCTTCCAACTGTTGCAGACCGATCCTCCACTCCATAGGGAGGTAGAGAATGCAGCCCGTTAGGCTGGAAAGGCGTGAAAGGCGAAAATAAGTAAAATAAGAACGCATTACAGACCATGCAACACATTCTTAACTCAAACACTATTATACCATGCAAACTACAGACATGCAAATAAGGAGAGATGAAGGAAAAAAGTATAAAGAATAAAAAGTGGGTTAATTTGCCCAACAAGCTACAACTAAGTTTGTGGTAGTTTTTTTTTTTTTTTTTCTGGGATGTCACACGCTGGCATTAGACGTCAACAGACTCATCCCCGATTACCACCCCCAGAGCTCCTGTTGCCAATTGCTTTTTTATTTTAAACAACGTTAATATTTTTAAAATGCCTATCTAGACGGTTTTTAAACACATTAACGCTGGTAGAGTTCACGACGGGCGCGGGAAGATTATTCCATTTATCAATTACTTCAAACGTAAAGAAGTTTTTAGCGATATTAGTAATGAAACGTTTGCCACGCAACTTAAATCCGTTATTACGAGTATTATTATCGAAAGTGAACAATTTGTCAAGATTTACGTTATCGATGTTATTAACGATTTTGAAAACTTCAATAAGCTCCGCCCTTAATCTCCTAGTTTCGAATGAATGAAAGTCTAACACTTTAATCCTATATTCTTAAGGCGTGTTGCGCAATAACTGAATCAGTTTCGTGGCACGACGCTGAACCCTTTCGAACCTATCAATATCCTCACGCAAATACGGGCACCAAAACTAAACGGCATATTCTAAATGAGGCCTGACTAGGGACTTGTAAAGGGGCAATATAATATCCTTCGATTTAAATTAGAAATTACGCGCTATGAAGCCTAACATCCTATTAGCTTTTGCGCAGGACTCCACGCACTGGTTCCTAACTTTTAAATCCTTAGATACGCATACGCCTAAATCTACTTCCTCGTCAACGCTCGCTAACTCTCTATCATCCATCGTGTACGTGTAATTATTGTTACCAGAACCTATATGCAAAACTTTACATTTGTCTACGTTAAATTGCATCTGCCACTTATCCTTCCACTCCATAATCCTATTTACATCGTCTTGGAGCCTATTTCTATCCTCGTTAACAACCTTACCGCCTATTTTAGTATCGTCCGCGAATTTTGACACGTTACTAGTCAATCCTACATCTATGTTGTTAATGTAAATTACGAACAGCAATGGGCCTAACACTGAACCCTGTGGGACACCGCTACCTACATCCAACCACCCCAATTCACTACCATTAACAATGACCCTCTTTCTCCTAGCACGAAGCCATTCCTCTGACCCAGTGGTTCCCAAACCCATGGTCGCGACCCAAGTGAGGGTCGGGATGGAAATTCTCAACGACTGATTCAATCAAACTATATGAATATAAACACAACGTATCAAAATGATTGGTCATTAACACTGCATGTACCAGCGTTTAGGGTCGCCATGCCAGGACAATATTGTATTCAGGGTCGCCACCATAAAAGTTTGGGAACCACTGCTCTAACCAGTTAGCTACCTGACCGCGTATACCGTGCGCTTTAACCTTCGCAATTAATCTTCTATGCGGAACTGTATCGAACGCCTTTTTAAAATCTAAATAAATAACGTCAGCCGCTCTATGCCTATCGTATTCGCGCACTATTTCGTTATAAAATTCTAACAAATTAGGTAAACAAGATCTATGGCGTCGAAACCCATGCTGACTACTATTAATCAAATCTCGACTTTCTAAGTGATCGATGATACGATCCCTAACTACAGATTCCAAAAGTTTACCGACAATTGACGTTAAGCTAATGGGCCTATAATTGCTAGCTACTGCGCGGTCGCCTTTTTAAAGAATGGGCGTGACGTTAGCTAATTTGAAGTCTTCATGAATAATCCCCGTTTCGAGTGACTGATTAAAAATCTTCGTTAAGGGGCCTACAATAACGTCTCAAATGTCTGGGATAAAAAGCGTCAGGGCCTGGAGCCCTGCTAACTTTTAGCCTATCGATATAATGTGCAATCTCACCCTCGTAAACAGTTATTTCATCCAAAATAGTCTCGCTACTGAATAGAACGATATCGTCCACGTCGGGGACATTATTTACGTCTTCTTCGGTAAAAACTCGCAAAAGAGTTATTGAAAATACCTGCCATCGCCTGAGCGTCAGAAGCCAAAGCGCCATTAACATCCACTAGAGGGCCTATGTTATTTTTTATCGGCTTACTATTATTGACGTATTCAAAAAACTTTTTTGGATTATGTTTACTATCCGCAGCTATAAGTATCTAAATTACGCTTAGCATTCCTAACTGATCTTTTGACCTGACACCTAAGCTCGATATATCTATTAAAGTTAGCTGCCGTGCCATTGCGCTTATTAAGTCTATACCCTCTGTTATGCTCGTTTATGAACTCTCCTATTTCCCTAGTCCACCACTTGAGCCTACCATGATTTCTAGTGCGCTTCGGCCTACGAGGAATAAACTCCCTTTCAATATTCATAAAACTTTCTTTAAACGCCTCCCAATGCAAATTTGTGTCATTATCCATAAGTAAGTTATCCCAGTCCACTACTCTCATTCTATCCCCAAAACTATCAAAATTAGCCCTATGAAAATCAGGGACTTATATTACGTTACTATCCTTAGTGTTTTCTATCAATAACTTAAACCTAAGAATTTGATGATCACTACATCCTAAACTCTCGCCTACTTCTAAAGTCCAGGGGTGGGGAAACCCTCGCCCGCGGGCGAAATTTTGCCCACGAGCTAATTTCAATTCGCCCGCTTAGGTATTTATTATTTACTAAAAATTATTTATTTACAGCCCAGCAAATAGCTTTTTAAAATACATCTTATATACAGCGTGTCCCAAAGAAATGTATACCCACTTTGTTCGATAATACCAGCTATGAGGATAATAAATATATTACTTTTTATGTTTTTTAATAAAGAATTTTCTCCTGAATCTAAATATGTAATTATTTTTATTAAAAATTGAAAAACAAAAAAGTTACAGATGTTTAAATTATAATTATTATTTTCGAGACTTCATGTGCGATATTTTCTAATATTTTTGCACGTATACGAGATAAGTTTGAAACCGACGGCACTGTGCAAAACTTACAAAAACAACGTTCTGGAAGACGTCGAAATCTTAGATAAAGTGTCATTTAACCATAGAATTTGTAAATTTTTTGAATTAACTAATAATTACAACATTTATGCTTCAATATCAACACTAAACATAAGTATCTCAAAACAGTCGGTTAAAATATTAGAAAATATCGCACATGAAGTCTCGAAAATAATAATTATAATTTAAACATCTGTAACTTTTTTGTTCTTCAATTTTTAATAAAAATAATTACATATTTAGATTCAGGAGAAAATTCTTTATTAAAAAACATAAAAAGTAATATATTTATTATCCTCATAGCTGGTATTATCGAACAAAGTGGGTATACATTTCTTTGGGACACGCTGTATATAAGCTTAAAATTTGCCAGACGCCCGCGGAGGTGTTTATGTTATCGATTTTCGCCCTTGGTACTGAAAAGTTTCCCCACCCCAATCTAAACCTTCGACTATATTTTCGCCGTTCGTCATCAAATCTAAAATATTGTCACCGCGCGTTGGTTCGGTAACCATATGTCGTGAAAAAATTATCTTCCATGAACTCAATCAATCTCAAACCCTCCTCATTACCAGTAAAAGTCTGACAATTATACTATTCCGATTGTCAATAAAGTTACCAAGAAGTTAGTAAAATCTAGTATCGGTATCGAGGGGTTGAACGGGAGGTCTATAAACAAAACAAAAAATTAAAACTAATACTACGCGCCCTAACTTCAACGCATATCGCATTAATTGCTGCCGGAAAATATATTTTAACCTCGATAGCCCTAAGGGAATTACGAATGTACAGCAAAACGCCGCCACGAATCCTATGTAATCTATCATTAGTAAAGAGTTTAAAACCCGGTACATCAAGTTCCCCCAACAAGTCCCGAATCACGGTATTTAACCACGTTTCATTGATAGCAACTATATCGTAGTTGCCGGAATAAATTATCGCCTTAAATTCGTTTAATTTATTTCTAATACTACGCGCGTTACAATAAAAGACGTTTAAGTTATTTTTTACCATGGGCCGGCGTTTTAAACTATTTTTCACGTCGGCCCCGCGTTCCCCGGACCCACAACGTTTAAAGAAGGTTTCGACCTATACAGCTTTCGTACATTTTCGTCAATTAACCTACCTAGCCTAGCATTACCTATTTCATTAAAATGCACCCCCCATCTTTTATAAAAAGGCTTGGATCACTTAATTCTGACCACAGCTTTACGAAGGGTACATTTTCCTCAGCACAAATCTCTTCTAATTTAGTATTAAAAAATATTGTTTTAGACGTAATCCTAAGACCCAAACCGTGCCTAGGGAGTAATACCTTGAACTAAAGACCTATCTGACCTCGCCTTTAGGGACCTAATTAACCCCCTATATCTCTCCAAAAGGTCAGGCACTCTCGTATCGGGCCTATACGAGTCGTTGCCCCCTACCATCGTCACCAACATCGAGTGACGGGAGGTAACAACGTCAATCCTATCTACTTCGTCTCTAACTCTGTCAACCCTGGCCCCTGGGAGACAGATCCTCCTCCTCTTGGTTGGATGCCGTTCAACGAACTCTCTGTACATATGGCGCACTAAAGAGTCCCCAATTAAAATAGTTCCCCCTCGTTCACGTCCCTTTTCAAATTGGCGAAAGGGTTCGAAACCTCGATAGGGAGGGGGGGGGGAATTCCTATCACCTAACGTACGCGGCCTAGCTCCACCCTTAACTTCTCTAAATCCCTCCCATCTAATCTCGGACCAACCTTAACCCCTTCCTCAACTCTACCCAACCTTCCCGATAAGCTACCTAAACTAGAAACTAGGTTACGCACCTCACCCTTGAAATTACTAACGTCTTCAACGTTAGTATTGGTTCGGCTTTGTCAAACGTAGCCCTACCCATGCCCTCATCAAGCGTTGCAAGTCTTTCCGTTACCTCACGTACACTGCGTTTTATGTCAACTATTCCCTTAAATTGCAAAAGAAACAAACTGATCTCTCGTTAATCGCCATAGGACCGCCGTTATAATCTTTAAAATCCGAATACCACCAGTTTACCCCACACCTAACACGACGTTTTCTGCGACGGCATCGCGCAGTTAAAATTAGTTTATAACCGTTACAAGTTTAAGTTAAATTAAGCCGGCACGCTATGAAAACTTCTAAATCGCTAAAAACTACTAATATTTAATTACTTGACTATAATAATGTGAATATAAACACAAGTATATAAAATTCAAAACTTTCCAAAAGTGAAATTATTAGCAATATGAAAAAGTAGAAGCAATATCAGAGAGCTCAGGAAATGCGTCCGTTCAGTACAGAGTCTGGCTGACGAATGATGAAAATACAGAGTCTGGCTGACGAATGATGCTGGAGGTTGGAGTGTGAAGGGAGATCTGGAGTTCGCAAAGGTGAAGGATGGGTCAGGACGGGGACTTCGATCTACATGGACTGCGCACGCAGACACTTTGGCTCAGTGGCGGGCCAGAGGAGGCCAAGCCTCGTTTGGCCCAAAATGTGAATACTTTGCAAAAATGGGTAAAACATGTCTAATTATGGTACATAAAGATATCGATATATGTTTATATTTATATTGTGTTGTGTATTTATATGTGTATTCAGATTGCATTGAAAGACGTTTTGGTTGGTACCGACAGTGGCGGTCCTAGCTTACATGACGCCCTGGGCGAACCTCACCTTCAGCGCCCCCCCCCCCCCCCTGCTCGCCAACACACACACATTCGAATCCCCCCAAAATAAAGGACAGACAACTCTTTCACAAAATAACTTTTTATTGGACTAATTGTTGGAACTTCAGAACCAAAACAAAGACTCAAATTTCTGAATTTTACAAATCCTTCATCACGTAAATAGAATAACTCACTTAAGAGAATGTAATTATGATACTATGAACAGGAAAAATACAAATTAAATTGCACAACTGCCATAAATAAACTAGAGAATCAAATTTCTAAATTGTACAAATGCTCTATCACATAAATAGAATAAGACACTTAAGAGAGGGTAATTATTATGCTACACTTTGAACAAGAAACAAAATAAATTGCACCACAGCACAACTGCCATCTAAAGCCTGACTCTTCTTACCTTCCTTGATGCAAAGTCATGAATTAAATCATCATATGAAATCTGCTCAGCAATTGTATGATTTATACTGATGATGGCCAGACCGGTAAGGCGTTCCTGTGACATAGTTGACCTCAGGTAGGATTTGATGAGCTTCAGCTTTGAAAAGCTCCTCTCTGCTTCAGCAACAGTGACTGGAAGAGTAAGACCAATTCTGAGAGCAGTCCACAAATTTGCAGTTCAAGCAAGGATATGGTCTTTGATGGCAAGTCAGGCAAGTTCTTCAGCTCCTGTGCAAGCTCTCTGCCATCCAAGTCAGATTGTCCCTTAAAGTGTAGTGTAGTACTAAGTACTAAGGTTCACACATTGTTCTGTCAGCTCCTCAAATGTGAGATTTTGGAAATGTGTCAGCACTCCAAACTTCTCTCCCACAATTTCCAACGTGGAAAATCTTTCCTGAATGGCTGATGTTGCAGCATCAACCACTGCATTGAAAAATGTCACCTCCAGCTTCTTCAAAGCATCAATCAAGGGCTCATCAGATGCTTCATAGAAGAAGTGCCGCTTTGTGGACCTCAGCCGTTTTTGTTTTAACACAGCCTCCACATTCATTTGTTCACAGATATCTGTGGCTGCCATTTGGGGAGAAGTAGAAGCAAATGGGTCTTCATCCTCAGGATCAGACTGCATTTGTGGAGACATATGTGAGGCTGAGGAGGTAGATGGCTCCTCAGCCTCAATAATGGCAGAAGTAGACGGCTTCTCATCCTGGCTAGTGGCAGAGGGTGTTCCAAAATATTTCAAAAGTGCCCCTGCAAATAGTAAAATAGAACATAACAGACCAATGCATGAATAGGCTAGTACAATTAATTTAACATGTTATTAAGCACAATTTATTAAACTTTTAGAATAGGAAACAAATGAATAATACAACCTCCTTGGTTAATGGCTAATTATATACATAATAGTACACTTCAAATGACTCAGAAAGCTATATCACAAAATAGCAGTGTAATATAGCAGTGAAGAGTAGATGACATAGCTCTATACCTTTATCTTTTGCTCGTTTCTCCTCTTCTTCTTTCCTCTTTTTTCTAAACTGAGCACCTGATAGCTTTGACCTCTTCTTATCCATTTGCGGTTATTTGACAGACCTTAATGGCTTAGTGTGAAGATTCGTTCTGTAATAAATAATATACATTTCACTATTTAACCAAACCCAGAAAAATAACATTACATATGTTAAAGTATGGGCCTTTATTCCCAATAATATTAATCTGGAAGCATTTTGCATTGTTTAGGTCTTTTATGGGAAAGTTTATGGAAAATGCAATAGATGGTTTTTTATTAATAAAAATATATTTATTGATCTTTTATTATTTATTTTATTTTATTTTTTATTTATTTCTTTATTTCTTTATTTCTTTATTTATTTATTCTTATTTTTATTTTTATTTTTTTTGCAGGCGCTCATGCCGCCCCTCCACAAATGCCGCCCTGTGCGGCTGCCCATATTGCCCATATGAGGAACCGCCACTGGGTACCGACAACTAAATGGTGCTAATTATTATGCCAGTGTAAGAATTCCTTGAGGCGGAAAAAACAATAAGACTTAAAAGTTTAATAAAATTCTCCAACTTCAGTATGTTGACGATTACGATAGACATCGGGCGGTTGATGTAGTGTATTTAGATTTTCAAAAAGCGTTTGACACCGTGCCGCACAAAAGACTCATTGAAAAAACTAAGGCTCATGGAATCAGGGGTGTAGTAATAAATTGGCTAGAAGAGTGGTTGCGAGGCAGGAAACAGAGGGTGGTCGTTGATGGAGCGGAGTCGTGCTGGGCTAATGTAGCGAGTGGCGTTCCTCAGGGGTCTGTATTGGGCCCCTTGCTTTTTCTTATATATATTAACGATTTAGATGTAGGCCTAGTCAGTACAGTTTCAAAGTTTGCGGATGACACGAAGCTGGGTGGTAGGGCGATTAATGACGAAGATAGCGGTAAAATTCAGGAAGATCTGAATAAAATCGTTGATTGGTCAGTCACATGGCAAATGAGATTTAACGTTGATAAGTGCAAAATTTTGCATATAGGTTCGCGTAACGGTAAATTTGCGTATAGTATGTCAGGGAAAGATTTAACAAGCGTAGAGCAGGAAAAAGATTTAGGAGTTATAGTCACTGGTGATTTAAAAGTAGCGAAACAAAGTACAGCAGCGGTCAATAAGGCAAACAAAGTGTTAGGTTTATAGCTCGAAATTTTGAGTACAAATCGCGCGATATTATAGTTCCACTTTATAAATCATTAGTTAGACCCCATTTGGAGTACGCGGTCCAATTTTGGAATTCGTATATGCGCAAAGATATAGACAAAATCGAAAGAGTTCAAAGACGAGCAACTAAGATGATTCCGTCGCTTAGGTCAAAGTCGTACGAGGATAGGCTTAAGGAGTTAAAATTGACAACACTCGAGACCAGGAGGTTAAGGGGTGATCTAATCCAGGTTTTCAAAATTATGAATGGGTTCGATAACGTAGATAGAGATAGCTTTTTCGAAATATCTCAATATAATAGGACTAGAAATAACGGGTGTAAGTTGACAAGTAGAAGGTTCGAGACAGCAGTTGCGAAAAACTTTTTTACGCATAGAATAGTAAATAGCTGGAATAGTTTGCCGGTAGAAGTAATTAGTAGCACGTCTATAAACATGTTTAAAAATCGATTAGACGCATATGTTGATAGAAAGGGTATAGTTTAAGGTAGTAAAATTAAGGCTTTCTGGGGATAGATCCCACAGCTCAACACAAGTGTTGTGGGATATAGGGAGGCAGCGTCTTGGGTTAGGGGATACTCTCTGTCCTTACACACCCCATTTAAAGAGATTCCTCTGCCGAGCGGTGCCCCCATAGTACTGTGAGGTATTGAAAAACTCATGATCTTCACTTGCCCCACAAACACCTTTAAATGGGAGACCCAAAATGGGTGCACACACATTTCTACATTACTGTACAGTCTTTACAGCCACACCTACTCTTTTTCTCGTAAGTGTATATATTGTAATGTATATGATTGTAAATTTTGACTTGGTCCGCTATCGATATGGACCGTGACTTGATGGATACCGTAATGAAACTGACTGGATTCTTTGGATCCGATATATTTGCATGTCCTTTATAAATAGATATAGAGTGTAACATATTTGTGGATAGTAGTCTATTATGACTTGATCCTCTGGATCAGAGATTCTATCTTTAGTTTTAAATCGATAATTAATTAGTTTTAAATTGATAATTATTTAGTTTCGTAAAAATTGGTCGTTGCCAATTTACCGGCAGTTTTTACATAAATTTCTTATGTTCTTGTGGTTCGGAACCCACGTAAAATTGTAGGTCCCCTCCGCCACCACGGAGGACATACACAATACACGAACACAGTTAGGTAGACCAGCCATGAGTGGATCCTAGGGTCTTTGTTGGTCTGAAACATTATAACATTATACTTCTTGAAAGCATTGAGTTTCAAATTGAATTAAAGTGTGTTTCACCTGACGACAATGCAATTCTTTTTTATATTTCTGGGTACATTGCCAGATCAATCAAAAAGACACTAAAATGCTCTTCTTGCTGTCAACTTCTTGTCAAAGATGACACAATTCCTACAGTAAATATTGAGATTCTAACAGGAGTGAGTGAAAGTGATACACCTAAAAAAGAAAGTTTCTTGAATGCAATAAACCGTGGTGGTTTATGTAATCCTTCTGACATAGTGTTTGTAACAGCAGTTCATGCCTATGAGCTTTATCTGCTCATCTTCAAAGATAATTCTTTGAGATCACAAATCTTAGGATTCGAAAATCCTAGAGCAGTTTTTGTTAAAAATTTTGTTGAAAAGATGGAAGAAAATGAAAACACAGAAACATTATGTAATATTAAATGTGACAATGGTCATAACTTCAAAAAGTGTGTTGAAAAAGTTTTTCAAACAATATTTAATATTGGTGCAAAAAATTATATTAGTGAAGTGAACAGCCAAATTCATGCAGAACGGAAAAGAAAGCCGGCTACTAAGGATGATAATCACCAAGTGTAAAAAAGATTGCTAAATTGCAATCTGATAAAATGTAATTACAAATGTAAGTTGCATTTTTTATTAAAATTAGCGATCTTAAATTGTTTTTTGTTAAAATGTTCCATTTTTGCAATATAGTTAAAAATAATAATATTGACATAGGTGTGTCCGGGGACTTCGATAACCCCCACCCCACTTAAGAATGTTGTTTTTTGCTCTTAGGTATGGTTAAAAACATGGTAGGAGTCCATTATAACACATTTTTTAACTTATTTGCAATCTTTCGATTTTGAACCCTAGGCCTCCCTCCTCTGGCCCACCCTAAAATCGCGTGTCGAGTCCATGTATATCGAAGTCCCCGGTCAGGAGCATGGCTGACTACCGTTCACCAGGGAAGGAATCGGTCGGCCAGTCGATCTCCGCGGAGGTTGCGGGGTCGAGTCGACAGAGCGAGACCGGAGGCGTGGATCACGGCAGTCAGAGGAACGTCGTGGGCTAAGAGGGTCAGGAGTGTTTTGGCGGGCTTCTGTGTTCGGGCCAGGAGGAAGCACTTTACTTCCCAAAGTGGCGCCTCCCCGCCTGTCCGGGGTCTCACGGCGGACCCTAGGTGGCGTTAGGGGGTACCAGAAGGACCGGGCGGGTGGGAGGGAGGGCGTACTCAGGGTGGCTGACAAGGAGAGGGCCGGGGATGTTGGCGGGGCAGGTACTGTGGGGGTGGAAGGAGGTGAACCAGAGTGGTCTCGTGGAGCGGTGTAAAAAATGGCACCAGGAGGCAAGGGCAGATCCATGAGACTCGTGGGCGCGGCCGAGCTCCCCTCGGTCACACCGTGTAGCTGCGCCAGGGCCGCATCCACTGGATCCTCGGGGGAGAGGAGGCTGTTCAAATTGGGTCTCGTCGTTGGTCGTTGGGAGCGGGCCATGGATTTCGGCGACTATTGTCAGAGTCTGTGGGGGTAGAGTGGTGGGACTTCCGCGGTGGGGAGAGATGGACCTTGTAGACGAAGTGGGCGGTGTGAGGGTCCGAGCCGTCTTCTTAGTTCTAGGGGAAGAGGGAGAGGCACGTTGAAAGGCCGGAGGGTCTGGCGACTCGCTCCAGCGTCTCCGCCTCGTCGGCTTGCTCCGGACCGTAGGTTCCGACGTGTGCAGAGAGTACTGGGAGGGCAGGGCTTGAGGTGGATGAGGCCTGGGTGTCCTGGTCCCAGACTCTTGGGGGATTTGTGGCAGATGAGGTGTGTGAAGAGGAGAGATGGTGGGGGGACAGGAGACCGTCGGGTCCTGCGAGGATTTCCTTTGGGAGGGATAGGGAGCATGGTTGAGGGGGTTTCAGCGGCAGGCCAGTGCGGCCGTGCCGAGATGACAGAGCCGAGAGCAGCTGCGTAAGACACCCCCGTACCCTGTCTCGTGCCTCACAGGGGCTAAGGAAGTCCATTACCTGCAGGCCTCGGACCTCCTCCTCGAACTTGAAGAAAAAGCATTCGCGGGATGAAGAGGGGTGTGCGCCTTCACAATTGGAGCATTTGGGTGTGTTGGGGCACCTGTCAGGGTGAGCGATTTGTCTACAATGAACACACAGTTGATGCGGCTGCTGACAAACGGAACTAACGTGTCCAAACTTGTTGCATTTAAAGCAACGGGTCGGGTCTAGGATGTATGGGCGGACAGAAAACTCGCATGACGCGCCGTCTCCCATACCCCATACAATGCGGTCGGGAGGGATTAAGGTATTGAACGTAAGGAGCAGACGTGTGGTGGGGGAGGGAGTGCCTCCCTGTCGGGATGTGAAGCGATAAATCTTAGTGACTCCCTGGGGTGCGAGGTCCTCCAGGAGCTCGTTCACTGCGATCGACAATAGGCGGGTGGCGTAAATAGTGCCCTGACTCTGGTTCAGGCGAGGATGTGAGGAAACGGACACCAAGCATCCAATGGCCTCAGTGACGGAGAGTAGGGCTTTTGTGTCTGTGGCTGAGCGTGATTTTACGAGGAGGGAGCCATCCCTCTGTGGGCGTGCATCATAGCGGCTGGAGTTGCTGTGGGTTCGGATCGCCTGGAACGTCCGTTCAGAGTTGGTCAGAAGGGACCCAGAGGTAGTCCAGATCACCAGGAATTTGTGGATACTTGGAAGGGAGAGGGAGGCTGTAGCGTCGAAGTGTACTGGGATATCCAACGGTCGATAGGATGGCCGTGAATGCCGGCTTCGCCGTCCGCCGCCGGGCTCTCCGTGGGGAGGTGGGCCGACGGCGGGTGAGGGGGGCATATGGGGAGAGCAAGAAGCCGGGTTTTGGGGGCAAGTCCTGGGTGGAACTTGACTTGCCCGAAGGTGGCTGAGGTGGGGTGGGGCGAGACCCCTGTTCCAGAGAGTATGTCCAAGGGCATATTCGAGGGACGGACTGGGGTCGGCAACGGAAAAGGAGAGTGCAAGCGTTCCGCTTCCACAGGGGGGTCAACCCCATCAGGTTGCGGTCTTCCAGTGGTAGAGGATTCGAGGGCCTGGTGGCCCACCACCCGAGTGTTGAGAGAAGTAGTAGTCCGAGAATGAGAAGCAGTAGTCGCAAGCCGAGGGGGAGAAGTATCCATAGCAAACAAAAAGAAAACTTCATCCCCGCGCGCATCCAGCCACCACCGACTCCAACAAGAGAGAGGCGAATCGTGGGCACACTCGGTCCCACCGCCAATAGGTGTCACGCAGGGGAGATACACCCATACCCAGTCCCCGTGCCTAAAAGGCGGCCACTCTCATCCAACGCGCGGTGAAAGGTGGCAGGGACAGGGCTTGGTTTGGTTGAAAAGCGACAAGGGTGCAGGGCAACCGCCTTCCACACCCCAGGGCCTAGGAAGGGGTCAAATCAAGGTCCGAAAACAACGCCAAAAAGGAGAGAGAAGCCAGAAAGAGTGGGTGAAAGGAGAAAGAAAGAAATAGAAGCAGGAGATCAGCCGGGTCCCCAAACGGGTCCAATGGTCCACGAGGGCAAAGAAAGCCCTTACACCGAAGAAAGGTGCATTCCCACATTCGCCACAGAGGGATGAATGAAAAGCAACCCTTGAGGGACTTTGTTTGGTCAAGAAGATGGATTGCTGAGAGCCAATTTCTACCATCGAGATTAAGACGCCAACAAGGTGGAGGTAGTGTCATGTTTTGGGTAGGATTGATAGGCAATGGAGTAGCTGTCCCATATAGAGTGCCTGATGGTGTAAAAATGAATGCCGTCTTACACAAACTTTCTAAAAGAAAACCTCATTCCATGGTAGAGATTGACCCTTAGCAATCCATCTTCTTGACCAACCATCAGATCCCTCAAGGGTTGCTCTTCATTCATCGCTTAACAATACAGTATTAAAATCTGTTTTCACGTACTGACGCGCCCATTCAACACGCTGCTTCTTGTACCTGGGTGTTAATCGTGACTGAATCGTAGGTTTACACGTCTTGCCAATTGTTTGGAGGACTCCACATCGAGATGTTCTTGGTACATTATGTATGCCAGCCTCCTCAAAAACCTCTTTACTTAAGGACAATGGATGCTTTGCAGTTTGCGCTTGATTACAGATATCTGCCGCCTTGTCACTTTTCTTATAGCTCCTTTATCACTTCGCTGCCTCAGTTTGGTACCCTCCGCTACAAACTTGTTTACAGTTCGATAAGCTCTGCCAAACTGCTTCGCAATTTCAATAGATTTTTAGTCCAGGCAATTTGTAGTTAGACCTGGGCAAAATTGCTTCAGAAGCTTTCTAAACTGTTTCCAGCTCAGGAACCATTGCCGAATAACATATCCAAAATCCGACAAAATTGGACCCCGGGAACACCCCCAAAAATGAAATTCAAAATGGCGGACTGGATGTTTCCTACGAAAAAAAAAATATATAATTTACGCTTTTATTTATAGAGATACATTTGATGCTTTTTCTTTCAGTTGTAATGTTTTAAATAATTCAACAATATACAACACAACCAGTTATTACGCAAATATAATGTTATATAGCTTTTTACAGATTTTTATAATCAATAATACAACAATTATTTTTTTCCCAGTTTCAAGTTATGTTCATTACAGAAAAAGTGATACCTGGTCACAAACATACAGAAATTAATCCTCTTCATCACTATCATCGGATAGATTACCGGTACTTGGGTTGTTATCGCAACCACTGATTTGGCACTCGCCACAAGCGGCTGAACAGGGCATTCCATTACGCTTGCATCCACATCTTGAAGTAGCACATTTCGTCTTGCAGGAGCAGCGGATCATGTTGAGTAGATAATTGGAGCTGGTGGCTTGTCGCAGGCTGTAGGGTAGTAGGAATTATTCTTTACATACCAACCCCACTGTTCTGCATCGATCTTCTCTTCTGTAGACTTCCAGATTAGTATTTGAAAGTATGTGCGAAAGCTGTGGTACTTTGTGGACGCATCGGTAGGTGGCAAACGTTCGGGTGTAACAAAAGATTTAGCTGTAGCTACCTTTTCAACTAACATTCGATGACGTAGTGCGTTAGTGGATTCAAGTGTTTTGCAGCCATACAACAGAAGCATTGCCTTTCTTCCAGCGGCTTCAATGTCAGAGTGTTGGCAACAATCAGAACAGAATGTATTTGCAACTGAACGGAGTTCAGCCACCTTCATCAGTGTGTCGAATGCTTTGGCTTTACCGATCGAAAAAATTCTGGATGTGCTATCACAGCCCGTGAAAGCATGCACAAACAGGAGATACTTGCAGATGTCATTGCCTAACAATGATTGAATGCTGAGAATATCATACACAGGATTAGGAGATGGTCCCCGTTTTATATCGTTGCGATAGTACAACTTGAAACCACTGTCCTTGGCATGGTACAGAAGGAGAATCAGCAAGTCGGTGTCTTCCCCTATTACTGTTGTAGTTGCATTTTCTGATGAGGAAACTGCTGCACGAACGATGTCCACATCAGCATCCCCATCTGCGTTGTGAACAGTACACCCGTGCTTCTTCAACATCTCACCTACGAGGGAAATAAATGCTTGCTTGTTGTTTTCATTAGCCAAGAAGTGTTCCTTCTGGCCAACAAACTTCATGCTTGGACTGAGATTCACATTTCTGCTTGTCTTGGTGCTGCGTCTTCTGTGGGTCATGTCCTTGATCGTAGGAGAGCTGCTGTAGCCATCAAAAACAATGATTGCTTTTCCGTATGTTTTCAGAGTGAAATCGGCATATGAGTTGGCGATGCTGTCATATGTTTCATCTTGACGCCAGGAAACACGATGTAGTAGAGATCCACCATCCAATACGTACTGGTCTGTGCACTGAATTTCTTGAACTTCCATGCGTAAAGTGTCAGTGTATTTGATTATTGCATGAGCTAGCTGAGACTTATCGGGTTTCCTCAAGATACTTCGTGATTCGAACAATGCAGGAGGATATGCGCACAGTTCGTAACACATGACATCTTCAAGATTCATGTCTCCGCCAGTGGCAACAGTCATCATTCTCTGAAACAGTAGTGCAGGATCTACTTCTATATCTGAAGCATCAGTGATCACAACGGCAGAAGCAGATCCTAGTGTTTTCACTTTGTCAGATCTTTTGGCAGAATATGTAAAGGCTTGTTTCCCAATCATTTTTACGACAATGTTCGTACCGATTGAATGCAATTGATGAACGTTAACTCCAGGATCAGCAGTTAGCCCTGTTACAATGTTGCAGAGACCCGAGGTAGAATGGAATGGGGATAAGGATTCCAGACGTTCAAGTACTTTCTTCATGTCATTACTGTCCCTGATTTGTCTACTTCCCCTCATTTCCTTGTGCTGTTCACTACTTTCCAACAAAACTCTGGTGTATTCCTGCATTGCTAAGTTATAAGTGGAACACAGAGGCATAGAAAAGAGCCACGTTGTCCTTTGGATGTCTGTAAATCCACTTCCGCGTGTCAGTCCGCCTCTCCTTTTCAGGGAACGCATTAGTACTTGTTCTATCACCAAGTCTGTGCCGAGTCCGGCCCATAATCTGTCGCTTCTTCTTACCACAAACGTACCTTCCCGGAACATTTTGTTAACGGCTGGATTTTCAGAAGGCAAACTTAACATTTTCTGCAGGTACAGGTATATCGATTTCAGGTAATTGTGATGTCCGGCTGCTGCAATTATGGGGATGGTCTCCAGCATAGCTTGCAAGTGCAAATCCCACGAGCCGGTTCTGTCTGCTGTTATCAAGGAACGTGCAATGTTGATCATTCACTGATATTCGAACCAGAGTTGACTTGTTTGCGAAGTAGATTGTAGGTCAGTTTTCTTCGCATCCAAAGTGGTAGCAATCTGAGACAATGCATTCGAAGATTCCACATCCTCAACTGATTGTTTGACGGTCATAACATCGTCGAGCAGGTCACAAGCTTCCTTATGGAGGTCATGAGGAGTTCCATCTTCATTACGAGGGAAAACGTCTGCGACTAGTAAGGTACTAAGAGCTGCATCTACTATCATATGACCACGTATCGCTCTTGAAACAGCTTTTCCAGACATCATGTGTTGCACGGCATTTGGTCCGTATATTTCTTGAAGTACTTCAGACAATCCTGAACCATTCATAAGAGTACCGACTGCTCCCAAAAGATTCATCAGTGTGTGAAATGATCCCAGCATTAAAACAATGTCCTGCAGGTCTCTCTGTTCATTGATGATTTGGGAAGCTTTCCAGAACAAAGGCTGATCAAAGGTAATAATGCATGGGACTTTTTGATCGCGTGCTATCTTGCTCAAATATAGTAATGTCGAAAATATGCAGGTCATTTCAGTTGGCGACATATCTATGATGGGAAGGAACGTGATCGACGCCACGCCTGGATGTGAGATACTTGATCCACCGTGAATTGCCTGCATTGTTCCGGACCAACTTGGACCTGATCTTTCTGCTGAAGATATCTGCCAGAGAAGACTAAGTCGACTTATGGTGGCAGTGGGTACTGGAAGTTCGCGGAATGAGATGTCCCTCAACATGCTTCTCGCGTGTTTATATTCCCTAATGTCAACGGTTGCAATCTTCTTAATGTCATTGTCACCAACATTACGCCTGTGAATAGAAGGGTGGATCATGATCTTCGGAGTTATTGCGGCAATCATACCCATTCCATGAAAGGTATTCTTCCCATCCAAAGTGCAGACATCATGATCGACGTTATCTGCTGCTAGAAGGACTGCAGTGTTTTCATTAACAGTAAAAGAGCCAGACCCACTTGCCAGCGCCGCGTTTCTTTCGAATCTTGTTACTTCTGCATACGAGGAACAGTAACCCAGCTGATGGAGAACGTCAATAAGGTACCTTGACCTAAAGTTGTGGTGTAGCTGAACCGACAAACCGATCTGTAGTGGACATAGTAATCCTCTAGGACGGTTGCTTGCATAATGCTCTGCCAATTGCACCTATTTTTCTTGAAGCATCCTGTCCCGCAAATGCTTTTGATAATAGCAATTTCAGACTGTTGGGAATGTAATCAAGAGCACTCTCTGCAGTGATGTCATTTGGAGATGGATACACATCTTTTCTAGGCGAGTCGACAGACTTGATATCACTTCTGATTATTTTTGCAGCAGCTTCTACTAGGTAAATCTTCTGTAGCTCTATATCTATATCACATTCTTTCGACTTTTTGTGATAATCTATAAGAATTTCATTAGCTGTCTCTCGTAGTGTTACTACATCTGCCTTCCCACTTTCACCTGATATTATGATCTTGTCTCCGTAACGTTCTAAAAGCTTTCTCTTCATGTGCCTGCGTTCGTAGACAAAGCTCTGACTTCCTTGAAGATATTCCTCCATTTTGGAAATTAGGTCTCCAATCAACAGTTGTTCATCATCATTCTCTTCCAGGTAAGCACAGGTCTGAAGGAATGCTTGGTGTTGCTCTTCATTAGTTGGTCTCCCTTTCTTCGAATCATGATCGTCGGAGGAGTATGCGCGAGGAATGTTTTTTCCACTTCGAAAATTTACGCTGCAGGTGTGATGGTAGACACAATCTGCAGCAGGAAGATCACGAAGATAATACTCCAGACGGCCTTTTACATTAAACGACTATTCATCGCAGCGGCTTTCACAGCACCTTTTTATGGTTTCGGAGAACTCTGTAGTTCTTATTTTGACATGCTCTGATTTTGGTTTGTGTTTGGAAAAAAAGTCACAAAGGTATCACAAAACAAACAGTGAGTAGCACTGGAAAATGCGTATTCATGAAAACGAGCACTTTTCCTTGGTATTGCCTCGGCTGCGGTCTGTCGCTTCTTTATTTCAATGGTCTTTTTATCCGTAAACCTTTTCCTACATACAACGTGAACACTTATTCCAGCTGTTGCAACAACATCGCTTCCACGGCTGCGGCTGGATGCATTTATACCATCTGCTCCTTTTTGCGAGATGTGAACCACTTCCTGTCCGCTGTCCAATTTCTCCTTACAAATCACGCACAATTCTTCAGGAGTCTGCATTCTTGAAGGCGGACGCACACCGAGTCAGCCGTACACCGAGTCAGTCTGAAACAGAAAACACAAATTAATAAACTGTTGCAGTATTTAAAAGGAGTACATAATAACAGTTTTAAAGAAAATGACAAGCACAAATACGCAGATTTGATAGTGGGTAGTAGGAATTAAAGAGTTGTATATAATATAAGTTTATAAAGATGTAGCAATGTCCATTCTCACATACACTCCATACAGTATATTTTATTTACATTACGTGACGTCATAGTTTAATACTAGCCGCCTAATACAATTTTTAGTGTCATATAGGTTAATTTAGAAACGAAAATGTGTTTTAAAACATTTTACTGATCAAGAAAAACGTCATAACTCTCTCTACAAAGCGAAATTAAAATTTATTGTATTTCGTAGGAAACTGCCAGTCCGCCATTTTGAATTTCATTTTTGGGGGTGTTCCCGGGGTCCAATTTTGTCGGATTTTGGATATGTTATTCTGCAATGGTTCCTGAGCTGGAAACAGTTTAGAAAGCTTCTGAAGCAATTTTGCCCAGGTTGAAGCTATTTTTGCTCTAGATTGCCTGGACTATTTATATTTTCAGCGAGTAACTTGACTGTTTTTCTTTTCTCAGTTAGCGTTAAATCCTCCTTCTTACCCATTTTCACCATTTAGATCCGTAAATAGGATACTTGCTTAATAATTCGGAACACAATATTTTATATATTTTTCAATAAAATATGAGAATTATTTTAATTATCAAAATATTTTATCGAAATGAATACCATGAATGCTGCTATATATAGTGATTATTTGCTACAAATTTCATTGAAATCGGGGAAAAACTTTTGAAAACAATTCCTGACGTTAAGCATAATTTAAGCATGCAACGAAATTTAGAAAGATGAAAAAATTAACAAAAAAATTAACAAAAGGTAGGTACTAATTTTGCGAAGTATACATTTTCGGATGGCGATAGTGTGTCAGGGTGCTGACATGCATCGAGTACATTAAGTACATTATATTAAATTATTACAGTTAATTACAATTTAATTGACATATATGTATGATACAATTTATATAATGAAGGAGAGTTATCCGTTGTTCTATAATTTAAAGGGGATTAACAACAATGTGTTATATTTATAGTTAACAATGATTACGCCAAATTATGTCAAATAATATTAGAAAATGGTTGGTTATCAGAGTTTGAAAGCCTAAATAGCCAGCAGACATGGGCAGTAATGTATTTGAAAATACTTAAATACATATTTAAATAAAAATATTTAAATACATGTATTTATAAATACTTTTTGGAGAGTATATTTAATCACGTATTTAAATACTTTCGAAAAGTATTTAGTATTTGTAAATACATGTTTTTAAATACATTTTCAAAATACTTTTTTGTGAACTGTTCAATTTTGCGAGGATGTACAGTACTAACCAACCAGTATTTAACTGGTACCACATAACACATTAAAACATTTTCAAGGTGCTTGTGCTTCCAGAAAGTTCCAGGCTCAGCAGGCTGGACCTTTCTGGAAGCACCTTGAAAAATGGAACTTCCAGCCAGCTCTAGTGGCGATTGTCGCAAACTCACAGCTGCAGTGCGGCAGCCGGCAGTCTATCCTGAGGCATCGTTATATGTGGTTGTGTAAAGTTCAGCGCCAACTCTGCAATTAGCCTTAGCCTATTGATCATATTAGACGAGGACAACATTTGTAACATGGCTGCAGCAAGTGGAAGTGGTGGAAAAGGTGGTGGCAAAATAGAAGTTGTTGATTGTGGAAGTGAAAATAAAAACTATATGAATGAATATGGTCAAATAATATTTATACTGCATAACACCAGACAGGACACAACATATAAATAATGACTTATAGATTGTTAGAGTTTTTATTATTATGTTAAAGAATTTACCATACATTGAATAATAAAGATATCCACATACTCAAGACATGATTCAGTATTCAAGGTACGGAAAATGTGAAGGGAATGAAGTTACTCTATGACATCATAGTTTATCAACTTATGCAATACGTTAATTCGTAATTATCAGGTCACTCCATAAGTAATGTCGTTTTTTACGATAGATTAAGTTTAAACTAGTCCTACTCGGTTTAAGCATAAATTTTCCGAAGGTTATATCTAAGAGGAGATATATCGTGTTTCGCTACATACTTTACAGACCTTGACCAGTGAAGACGTGTTTTGCTTTGTGAACCCCTCATAAACATGGCGATATCAGAAGAGCATATCAGGCATATAATGCTTTACGAGTTCAAAAAAGGGAATAGTGCTACTGAAGCAACGCGAAACATTCAGGAAGTTTATGGCAACGATATTCTGCATGTGAGGAAATGTCAAAGATGGTTTCAAAAGTTTAGGAATGGTGACTGCTGTTTGACAGATGCAGCACGCTCTGGACGCCCTGCTGAGTTTGATGATGACCTGCTGTTAGCCGCATTGAAGAAGACTGTTCAACAACTGTCGAAGAATTGGCCCAGAAACTCAATTCATCCCCGTCCACCATCCATCGACATTTGCAACAACTCGGGAAAGTGCTTAAGTTAGGAAAATGGGTGCCACATGAACTGTCGGTCGACAATCTGAGGGTGCGGGTAAACATTAGCACAGCTCTTCATTCCCGTGAACTCCAAGATCTGTTTTTGCACCGTTTAGTGACTGATGATGGAAAGTGGATACTGTACCAGAATGTTAAGCGTCGTCGACAGTGGGTTTGTGCAGGAGAACGGCGAAAATATAGTCGAAGGTTTAGAAGTAGGCGAGAGTTTAGGATGTAGTGATCATCAAATTCTTAGGTTTAAGTTATTGATAGAAAACACTAAGGATAGTAACGTAATAGAAGTCCCTGATTTTCGTAGGGCTAATTTTGATAGTTTTGCGGATAGGATGAGAGTAGTGGACTGGGATAACTTACTTATGGATAATGACACAAATTTGCATTGGGAGGCGTTTAAAGAAAGTTTTATGAATATTGAAAGGGAGTTTATTCCTCGTAGGCCCAAGCGCGCTAGAAATCATGGTAAGCCCAAGTGGTGGACTAGGGAAACAGGCGAGTTCATAAACGAGCGTAACAGAGTGTATAGACTTAATAAGCGCAATGGCACGGCAGCTAACTTTAATAGATATATCGAGCTTAGATGTCAGGTTAAAAGATCAGTTAGGAATGCTAAGCGTAATTTAAAGATACTTATATCGATTCGATGTTGAAGATTCGCTTGTGACAAATCATGCGGAAACCATTTTCCAACCTTCACTACTTTTCCTAACAGCTTCAAATGACGATAAGTGGCCATATGGTTAATGCTGATTGCAGGCCAAGTTCTCTTACAGTTACCGTTTGGTTTTCCTCCACTGTTGCTTTCAGCAACTCTTCATCTAACATTTGATCGTCCTGTTCGTTGATAACACTGCTCTACAGCCAAAATGCTTCGGAAATAAAAGTTTTCAATCTTTACTAATTTTGGGTCACTGAATACGAAAATGATGCCTAAAATTGCCAGTTGGCTCTGTTTATAAAGATATCAGGCAAAAACCTGCACTCTAATAACTGGACTGCATCTGTCGCGTAATATGTAGACGCCTGTGACACATCGACGCATTGACTACTGCGCATGCGCGTAGTTATATTTTTTTTATTTTAATAAATTAATGTAAATATATACATATACAATAAAATGTAATTTTAAATTTATCTATTACATTATGTATTTATAAATTATTTATTAAAAAATAGATTGGATCATTTTAACATATTGCTTCCCATAATGTTTTTGATATTAATATAAATGGAATACTAACCTAACTTAACCTTACCTAATTTAAAATTATTAAAATGCAATGTAATTACATTAATTTATTAAAATAAAAAAATATGTAACTACGCGCATGCGCAGTAGAGTCAAGGAGTCGATGTGTGTCAGGCGTCTACATATTACGCCACAGCATCAGTTCATTCGCGGAAGTCATACAGTGCACTCTTGTCAAACTCTTTTTAGTGTTTGCTTTTGAAACTGAATTTTTTTCAGCCTAATTTGAACAAAGATGCCTCGTAATTGCGTGAACAGTGTAGATAACTTCTGTTATGTTTGTGGAGAATTGACTTTTGCATCACAAAAGTGTGCTATAACCGCCGTGATTAGGAAAGCCTATCACCTTTATTTTGGCTGTAAGATTGGAGATCAGGACAAGAGCTGGGCCCCACACATATGCTGCAATACTTGTGCAACAAACCTTCGCCAGTGGTTGAATCGGAAAAGGAAATTTATGCCTTTTGCAGTGCCAATGGTGTGGAGGGAATATACCCTCTATATATACCTCACGGCGAAGGACTACCCGTTCCTGAGCCTCCACACTCATTCTCCCTGGAGTCAGAGGACGAGGAGAATGAAGGAACCTGCGAAACTTGTGAGCCTTCAACTTCACAAGACCCTGAATTTGTTTATAACTTGACATCTAAACCGCACATGATAACTCAGAATGAATTAAACGACCTTATCAGAGATTTAGAACTGCCAAAGAGTAAGGCAGAGCTGTTGGGCTCCAGATTGCAGCAGTGGAATCTCCTCGCTGAAAATGTTAGTGTGTGTAAGTTTCGTGACCGTCAAAAAGGTTTCGTCCCATTCTTCATCATGGAAGGTGACCTTGTAGCTTGCAACGACATCGATGGTCTGATGGCAGCTCTCAACATTATTCACAATCCTGATGAGTGGAGACCGTTCATTGATTCATCGAAGTTGAGTCTAAAAGCTGTTTTGTTGCATGTTGGCAACGTATTGCCATCAATTCCAGTTGGTCATGCAGTCCACATGAAGGAAACATGACAACATGAAGCAACTTTTGAACTGCATAAAATATGACAAACATCAGTGGTAGGTTTGTGGTGACTTGAAAGTTGTTGCTATCGTGCTTGGACTGCAGCTGGGCTACACTAAGTATCGCTGTTTTCTGTGTGAATGGGCTAGTCGGGTTAGGACTTCTCATTACATCAAGAAGGATTGGCCACTCCTACACTCATTGGAATCTGGAACAAAACATGTTCAGTATCCTCCACTTGTAGAATCGAGCAAGATTTTGTTACCACCCTTACACATCAAACTGGGCGTCATGAAAAATTTTGTTAAGGCTATGGATAAAACGGGGGCAGCTTTTAAGTACCTCGGTGGTAAATTCCCAAAGCTCAGTGAAGCAAAAATCAAGGAGGGTGTATTTGTTGGTCCACAGATCCGCGAGCTTCTTAGAGATGAGGAGTTCGACCGTATCCTAGGTGGTGAGGAGAAGACAGCGTGGAATGCTTTCCGGTTAGTAGCAACCAATTTTCTCGGAAATACTAAGGCTGACAATTACAGGGAGCTGGTGGAAAACCTGCTGTTGTCCTATCAAAAAATGGGTTGCAGTATGTCTTTAAAGATACATTTCCTCCATTCGCACCTGGAATTTTTTACGGCCAACTGCGGAGCAGTCAGCGATGAACATGGTGAACGTTTTCACCAGGATATCTCAGCGATGAAGAAACGCTACCAGGGGAAATGGAGTCCATCATTGTCAGCAGACTACTGCTGGACAATAACAAGAGATGCTCCAGAAATTGAATACAAGATACAAGCAAAGAAGCGACGCGTTGAATCAATATAAGTGACTGCATTATACAGGTATGTTACTAATATATAGTATACATATACACAAAGTGCATAACTTAAATTTTCTTGGAAACTGTAGCCAATCGACTGTTTTTATGGTCATATTCGTTTTCAGCACCCCAAAATCCATAATAGGAAACACACACTTTATCTCCGAAGCACAAACTTTTTTTCAAAATTTGTAGACCAGTGTAATCGGTACTATCAAAGTGGTTAATACTAGGCCTACTATAAGTATTTGATAAACCATTTTGTATTTTGCTTTTTCCCAAAGATTTTTCAGTGCATAAATAATACAGAAGTTATTTTAGAAATCAACAATCGCCTACTTTTTACTTTGTTTTTGACACACACACACACACACACACACTATATATATATATATATATATATATATATATATATATATATATATATATATCTGCAGGTAGGCTTACATGTATTGCAACCTGCAACCAAAATAAGTGAAACCTCCTACCTTAAATGAAACTTAATGTATAGCCTAATAATTTTATAATAACTTCCACTTTAATGACTTTAATTTATCTCTTCGAATAGCAGAGTAAAGTATATTTTACGAATTCATTCATAAAGATTTTGTGGTTAAAAGTGTCGGTACTATTTCATTTTGGTAGCTATTTCAAGAACATCAATATAAACTGTTTTGCCGAGTAATTTTTCCTTAATGTACTTTACTTCTGGATTGAACCCCTCTAAAAATAACAGTATACCCAATATATAGTTTGAATATATCTGGAAGGGAAAGATAACTTAATACAGTACTTATTAATATTTGCTGATATGAAGGCTTAAATTACAAAGTCTGTGTTTGCCTATAGTTAAAGAAGTCCAAGCGCTTTATTTGCTTATAAGGTTGTGATTATAATTAATGTGCATAACTTCACTAATAATTGTCAAGTCTAATGGAATGCTTGAGTTTTATGGATTTTGAGGAAAAATTAATCTCACAACCATGTTATAGTATCGTGGAAATTGTAATTTATGGTTACAAACGGTAATAATGTTTTTTTTCATTTATCACAAGCATTCTTCATTGCACCGAAGATTGGGAATGGTTGCTTGTTGGAAGAATCCATATTAGGAAAGATGGAGCCAGGCGGAGTGATGATGGATTTCTTATCGGTATGAAAGTTTATTTGGCGATGTTTAAGTTGAAGGCGGAACTGTAGTCGTTGAGGGTTGATTGAATACTGAGTTTATAAAGGGACTCTAGAATGCGGAGGTCGATTAGTTGGTTGGTTGAATTAATGATTTTGAAGTTGGAGGAAAGTAGCGGGTGGTTGTGACGGTGGCAATGATCCCTTATTGCTGATTTGATGGTTTGTTTAAGGGCTGCGATGTTCTGATAGGAATACCATGATGTTCGTCCACTCTTGTTTGATATTGGCGAATGGTACTGCCAATATAGTTCGCTTTGCAGTGAACACAATTAAAAGCATAGATAGTGGACGAAGCAAGTGGCTGGGGTGTTTTTTCTTTATGGCTAAGGTATGATTTGATACTATTATTGCTGAAGACGAAATGAAATTTAATTTGGGGGTAAAGCAGGGTGAGTAGGAGGCGGAGTTCTGAAAGTATTTTGTGGCTGATATGGTCGTAATAGGGAAATTAAAAAAGTATTGTACGTCTTTTTTAATGGTGGGAACTTAAGCGGGGGTTGGTAAATATTATTAAGAAAGTTTCTGGTTAAGAATTGTAAAAGATGTTTTGGAAAGGAGTTGTTAATGCCGAAATTACGAATAAATTCTATTTCGTGGTGGAGGGATAAGTACGAAGAGCAGAGATGACAGGCGCGGTGGATCAAGATTTTGATGCTGTTTGTTTTATATGGCAAAGGAGTGTGGCTTAGGTAATTAGTACCGAGGCCTGTGTACGTAGGTTTTCGATATATAGAGGTGCTGAATTTGTTGTTTTGTTTTGTTATTGTTATAACTAGGAGGGGTAGGGTGTTATTGGATTTGTCGTCTTTGGTGAACTTAATGGTTTTGTGTTGGGAATTAAGATAGTTAAGAAAAAGGGGGTCGTGGTTGGCATTGTGAAAAAGGAGAAAGATGTCATCAACGTATCTTTTATATAGTTGTGGTTTATAGTGGGTAGGGCAATGGAGTAGCCAGTTATTTTCATGATGGCTGAGAAAGATGTTGGCAAAGTGGCACTTAAGGGGGATCCCATAGCTTGAGAGTCGGTTTGTTGATAAAGTTGTTGATTAAAGAAGAAATAGGTGTCTGAAGCGGCAAGCGTAAGCAGTTTGGTAAATTCTTGTTTTGTTAAATTCAGGACTGTCTTCGGGTTGTTGGCGAATAAGCTGTTAATACATATATCGATGGCTTCTTTAATTGGAACGTTGGTGTAGACTGTAGAGAGATACTGTGTCGAAACTATGCATATGGAGGTTATTTGAGTTATTTATGGTCAGTATTTCTTTAGCGAATTCGTAGAGTTGGTGACGGAATATTCGTTTTGGGTTAAGGGGGGTTAAAGTGGGAATTAGGAATTTTGCTAGTTTGTAATTGTGGGTGGTGTAGGCCGAAAGGATGGGTCTACACCTCTTTGCCATATAAAATTAGCAGCATCAAAATCTTAATCCACCGCGCCTATCATCTCTGCTCTTCGTACTTATCCCTCCACCACGAAATAGAATTTATTCATAATTTCGACATTAACAACCCCTTCCCAAAACATCTTTTACAATTCTTAACCAGAAACTTTCTTAATAATATAAGGTTGTAACATATATTCTGCTCGATTTTTTAGTTCATTCAGAACAAAAATTAAAGGACTTAGGAGGACAAATTTGCTCGAATTTATAGTTTATTCACAACAAAAATTAAATGACAATGACAAATTAATCATCAATATAATTCCCTTCTTTTTCTATAACCTCCTCCTTCCTACCTGTAGAAAAGTTTTTTTATTCGACGTTCGAAGAAATCCCTTGGTTTCGAGTTAAAAAAAGCGATCACTTCGTTTTCGATAGCTTCCCTGGATTGCAACTTTTGTCCGTCTGGGTGGTGTTGCAGACTTCTGAAGGTGCGATGTCCGGAGAATAAGGTGGATGAGGCTTTTTTTCTCAACCAAATGCCTCCAATTGGGTAGTGGTGATTCGAGCATTGTGAGGGCGCGCGTTATCCTGGTGGAATAGAACACCTCTGCGATTAATTAATGGAGGACGTTTTTCTTGTAATGCCATCTTTAGTCGTTGGAGTTGTTAGCAGTAGACTTCAGCTGTGATTGTTTGGTTATCTGGCAGAAGCTCAAAATGAATAATTCCTTGCATATCTCACCAAACGCCTAGCAAAATTTTCTTTGGATGGGGTCCATTCCTTGGCTGAGGTTCAGGCTTTGTTTCACAGCTAAGCCACTGATGTCGACGCTTAATATTGTTATAAAGGACCCATTTTTCATCCCCAGTCACGAACCGATTCAAAAACGTGCCTGCAGTTGCCGAGAATGCAGTGATGTGTAAATATCGATTCGATGTTGAAGATTCGCTTGTGACAAATCATGCGGAAACCATTTTCCAACCTTCACTACTTTTCCTAACAGCTTCAAATGACGATGAATGGTCATATGGCTAACGCCGAGTTGCAGGCCAAGTTTTCTTACAGTTACCGTTGGGTTTTTCTCCACTGTTGCTTTGAACAACTCATCTAACTCATTTGGTCGTCCTGTTCGTTGATAACACTAGGCAACAAATTTCAACTTTTTTTTTGTTACAGACACGTGAACTACTGATTCCTACTAAAGCGGTGATGCTGATTTCAGATCTGATATCAAAATTTCTCTATCACGTCCAGATTTTGTGTAACCGAAAACCCCTATTTTTCATTTTTTTTTCTCACCCGCTTCTATTACGAAAGCCGTCTAAGCTACTTTTCCATGCCACGTTTTATGTTAAGCATACTTAAATAATTAGTGAACAGGGATGTCTTTCCTCCTTTATTCTGGCTTAAGACAGACAGCGGAATTCCGCTGGCGGAGTTACCACCCCTGCGCCCAACCATCCACCCAAAGCGCGTTAGTATATTTTGTTGTTACTACTGAAAGGCAAATTCCTGTTCTTAAGTGAAACTTTGTGTGTGTCCTCTTCCTTTGTCGCTTGTAGGATGACGAGCTCTCCTTCTGCAGGAACCAACAATAATCTCCCATCATATTTGGGTTGAAATTACCTTGGTATCTGTTTTCCATAACTGAGATCTGTTGGTGGAAGCGCTCACCATGCTCGTCACTTACAGCCCCAAGTTGGCCGGGAAGAAGTCAAGATGAGAATGTAAAAAATGAATTTTCAAAGACATTCTGCATCCCATTATTTCATAAGATTTAAGCATGTTTTCTACGAGTTTACGGTGGTTTTCAGCTTTGTGGTTTCCAAGAAAATTTTTGACAACTTCAACGAAAGATGTCCATGCTCCTAGTTCATTCTCATTTAGGTTAGATGGAAACGATGAGTCGTGGATGACACTGCGGATCTGTGGTCCAGTGAAAACTCCAGCTTCTAGCTTAGCATCTGTCAATATTCCTTTGAATTTATCCTTTAAATATTGGAAACCACTACCTTGATGATCCATACCCTTCACGAAATTTTTCATAAGGCCAAGTTTAATGTGAAGTGGTGGAAGATGTACTTTCTGAGGGTCAATAAGTGCTGGGTGTTTCACATTGTATTTACCAACAACATGTTCAGTTCTAGATGGCCAATCATGTTTTTTGTAGTGGTTCTTGTCATCTCTGCTGTTCCATAGACACAAAAAGCACATATGCTTTGTGTAGCCCAACTGTAACCCAAGAAGTAATGATACAACTTTAAGGTCGCCACAAATATTCCATGTGTGGTCCTTATATTTGATGAGTCTTAGCAGCAGTTTCATCGATTCATAAGTCTCATTAAGGCCAGTGGCATGTGCTACAGGTATTGAAGGTTTTTCATTGCCGTTGTGCAGTAATACAGCTTTAAGGCTAGCTTTACTAGAGTCAATGAACAGTCTCCATTCTTTTGGATCATAGCGACAGCCAATCCCTTGCATCAGACCACTGATATCGTGGCAGAAACAAACGTTTTCTTCCTGTAAGTAAAATGATGAAAACTGCAAATGGCGATGGCGGAAATGGGAAACTTTGGTGTTTGGTTGGAGAAGATTAAATTCTTGAAGTCTTGAACCAAGCAACTCTGCCTTTTCTTTTGGTAATTCCAAATCGCGCACTAAGTCATTTAACTCCGCTTGACTTAACAAATGTGGGGAAATATTTGCATCTGGAACATATATGCCATCTTTCCCTGTTTCTATATCACTAGCAGAATCTTCAGATGAACTGCTGTCTGTTATCGTTGCTGGTGGAACTGGTGGTGGATTTGTTTCATCATGTGGTACTGGTTTCATTGCTGATTCGCAGTTTGGGTACGTGATCTTTGATTTGTTTTTCTTTGTGAAACCAGCATCTTTGTCAAACAAAAATAACAATCATTGAAGTGATTTTTCGGCTCACGCCAAACCATGGGGACTGAGAACGGCATAGCTCTTCTTTTACCATTCATCCAAGCTATTAACATTGCATTGCACTGTGCACAGCAAATATGTGGTGCCCAGTCCCTCTGTTGGTCTCCTAACTTAGTCAAAATAACACTTGTAGGCAAGTTTAATCTTTGTTGTTATGTTTCTACGTTGTGGCTTAGGTGTATATTGTCCACAGACAAAGCAGAAGTTGTCTGGGTGATTTACACAAGCACGTCTATTTGATGCCATTTTGAATTACCATACAATATCTGAAAAAACGTAGAAAGTAATTATTACGATGTGCAAAATAAAAAGAAATACACACCGTAGTACAAAACAAATGCTATAAAAACACACAAGTCACCACAACCTGTCACTTGCTCATCAGCAGAGAGCTTCAACAACCGTTCTGCTTGACTGTCACGTAGCGACTCGGGATAAATTTTATTTATCAAAATTGTTCGAATTTGTATATAGTTGGCAAAAAAAATTGCTTTAACCTTGAAAAGCAAGTTTCATATTACTGGCATTAAGCCGATTAAAACCAAAATCTGGACGTGGTAGAAAATTTTACTAAAAGTGATTTGCATTTTACACAAAATCTAGACGTGATAGAAAAAATCTAATTATAGATTTGAAATCAGCATACCGAAATTAGCTAGGAGCACCTATTTGGTCTTCTGTAACAAAATCTTTGTTGCCTAGTGCACTAGGCAACAAATTTCAACTTTTTTTTTGTTACAGACACGTGAACTACTGATTCCTACTAAAGCGTGATGCTGATTTCAGATCTGATATCAAAATTTCTCTATCACGTCCAGATTTTGTGTAACCGAAAACCCCTATTTTTCATTTTTTTTCTCACCCGCTTCTATTACGAAAGCCGTCTAAGCTACTTTTCCGTGCCACGTTTTATGTTAAGCATACTTAAATAATTAGTGAACAGGGATGTCTTTCCTCCTTTATTCTGGCTTAAGACAGACAGCGGAGTTACCACCCCTGCGCCCAACCATCCACCCAAAGCGCGTTAGTATTTTGTTGTTACTACTGAAAGGCAAATTCCTGTTCTTAAGTGAAACTTTGGTGTGTCCTCTTCCTTTGTCGCTTGTAGGATGACGAGCTCTCCTTCTGCAGGAACCAACAATAATCTCCCATCATATTTGGGTTGAAATTACCTTGGTATCTGTTTTCCATAACTGAGATCTGTTGGTGGAAGCGCTCACCATGCTCGTCACTTACAGCCCCAAGGTTGGCCGGGAAGAAGTCAAGATGAGAATGTAAAAAATGAATTTTCAAAGAATTCTGCATCCCATTATTTCATAAGATTTAAGCATGTTTTCTACGAGTTTACGGTGGTTTTCAGCTTTGTGGTTTCCAAGAAAATTTTTGACAACTTCAACGAAAGATGTCCATGCTCCTAGTTCATTCTCATTTAGGTTAGATGGAAACGATGAGTCGTGGATGACACTGCGGATCTGTGGTCCAGTGAAAACTCCAGCTTCTAGCTTAGCATCTGTCAATATTCCTTTGAATTTATCCTTTAAATATTGGAAACCACTACCTTGATGATCCATACCCTTCACGAAATTTTTCATAAGGCCAAGTTTAATGTGAAGTGGTGGAAGATGTACTTTCTGAGGGTCAATAAGTGCTGGGTGTTTCACATTGTATTTACCAACAACATGTTCAGTTCTAGATGGCCAATCATGTTTTTTGTAGTGGTTCTTGTCATCTCTGCTGTTCCATAGACACAAAAAGCACATATGCTTTGTGTAGCCCAACTGTAACCCAAGAAGTAATGATACAACTTTAAGGTCGCCACAAATATTCCATGTGTGGTCCTTATATTTGATGAGTCTTAGCAGCAGTTTCATCGATTCATAAGTCTCATTAAGGCCAGTGGCATGTGCTACAGGTATTGAAGGTTTTTCATTGCCGTTGTGCAGTAATACAGCTTTAAGGCTAGCTTTACTAGAGTCAATGAACAGTCTCCATTCTTTTGGATCATAGCGACAGCCAATCCCTTGCATCAGACCACTGATATCGTGGCAGAAACAAACGTTTTCTTCCTGTAAGTAAAATGATGAAAACTGCAAATGGCGATGGCGGAAATGGGAAACTTTGGTGTTTGGTTGGAGAAGATTAAATTCTTGAAGTCTTGAACCAAGCAACTCTGCCTTTTCTTTTGGTAATTCCAAATCGCGCACTAAGTCATTTAACTCCGCTTGACTTAACAAATGTGGGGAAATATTTGCATCTGGAACATATATGCCATCTTTCCCTGTTTCTATATCACTAGCAGAATCTTCAGATGAACTGCTGTCTGTTATCGTTGCTGGTGGAACTGGTGGTGGATTTGTTTCATCATGTGGTACTGGTTTCATTGCTGATTCGCAGTTTGGGTACGTGATCTTTGATTTGTTTTTCTTTGTGAAACCAGCAATCTTTGTCAAACAAAAATAACAATCATTGAAGTGATTTTTCGGCTCACGCCAAACCATGGGGACTGAGAACGGCATAGCTTTTCTTTTACCATTCATCCAAGCTATTAACATTGCATTGCACTGTGCACAGCAAATATGTGGTGCCCAGTCCCTCTGTTGGTCTCCTAACTTACAGTCAAAATAACACTTGTAGGCAAGTTTAATCTTTGTTGTTATGTTTCTACGTTGTGGCTTAGGTGTATATTGTCCACAGACAAAGCAGAAGTTGTCTGGGTGATTTACACAAGCACGTCTATTTGATGCCATTTTGAATTACCATACAATATCTGAAAAAACGTAGAAAGTAATTATTACGATGTGCAAAATAAAAAGAAATACACACCGTAGTACAAAACAAATGCTATAAAAACACACAAGTCACCACAACCTGTCACTTGCTCATCAGCAGAGAGCTTCAACAACCGTTCTGCTTGACTGTCACGTAGCGACTCGGGATAAATTTTATTTATCAAAATTGTTCGAATTTGTATATAGTTGGCAAAAAAAATTGCTTTAACCTTGAAAAGCAAGTTTCATATTACTGGCATTAAGCCGATTAAAACCAAAATCTAGACGTGGTAGAAAATTTTACTAAAAGTGATTTGCATTTTACACAAAATCTAGACGTGTTAGAAAAAATCTAATTATAGATTTGAAATCAGCATACCGAAATTAGCTAGGAGCACCTATTTGGTCTTCTGTAACAAAATCTTTGTTGCCTAGTGTTATCTATCGTCCGTTTTCTGATCGAGCAGAATTTGTTACAACCTGATATTTATCCCCCCCCCTTAAAGTTCACACCGTTAAAAAAGACGTACAATACTTTTCATTTCCCTATTGCGACCATATCAGCCACAAAATACTTTCAGAACTCCGCCTCCTACGCACCCCGCTTTACCCCCAAATTAAATTTCATTTCGTCTTCACCAACAATAATAGTATCAAATCATACCTTAACCATAAAGAAAAAACACCCCAGCCACTTGCTTCGTCCACTATCTATGCTTTTAATTGTGTTCACTGCAAAGCGAACTATATTGGCAGTACCATTCGCCAATATCAAACAAGAGTGGACGAGCATCGTGGTATTTCAACCAGAACATCGCATCCCTTAAACAAACCATCCAAATCAGCAATAAGGGATCATTGCCACCGTCACAACCACCCGCTACTTTCCTTCAAACTCAAAATCATTAATTCAACCAACCAACTAATCGACCTCCGCATTCTGGTCCCTTTATAAACTCAGTATTCAATGAACCCTCAACGACTACAGTTCCGCCTTCAACTTAAACATCGCCAAATAAACTTTCATACCGATAAGAAATCCACCATCACCCCGCCTGGCTCCATCTTTCCTAATATGGATTCTTCCAACAAGCAACCATTCCGAATCTTCTGTACAATTAGTCCCTCACTACGATAACAACTTGGTAAGACTTCCCTCAATTTTGTTTCACCTCTCAACCGTTTTATATTTTGCTTAGTGTCCACACTCCAACACTTTATATTATTTTATCTTTAATTTTAATTTAATAGGTATATACTGTAATTACGCTATTAATGCTCGCTAATTATCGCACGTTCTGTTTAATATATTGGATGTTTCTGTTCAATTTAGTTATTCATTTTTATTTGATTTTAGATTTTTTAGCGCTGTTGATGGAAATTGAATTTTTTCGAAACTTCTGTAAATAAACATGTACCACCTCTTCGTCCTTCGTCCTCTTATTTCTCGCTATATATATATATATATATATATATATATATATATATATATATATATATATATATATATATATGATGAATAAAACCATGAAGGAAAGGAAACACAATATGGTGCTCAAGCGCTTTCGTCTAATGACATCCTCAGGAACATACATACATACATACATACATACATATACAGTAAACGGAGAAATGAAATTTAAAAAAAAAAAAAATATTAAAAATTAAAAGATTGTGGGAGGGGCATACAACTTTGTAAGGAAACACTATCGATTTTTAGCACAAGATCAAACTTCCGATTTTTAGCACAAGATTAAATTAATTGTTTCCAACCAATGTTATAAAAAAATACAAATTTATACTGGAAATCTGCCCGGGTTTTATCACTACCCATCTTGTATATAAAAATAAATTGAAAAATAAAAGTTATTAGAGTGGCATACAAGTTTACCAAAGATTTACCGTTCTACCCTTCTTATCTAAATCTTTTCTGAAGGAATTCAAAACAACAGGATCCAGTTGAAAAAGACCTTTGCTTATGTTGAAGTTATTTGAAAGTTGGATAATGGCAGACTCAAGAATATTTCTATTAACAATGTTGCTAGAGTGAAATAAAACTGAAGCATTATTCCAATCAATACAGTGGGATAACTCTGACAAATGGACAAAAAGGGCACTGGACGACTGTCCTGTTCTAACGGAATATTGATGCTGTTTTATACGTGTGTGCAAATCCTTTCCCGTCTGACCTATGTAAAAGGAATCACATTGTTTACAACCGATTTTATAGATAATGCCTGAATTATTGGTAGGGCTGTTTTTTACTACGATATTTTTCACATTTATTGTTATATTAAAATACTACATTAATATCCAAAAGTTTAAGTACATTAGCAATGCCTAAAAAGCCCGGGAAAAATGGAAGTAATAAAATATTTTTTGACAAACTACGAGTGTTATTATTGCCCCGATAGAAAGTTCGTTTTGCCTTGTTGAGACAAGATTCCATAAACGCAGATGGATAACAGATCACTTCCAATACCGTTGATTTTTTCTAATTCGGCATCGATGTATTCCGGACTGGCGATCCTAAGGGCGCGGAGAAACATTGAAGAAAAAATGGCCTTCTTAGTGGGGGTGTCATGTCCCGAGTAAAAGTGTACGTAGGACAAATTGTTTGTTTTTTCCCGATAGATACTGAACTTAAAACCTGGGCTTTCCCTATGTACACGCACATCCAAAAACGGAATTGAATTGTCTTGTTCCACTTCTAAAGTAAACTTAATGGAGGGGACTTGATCATTTAACTGAAGGAGGAAGTTATCCAGGTCACGATTCATGGGCCAGATACACAAAATATCGTCGACGTACCGCAACCAAGGGATGCCAACCCCCAGGATTCTCGGAATGTAAGTAATTTCGAAAAACTCCATATAAATATTGGAGAGGAGGGGCGACAAGGGGTTGCCCATGGCCATCCCAAAAACTTGTTGATAATACTCGTTATTGAAAGTGAATTTACAGTCTTTGATACAAAGCTTAATAAGTTCCAAAACAATGTGTGAAGGTAGTGGCAGGTCATACTTATGTAATTCTTGGGAGAGAAAGTCAAGCATATCATCAATCGGCACTTTTGTAAACAATGAACAAACGTCAAAACTGATCAATCTATCGTTAGTTTCAGTACGTGCATTATTCAATTTTTCAGTAAGATCCATGGAATTTTTACATGTGAATCAGAGATAGTTCCGAGAATGGGGGACAAGACTTTGACAAGCCATTTGGAGAGTTTATAAGTAATAGAGCCCACCGAGCTAATAATAGGGCGCATAGGGTTGCCAGGTTTGTGAGTTTTAATAAGACCGTAAAGGTAGGGCAGAGAAGGTGAAGTGGACATGAAAAGCGGAATTAAGTCCTTATGATCTTTGAGAATGCGTTTCAAGCCACTATTAAATGATTTGATGACGTCATCCTGCGGGTTCTTCCTAAGTTTGCTGTATGTGGCGGGGTCCTGGAGAAGCTCGTTCATCTTTCTAAGGTAGTCCACTTTGTCCATAACTATGGTGTTAGCCTTGTCTGCTTTAGTAATATGGAGCTCCCCATGACGTCATCATATCATTTAATAGTGGCTTGAAACGCATTCTCAAAGATCATAAGGACTTAATTCCGCTTTTCATGTCCACTTCACCTTCTCTGCCCTACCTTTACGGTCTTATTAAAACCCACAAACCTGGCAACCCTATGCGCCCTATTATTAGCTCGGTGGGCTCTATTACTTATAAACTCTCCAAATGGCTTGTCAAAGTCTTGTCCCCCATTCTCGGAACTATCTCTGATTCACATGTAAAAAATTCCATGGATCTTACTGAAAAATTGAATAATGCACGTACTGAAACTAACGATAGATTGATCAGTTTTGACGTTTGTTCATTGTTTACAAAAGTGCCGATTGATGATATGCTTGACTTTCTCTCCCAAGAATTACATAAGTATGACCTGCCACTACCTTCACACATTGTTTTGGAACTTATTAAGCTTTGCATCAAAGACTGTAAATTCACTTTCAATAACGAGTATTATCAACAATTTTTTGGGATGGCCATGGGCAACCCCTTGTCGCCCCTCCTCTCCAATATTTATATGGAGTTTTTCGAAATTACTTACATTCCGAGAATCCTGGGGGTTGGCATCCCTTGGTTGCGGTACGTCGACGATATTTTGTGTATCTGGCCCATGAATCGTGACCTGGATAACTTCCTCCTTCAGTTAAATGATCAAGTCCCCTCCATTAAGTTTACTTTAGAAGTGGAACAAGACAATTCAATTCCGTTTTTGGATGTGCGTGTACATAGGGAAAGCCCAGGTTTTAAGTTTAGTATCTATCGGAAAAAAAAAAACAATTTGTCCTACGTACACTTTTACTCGGGACATGACACCCCCACTAAGAAGGCCATTTTTTCATCAATGTTTCTCCGCGCTCTTAGGATCGCCAGTCCGGAATACATCGATGCCGAATTGGAAAAAATCAACGGTATTGGAAGTGATCTGTGCTACCCACCTGCCTTTATGGAATCTTGTCTTAACAAGGCAAAACGAACCTTCTATCGTGTGAATAATAGCACCTGCACTTTGTCAAAGAATATTTAAGTACTTCCATTTTTCTCAGGCTTTTTAGGCATTGCTAATATACTTAAACTTTTGAATATTAATGTAGTATTTTCATATAACAATATTGTGAAAAATATCATAGTTAAAAATAGCCCTACCAATAATTCAGGCATTATCTATAAAATTGGTTGTAAACAATGTGATTCCTTTTACATTGGTCAGACGGGAAAGGATTTGCACACGCGTGTAAAACAGCATCAATATTCCGTTAGAACGGGACAGTCGTCCAGTGCCCTTTTTGTCCATTTGTCAGAGTTATCCCACTTTATTGATTGGAATAATGCTTCAGTTTTGTTTCACTCTAGCAACATTGCTAATAGAAATATTCTTGAGTCTGCTATTATTCAACTTACAAATAACTTTAACATGAGCCAAGTTCTTTTTCCACTTGATCCTGTTGTTTTGAATTCGTTCAGAACAGATTTAGACAAGAAGGGCAGAGTGCTAAAACTTTGGTAGTTTTCCCTTATAAATTTGTATGCTCCTCTTATAATTTTTATTTTTATTTATTTTTTTTTGTGACATATATAATTCAGGCATTATCTATAAAATTGGTTGTACACAATCCATTTCATCCTGTTTTGAATTCGTTCAGAACAGATTTAGACAAGAAGGGCAAAGTGCTAAAATTGGTAGTTTCTCCTTACAAATTTTTATGCTTCTCCCACAATTTTTATTGCTATATTTATTATATATATATATAATTTTTTTTTTTGTGACCTATATATATATATATATATATCGAACTCTTTATTTACTTGAGTGTTCTTGAGGATGTCATTAGACGAAAGCGCTTGAGCATCATTGTGTTCCCTTTCCTTCGTGGTTTTTTTCATATATATATATATATTATATAATATATATATATATATATATCCCCGCAAGGGGGTTCTAAGCTCGTGCTCTTGAGTGCTCTTTGTGCTCGTTTGTACGTGCTTGTTCCTGGAGGTTTCACGTGCGCCCTCCCGGCCCTAGCACCCAAGGATGATGGGGCTCGACCCTGCAGTCCTTGTCATCCTTGGTCTTTTTCCACTTCGACTGTCCCCTCCACCCTTTCTTTTTCCTCTGTCTTTCCTCTCACTTTTTCTTTGTTTTTCCGCTGAGATATGCCCTTTAAATAGAGGCGAATCGGTTCTTCCTGAACTAAAAAAAAAAAAAAATATAATATATATATATGATGAATAAAACCACGAAGGAAAGGAAACACAAAAAGGTGCTCAAGCGCTTTCGTCTAATGACATCCTCAGGAACACTGAAGTACATAAAAGGTTACGGCCTATATATAGGTTACAGAAAGAAAAAAAAATAAATAAATAAATAACATACATACACACAAACATATATATATATATACATATATATATATAATATATATATATATACATACATACATACTTATCTACACACACACATATATATATATATACTGTATATATATATGCAATAAACAGAGAAGTAAAAATAAAAATTAAAAATGAAAGGATTAACAACGAGGCATACAGATTTGTAAGGAAAAATATCGATTTTTAGCACAAGATCAAATGAATTATAAAAATACAAATTTATATTGGAAATCTGCCCGGGTTCTAACACTGCCTTTTATAGTCAAGTTTCGATATATATAAAAATAAAATGAAGATTAAAAGTTAATAAAGTAGCATACAAGTTTACCAAAGATTTAGCGTCCTACCCTTTTTATCTAAATCTGTTTTGAAGGAATTCAAAACAACAGGATCGAGTTGAAAAAGACCTTTGCTTATGTTGAAGTTATTTGAAAGTTGGATAATGGCAGACTCAAGAATATTTCTATTAACAATGCCAAACATAATTTTGTAACCGTTATTCCCCAACCTTGGATCCAACCTTTGTTTGATGAAATTTACAAAGAGTTGCGTCGGAGAACTACTTCACTTCGTAACATTTTGGATCGAAAAATTAAGAGTCTCATTCGAAATAGTCAGTGGAGTAAAAAAGCAAGCTCAAAGTGTGTTTTGAACCTTTCTTCGAAAAATATTAGTGACGATGCAAAAAGTGCCCTTGGATATGGTATGTCCTTTTTTATTGTTAAAAAACCTTCAGCTTTACAAATTTGTTACAGTCTCGCGTGTTTTGAAAAACAGTGTAATCTCCCTCAGTATTTGTTTAACATAGTTAAAGGCCTCGTTTATAGTGCGGCGAATGGTAATTACGAAGATAACTTTCCTAAACGTTTTCGCGATGGCCTCTCACAATTAAAAAAAGATGGGGAGCTCCATATTACTAAAGCAGACAAGGCTAACACCATAGTTATTATGGACAAAGTGGACTACATCGGAAAGATGAACGAGCTTCTCCAGGACCCCGCCACATACAGCAAACTTAGGAAGAACCCGCAGGATGACGTCATCAAATCATTTAATAGTGGCTTGAAACGCATTCTCAAAGATCCTAAGGACTTAATTCCGCTTTTCATGTCCACTTCACCTTCTCTGCCCTACCTTTACGGTCTTATTAAAACCCACAAACCTGGCAACCCTATGCGCCCTATTATTAGCTCGGTGGGCTCTATTACTTATAAACTCTCCAAATGGCTTGTCAAAGTCTTGTCCCCCATTCTCGGAACTATCTCTGATTCACATGTAAAAAATTCCATGGATCTTACTGAAAAATTGAATAATGCACGTACTGAAACTAACGATAGATTGATCAGTTTTGACGTTTGTTCATTGTTTACAAAAGTGCCGATTGATGATGTGCTTGACATTCTCTCCCAAGAATTACATAAGTATGACCTGCCACTACCTTCACACATTGTTTTAGAGCTTATTAAGCTTTGCATCAAAGACTGTAAATTCACTTTCAATAACGAGTATTATCAACAAGTGTTTGGGATGGCCATGGGCAACCCCTTGTCGCCCCTCCTCTCCAATATTTATATGGAGTTTTTCGAAATTACTTACATTCCGAGAATCCTGGGGGTTGGCATCCCTTGGTTGCGGTACGTCGACGATATTTTGTGTATCTGGCCCATGAATCGTGACCTGGATAACTTCCTCCTTCAGTTAAATGATCAAGTCCCCTCCATTAAGTTTACTTTAGAAGTGGAACAAGACAATTCAATCCCATTTTTGGATGTGCGTGTACATAGGGAAAGCCCAGGTTTTAAGTTTAGTATCTATCGGAAAACAACAAACAATTTGTCCTACGTACACTTTTACTCGGGACATGACACCCCCACTAAGAAGGCCATTTTTTCATCAATGTTTCTCCGCGCCCTTAGGATCGCCAGTCCGGAATACATCGATGCCGAATTGGAAAAAATCAACGGTATTGGAAGTGATCTGTGTTATCCATCTGCATTTATGGAATCTTGTCTTAACAAGGCAAAACGAACTTTCTATCGTGTCAATAATAACACTCGTACTTTGTCAAAAAATATTTTAGTACTTCCATTTTTCCCGGGCTTTTTAGGCATTGCTAATGTACTTAAACTTTTGGATATTAATGTAGTATTTTCATATAACAATATTGTGAAAAATATCATAGTAAAAAATAGCCCTACCAATAATTCAGGCATTATCTATAAAATTGGGTGTAAACAATGTGATTCCTTTTACATAAGTCAGACGGGAAAGGATTTGCACACACGTATAAAACAGCATCAATATTCCGTTAGAACAGGACAGTTGTCCAGTGCTCTTTGTGTCCATTTGTCAGAGTTATCCCACTGTATTGATTGGAATAATGCTTTAGTTTTATTTCACTCTAGCAACATTGTTAATAGAAATATTCTTGAGTCTGCCATTATCCAACTTTCAAATACTGTAACTTCAACATAAGCAAAGGTCTTTTTCAACTCGATCCTGTTGTTTTGAATTCCTTCAAAACAGATTTAGATAAAAAGGGTAGGACGCTAAATCTTTGGTAAACTTGTATGCTACTTTATTAACTTTTAATCTTCATTTTATTTTTATATATATCGAAACTTGACTATAAAAGGCAGTGTTAGAACCCGGGCAGATTTCCAGTATAAATTTGTATTTTTATAATTCATTTGATCTTGTGCTAAAAATCGATATTTTTCCTTACAAATCTGTATGCCTCGTTGTTAATCCTTTAATTTTTATTTTTACTTCTCTGTTTATTGCATATATATATATATATATATATATATATATATATATATATATATATATACTGGTCAAAAAAAGAAACGCAATTTTTGAGATTTATTAATAAACATGAGGACTCAGTATATAGTAAATGATTCTTTAACATAACAGACAGTCAATAACGCGTATGGCCACCCTAGCCACAATGCAGGCTTGGAGTCTGGCCCTCATCGACCTCAACAGTCTCTGCAGGAAAGCAACAGGGATGGCCCTCCACTCTTCAATAATTGCATTGGTCAGTTCCCTGATGTTCTGCGGCTGATGCTGACGTCTGCGAACTCGCCGTTCAAGTTCATCCCATGCGTGCTCTATCGGTGACATGTCTGGGCTGAAGGCTGGCCATGGTAAGGTCTAAGGTCTGCACCTGTTGTCCCTGCAGGTACGCCTGCACTATCCTGGCTGCATGAGGTCTGGCATTGTCCTGTTGCAGGAGCACCAATTCTGGATGTTGCCTCATGAATGGAAGAACATGTGGGTGAAGAATCTCATCCCTGTTGCGCTGGGCAGTCAGAGCTGATAGGCCCACGATAGGTCACGGTGCTGATAGGCCCATTGCAGGCGTCGTTGCTTTCTTGCATCAGTGAGAAAAGGACCTCTGTAAGGCCTGCGGGATCGGAGTCCTGCATTACGGAGTCGGTTTCTGACGGTCTGGTCGCTAATTCTGTTGTTGTGGATACCAGGTGTCTCTCTGGCTGTCTGACGAGCATTCCGCTGCCGATGACGCAGGTGCTGCAGTACAATGTGGCGATCCTGGCGTTGGGTCGTCACACGAGGTCGCCCACGTCTTGGCAGGTCCTGAACACTTCCTGTGGCATTGTACCGTCTAACAAGCCTAGAGATTGTGCTGGGATGCACATGCATTCGTTGTGCAACTTGGACAGCAGACATGCCTGCATCCAACATGCCCAAGGCACGACCTCTGTTGACCTCTGAGAGTCGTGGCATGCCTCAATCGCGGGAAAAAGTTTGGTTTTCTCAACGGGCAGTGTGTATTCTGTGAAGTCAAAGAAAAAATGCATGCCTTCATAAAGAATACATTCAATTTAATCTCTGTTTATTGTTTGTAACAAAATGGCGTCTTAGCCGGGATTAGTCAGGTTTAAAAACATGCACCTTTTATGTACTTCAGTGTTCCTGAGGATGTCATTAGACGAAAGCGCTTGAGCACCTTTTTGTGTTTCCTTTCCTTCGTGGTTTTATTCATCATAAATATTTTTCACGTGTTACTTTCGTGAAATAATTTTCATATATATATATATATATATATGGGATGAATTTCACAATAAAACACGTGAAATGAATGAATGCTGCAAACCCACAAGGAAAAAGAAAAACGATTCCAAGGCCTTTCGTGTATTCAAAGCTACACCTCGTCAGGGAATGAAGTTAAAAGGCGAGAAGCCCATATATATATACAACGTACAGGAAAAACAAAACAATTAGCACATACTTAACAAGGGTTAATGAGAGGCAAAAGAAATTTTAACATGATATCGTCAATTTTATAAGTCCCCGAGCTGTTATTGAAATTGTTTTTAAAATGAATAAATGCACATTCTAGAATATTTCGTTCTATTATATCTCTGTTTTTAACAAGCGCTTTAGAACTATCCCACTTGATGCTATGGTTACATCTATACATATGGTTAAATAAAGCATTGGAAGTACTAGCTGTTCTACAAGCATATTTATGCTGTTTTACCCTAATATCTAACGTTTTACCGGTTTGGCCTATATATACTGAGTTACATTGTGTACATCCGATCGAATACACACAACCAACAACATTATCAGGGCTATTCTTTATTAGGCGTGATTTAACAGTATTATTATACTTAAAGATTACATTAATGCCAATTGCTTTAAGTACAGTTGGAAGGTATTGAAAATTAACATGGTAAGGTAGGCTAAGGATATTTTTACGCTGAAATTCCTTTACAATTACATTATTATAATACCTATTCTTGGCTTTCTTAAGACAGTTATCTAAAAATGAAATAGGATAACATAATTTAGTACCAATATTCATGATATTGCATAACTCGGAATCTAAAAATTCAGGACTGACAACTCTCAATGCTCGAAGAAACATAGCAGAGAAAATAGAGGATTTAATCGAAGGATGATGGTCAGAATAAAAATGCACGTAAGAGTTATTATTAGTAGGCTTACGGTAGACTTCATATTTGAACTGATTAGAGCATCTCCAAATTTTTAGATCAAGAAAAGGTAGGCTTCCCTCATTTTCTTTTTCAACTGTAAACTTAATAGATGGGGCTAAATTGTTGAGCCTACCAAGAAATAAGTACACATCCAAATTATTAGGCCAAAGGCATAAAATATCATCTATATACCTGTACCAAACCAGGTTAAAATTAACAATCGTAGGCAAAATTCTACTTTCAAAAAATTCCATATATAAATTAGCTAGTACAGGTGAAAGGGATTTCCCATAGCTCGGGGACTTATAAAATTGACGATATCATGTTAAAATTTCTTTTGCCTCTCATTAACCCTTGTTAAGTATGTGCTAATTGTTTTGTTTTTCCTGTACGTTGTATATATATATGGGCTTCTCGCCTTTTAACTTCATTCCCTGACGAGGTGTAGCTTTGAATACACGAAAGGCCTTGGAATCGTTTTTCTTTTTCCTTGTGGGTTTGCAGCATATATATATATATATATTATATATATATATATATATATATATATATAATATATTTTGTTGAATCTCTCAGAAATATAAGAGCAATCTCACTGGTATGTTTCTCAAGGAGTTTGCGGGTATGCTCTGTTCTCTAGGTAATACTTGTTTTTAGAGCCGTAAAAGGGATACCAAGATTAAGGGGATAAGTGGGATGGAAGAATGAACCTCGCTAATTGTGAACAGTGAGGCTTTGTGTCAAATTAGCCCTACTCCGTAATTGTTTTTGTATACTGTAGTTCCTTTTCAAATAACTAAAATCCAGCCACCATAAATTAAGAATATTTCTTTTTGTTCATATACATATTTTATGCATATTTAATCTTTTCAGTAAAGTTTAAACAATTACCAATTTGTTTATCTTTACTTAAGCATTGTATAGAGCTATAATATATGTATGTATTTACAAAATGAAGTACAGGAAGGCTGATAATTTAAAAAGGGAGAACTGCAACCTGAAAACATATTCCGTCATAACAGAAAATTTAAAAATTTTCAAAACATGTTATGATTTAGTTGTTTTAATCACTGAAATTCAGGCAAGGTGAACCAAACGGATGTATTATTATTATTTATTATTATTATTATTATTATTAGCAGCCATTTATTATTATTTATTAATAGCAGCCATGAAAGATCACTTACAAGTTTTAAATAATCGAATTAGCCCTCCTATAAGCACACTTATCGAATTAATTTAGAAATTAACTTTACCGAAATTAGTTTCGTTATAATACCAAGATAAAGCGACTTATGACTCACCCTGTATATAACCAAACGCTTAGTGCCATTTAGAATGTTGTTTTCAAAAGTGATGAAGAATCGAGATTAATAATCTGAGAAGCGTGACTGATATAAAATATAATGGCTGAGAAATAAAGATGTTCGTAAAAATTTGTTTGGTGTGGGAAAAGCCCGCTGTGTTAGTGTTGTCATGTGGCGAAAGTGAGTAATGAAAGATCTAGTAAAATGGTATATAATAAAGAAATAAAGGAAGTGGGGAAGACATAATTCGACACCATGATTGAACCTAGGATTGATAGAAATGGAAATTAAAGAGCTGCCAAGAAACGGGAGATAATGAAAGCAGTTTGTGACGGAAATGTCAATGAAAAACTTATTCTGACCCGACCATTCATAACATGTACAATTTCAACCTTTTCAAGAAGAGCACTATATCAACTTTTGAGGTTGGGGAGGTACTTTATTTTCAGTAATGCTGCCGTGTGTGTGCGCGCGCGCGCAAGGTTTTCAGATATCCATGGTGTGCCTATCAGTAGCAAAGCGAATGGGAAGGTCATTGTGTAATGAAGGAATAATTGTAACCCCTTTTACCCTAAATGAACATTATTTTTATGTAAGAAATAAAGTGAATAAAACAAATATAATTTTCATCCCCCCATTTTCGTGGATGAAAATGGGGGATGAATTGCTATAAATGCTAACTATTAATGGCACCTAATAAGACGTTATATGTCGCATTATATGCATATGCAAATGTAATAGCAATATTATAAATTATTGTCATGAGCACCAGTGTATATTTATCATGGAATTTAGCAGTCAGTTATTTGTCTTGTATTTCACAAACATATTTTGTTATCAGTTTATGTACATTGACCTCTGTTGTCTAAAGGTAATAAAAGATTTATTTCGATTAAACATACGTGTGATATTATGTTACATGAAAGGTTAAATATTATAAATAGTTTGTATTGCGTTTCTTATTTCTGCAAAAAAAATGTTTAAATAAAGAAAGACAAAATGATTAAATACAATCGAGTTATTTTCAACATGCTGAGAAAAATTTAAAAAAACGGGTAAATGGTAAATTACGACATTGATATATTACACGCAACAGCTACTCAGAGTATTGTTTGATTCGCTGTTTGAAGGCGAAGTGTCCCCCACCCCCACACTATTTTAGATCAATCGATACCCCTGGAGCTGTTATAGGGTGGGGCACGGGAATCAAGTGTTTTTTGAATAGCTAGTAATCGGCCATTAGGAATGGGAGGGGCGTGCGGTAGGTAGCATTCCATTCCTGGGTTCATAGCATTTAACTTTAACTAACACTCACCTTTATCTTTCAGGTGCCATCATGGAGCAGTGGACGTTAGAACACCGCATGTTCGCGTATGATCATTTTGTTAGGAGTGGCGAGTCAGTGACAGCAGTTCAGCGTGCGTTTCGCCGCAGATTCAACATTCATCGAAATGACTCTGTTCCCGCTCGTGACACAATCTTACGTTGGGTTAACAATCTTCGAACAGGAGGCTCAATAATGAAAACAAAACCGAAGGGGCCGCAACGCACTGTGCGTACTCCAGAGAACGTTGAAAGGGTCAGACAAGCGATGTTGCAAAGCCCAGGCCTCTCTGCTCGGAGACATTCAGCTGCACTCGGAATCAGCAATCGTACTGTTAGACGGATTTTGCATGAAGAATTACATTTTCACCCATACAAGTTAGCGATGGTGCAGGAATTGAATGTAAACGATTGCCCCCAACGACTGAATTTTGCACAGGAAATGCTTGCACTTTATGAGCAGAATGAAAACATGATGGTGGTAATGAGTGATGAAGCCCATTTCCACCTTAATGGGGCCGTCAACAATCAAAACTGTCGGTATTGGGCTGCTGAAAATCCGCGACAACTCCATGAAAAACCGCTGCATAGCCCTAAGGTTACAGTTTGGTGCGCGGTGGGAAAGTTTGGCGTCATCGGTCCCTATTTCTTCGAACAAAATGGGGTTACCGTTACCATAACATCTGGGCGTTACATTGAGATGGTGAACACCTTTTTCATCCCTGAGTTACGAAGAAGGCGTATTGCTCGTCGACATTTGTGGTTTCAGCAAGATGGGGCCACGCCACACACCGCCAGAGCGTCAATGGCTGTTCTTCGCCCCCTGTTTCCCAACCATCTCATTTCGAGATTTGGTGACATTGCATGGCCCCCTCGGTCCCCTGACTTGTCCACATGTGACTTCTTTCTATGGGGGTACCTCAAGTCACGTGTCTACGAGGACAAGCCCCGTACATTAGATGCATTGAAGGAAGCGATCCGTCAACAAATCATCCAAATCAACAGAGACCTGCTGGGAAGAGTGGAGGCCAATTTTCGTAAACGCCTTCAACAATGCGTCGACGGCCAAGGACATCATATGCCAGATATAATTTTCGGTACATGATTATTATGACATGAAATGCTATGTTCTTACGAATGTTGTTCTACCAATATATTTTCTTTACAAAAATAAATATCATTTTCCTGATTATTCCAAAAACACTTGGTTCCCGTGCCCCACGAGAATGAAAAATGGTAGAAAAGAAATTGATTAATGAGAGTAAAGAGGAAAGTAAGAAATTGTAACAAAATAAGTAATTAAAATATAATGAAAAAAGTTTGATTTACTACATTATTATTAAATTATACAGGCCTGCGATGGTTTTTTGTTCGAAATATTTTATCGCTTATATAGTAATTTTTGCACGCTGATTCCGAAAATAATATTCATTTTTCGCCATCACGTACAGATTTTTCACAAAATGTCATATTTCATATTACATACGTAATTAATTTTCATTAAATTTTGATTAAAAACTACTGCCTATAAATGCTTGGTTTCACCAAGACATCAAAGAAATGGAGATTACTACTGGATGTTGAAACGGGATATTTTTACATAAAAGAAAAGGAACAGCGCGTACATTCGAGACTAAAAGGCATAGATAGATCTCGCAAGAAAACTCGGGACAAATAAAGATGAATATGTAATTGACGTTAATAGTCTTCTTTCTTTTTAAAGTTGTTTGCGTTTGTAATTAGTATAACAAAGCGAAATAGGTACCTAATGTAAATTGAAATAAATAATATTTATGTTGTTGTTTTTCCCTTCCAGTTTGGTTTGCGGAAAATCCTTACGTGATAAAAAAAAAAAAAATGGACACCTTATTCGAAATCAGCGTAGTCGAATTATATAAAATCCGTTATTAGTAAGAAAACAACTCTTACGAAATTCTCATTCGCAGGCCTGTGTTATAAATCCGCATTCGCTTTCTCCTGTCGTGTTCATTATTGTTGTTTCAATTTAAATAAAAATCGGGAAATAGTGATAAATGGTAGTCATATTCCCACTTCCTCGCTTTGTTCGTTCTTCTAAATTTCAATGGCAGCCACGCTAACCAGTCTCCCCGATTATAGAATTAAAAATGAGTGTAAAAAAGTAGAAAGAGTGGTGGTAAACGAAGAGAAAAGAAAAGCGGTCAAGATAAACATGTAATTTCACTCACAATACCACTAAACTCTCTAAATGGGATGACTGGTGGAAATGTATATAAATAATAATTAAATTAAGTGGAATTTTTACATTGAAAAATAATTCCTTGAAATTTTTTTAACACATTTTGGCAATGCTCAGTAAATTCGTTAAGTTACACGTTAAAAATATTTAATAAATGGGTAATTCCAGAACAAATAGACAAATGAAAGTGTCAAATGTACACTCCACCATCTCCAAAATTCATGAAACTTGGTGTGAGGGTTGGTTTTGGTCCAAATTACAAAAATCTGAATTTTTTTGAAAATTGGTCAAGTTGGTCAAATTTTATGGCTTGACCAAATTTTGGCAAAATGAAAAAACCAACAATTTTCAAACGTAAATATCTCAGCTGCTAATTGTGGTAGCGTAATAAGTCTTAAATGATAAAATATGTAAAATTAACTGTAGTTTTTAAATATGTATCATTTGTTTAGGGTAACAAAAATAAAATTATGATTTTTTGGAAAAAATGTCAATTTTTTTTTGCGATTTGGCAGCGAAGATATCATTTTTCGAAAAAAAGACAAAGAATAAAAAATGTTTATTTGATGTATGTACACTATAATAAGTAATAAAAAGTCAGCTTATAGTTTATTATAAGGCTCAAAACTGAGTTTGAAATTAAGTAATAAAATGTTTTTTCAGACGACGAAGATTTATTACAGACTTTGTTGGTCCAAAAAAAGAGAATTTTCAATTCATATAAAAATATATGTAGATAAACCAAAGGAGAAAAAATCTTTTAAAATATATGTACAATGTACATACATAACCTCTCTTATATTTAGGGACAGAATATATTGACAATAATAATGTTTAATTTATAAAGCGCTTATCAGAGTATAAAATACTCTTCCTAATACTACACATACACAAGTCTTTGAGAATGAATTAAGAGACAGTATTCTCATCCAGTGAATCCAAATTTTAGACACTAATAATATAATAATAAGAAAAAAGAATTTGAAAAGATTTTTATAACTATTAAGTAGATACACAAATCTTAGATGAAAATTTTAGAAATATTATATAGACAATCTTAAATAGTATACATTCGATAGAATTTATTTTATCTTCTTTGAAAAGTTATTTAATTCTTGAAGTGGAAAAATGTATTGTATTCTTGTTCCTTCTCGTAAACTTGCTTCAATACTCCCAAATATATTTTCTGTTGGAACGTGACAAACATCATCTTGTGCAGGAAAAACGTATGAGGGACATACGCCCGAAGGATGGACAAATTTTATCAGAAAATCATCATATTCACAGTCAAAGGACTGGACTAATCTGAGCCATAGTTTATTTTCATACATACAACCCACAAAAGAGCCTGTTTCAATTTCGCGTTGAGAGACAGTATTATGTTCTTGAACCGAAGCAGAAACTCTAATGAGCTCTCTTATTTCGACTGACTGTACTCTGAGAGAGTGGATAAACCTTCAACGAATTCTTGGAAATTGGGACGAAGCGATGTAATTGTTGAGTACAGTAGTATAGCCGCAAAAGAGGAGAGTGCAAGAATGTTGCAGGTTATTATGTAATGTTGCAAAGGGTTGCAAAGGGGTGGGGTTGTTGCAAAGGGGGGTGGGGGGAAAACTTGGAGGCGGCGTTATCCCCCAAGAGAGGAGGAGAGAAAGGAGGAGAGGTGTTCACCTGGCAGGAGCCAAGTGCACATTAAGACTTCAGCCGAGTTGGCGTTGTTTTATAGGCTCCTAATCAGCCAGTTGGCGTAAATGGCTTGAGTTGCCAGATACCGCGATACCATTGTATACATTATTATAGACTCCTAATCAGCCAGTTGGCTGTAAATGGTTGTCAGATACCTCTTTTTAGCAGTACCATTGTATACATTATTATAGACTCCTAATCAGCCAGTTGGCTGTAAATGGTTGCCAGATACCTCTTTTTAGCAGTATTATTGTATACATTATTATATACGCCTAATCAGCCAGTTGGCTTAGAAGGCTTAAATGTTGCCAGATACCGCAATACCACTGTAACATTATTATATTTCGAATACCGGTAGTAGAAGGCATAACAATAAACAACATTGCATCATTCTGTTTATTATAAATATATAGAAAATAAATATACATTTGAGGAATATGCATATAACAGAAATATATACACACAATTATGGTGATATATAAAATAAAATATACATTTCAAATAAATATACACTTCAATAGAAATATGTACATAACAGTACAGGAGAAATACACACACACACACACACACACACACACACAATTATGGAGATATATTTATAAAATAAATATACATTTCAAATAAATATACACTTAAATAGAAATATGTACATAACAGTACAGGAGAAATATCACGCAAAATATATATATATATATTATATATAAACACACAATCAATAGAAATATGCGTATAATCAGTACAGGAGAAATGTCAAGCAAAATATAAATACAATTCACTTTTTTTCAAAATACTAAACTCGGTCTTAATCGAGTTTACAATTACATCATTATTGCTCTGCATTACGCAGTATATGCGGCTTAATAATATTTCACCGCTTAAAGTATAGGGAAACCTGTACTCGATATGAAGGGCTTTCATATCGTTCAGTACTATTTTTGTTCCCACTTTACAACCGATTGGTAAGTCATCTTTAAACACGTCTAGAATACAATCAAAAGCACGCACAAAGAGTTCATCGTTAGCTACATTATTAAACACAAGTTTATAAGAACGCTTTTCCAATCGAGGGTTTATTTCTACCGACTCGAGCTTTTCAATCGTGAACTCACTCAACATAGCGGCAATTGAAATAATCTTCTAAATCGTTACGACAACTGCGCGTTATATAAAGAAATAGTTCTTCAGGGTGAACGGTGTAGGTGAGCTCAGCCTTGTACCGATCAATTGCTTTGTACCAAAGTTCATGGTATTTCAAAGAGTCTAAACTTTTTAAATAAACATCCAGCACTAGACCATTCTCACCAGTCCTACACTCGGTAAACCCATCGAGCAGAGCGGTGTATGCGTATTCAAGTACTGTATCAAAATAAAGCATGTCCGTAACACGCGTCTAATATAGGTTTCAGCTTACGGAATCCGACGATTTCAAACATTCTGTCGAGGATGAAACGGTTTCGCGTAGGAATAAGAGCGTTATTATCAGAAGCATTCTTCCACATCAACCGTATATCAATGCTCGGCCGATCGTTATTTATACACAACGTACAAACGGCGTATGAGGGTGCGTCACTAATCTGCTCTCTTGTACCTACGTTAGCAGGTATTTTATAACGATCTTCACTCCACTTCTCAACTATATCAAAGATTCTATTCATCCTCGATACTTAAATAAACCCGTTTGTTTGTCGGTCTACATTCCGTTTCCAGTACATAGCTAATGGTACCGGAATTACGCCTGAACACGCGCAACGATTTCGTCACGGACACATCGTACGAGGCGTTGAGAATGCTGCTCAAAGGAAGTTCCATCGTATTCGAAGAGCGCACGTCCACTCGGCTCAAGCTCTGAGATAACTATGAGCCGTGTGAGGCACGCAGGTAGGCAGGAATGGTTCGACGGGCGGCTGACTCGATGATACGTGAATGGGCTTGTTCCGCGAGTCGAATTGTTGTACCGGTACAAGAATATCACTACCAGCCTACGCACCAGACATTTTGGATAAGAACTAGGAACATTTTATGTTTTACTAAATATCTCCACACTCCGGCGCACTATTTGAGAGGAACATATGTTCATATTTTTCCTTTCTGCCCATCAAACGATACTCGTCTCTAAACTCTGTTAAAAATTCACGCAGGGCACTAGCCACAACCTCACTACGAACCTCATCATGATATACGTTAATATAGTGATAAAAATACTTAAGATTGTCCATGATCACGAGATTCACATTTCCAGTCGTAGGGTTTGTAATCGACATGGTGTAGCATGACGTAATACCGCTTGTCCACCACCCATCAGCAAGACTCATTATCCATACCTGCTGCTTCTCTTCTGCACGCGTTGTTTCTTTTACTTCACGGTGTATGTGAGACTTTATAAAGTTTAGCTCTGCAGTATACTTCAGCACATCGTCTGTGCAACGAAAGCCTTCAACGGTCTCACCAGAACAACCGTAGAGTATTTGTACATCTTGGAACTTCGCACAATCCAATGTGTTTTTAAAAGAGGCATAGGAGGGATGAATAGGAAGTTTTTCGGTATCCACCACATCCTGGCACTTTACTGAATACCATTTCGTAAACGTTGTACAAGCAATATTAAAGGTAGCCATTTGAATACACGTCTGATCTGAATACACGTCTGATCTCTCGGGCTTACTGCGGTCGACTGACCACGCAGGGATTCCCAGATAGCATGACTCACGGTCTTACAGTGGGCGGAGCTTAGAACTTTCACACACACACACACACACACACACACACACACACACACAGGAGAAAGTGAAACGCTATTTGAAACATGATTTATTTAACAAACGAGATATTCAAGTTATATATATTTACAAATACGATTTAATAAACGAGATAGTCAAGTTATATATATTTACAAATACGATTTAATAAACGAGATACTCAAGTTATATATATATATATATATATATATATACAAATAGATACGATTATATACAAGACGTGTGAGTTAGAAGCATCATTGGTATCCAAAGGGTACGGTATCATAGGTACCAGGTATCTGTAACGTTTCCTATAGGTGTTACGGCACACCATCGTACCCCTAAGTTCCTTCACGCCCCCCAGCTTCTGCGCCCGAAAATTGTGGGTGCCTACAATTAGTTGGGGAGGTTGTTCATCCAAACATACTAGATCCTTCAACGACTCAAAGTTACAACCTCCCGATTCGCATGGTTGAGCGTAATACCCTTTGCCTTCACGATATATTTCATTTCCTCCCCCACCCTGACCCGTACCCCATAAGTCTTAGGTCCTGTTGAGGCAAAAGAGTCGGCGTATGCGTTGTCCCCATACTCATCCTTGATCTCATCAGTGAGCTCGCCGAGGAACTCCCCAATAGTGGGCATGTATTCACCCTCCTCTGTGAATATCACGCTATCTGTATCGGCATACAATACTCTCCGCCCAAGAGAATGCAATAGACCCCAAAGTTTTATACGGGCGTAGGCTGTTGTGAAGCTGGCCACAGGTATGTTTGTAACCCTTGAGGTATCTGTGGCAAATTCAGTGTTGTTGTACTTTATTACGTAAGTATTACCTACATTTACGATCTCCATGACCTCTTTATCGGGGGCATTGGCATAATCCCAGACATCGCTATAACTTTGTGCCAAATGAATGCTCCCTCTGCCGGTATTCTGCGCAAATTTTCCCCATAGACTGTTTAGACACAACTTTGCACTAAAGCGCTTGCCAGGATTCTTTACAATTTGGACACGATCAAGTTGTATACCTTCGCGGTCGCGGTAACGTTGAATATAGGCAGACTTTTCATCTTCGGTATCAACTCCTCGCGGATACCCTGATGCCTCAACCTTATCCTTCAAAAAGGTGTTTATATATGGTGTGAAAAGGTTGGGTAGCTTCTGAAACCTCCACACCTCATGTATCTTCAGTATTCTATAACCATGGCGCACGGCTAGGGCCAACTCAGGACTTGTATATACGCCTCTGATCTTACGCTGGTGGGGTATATGGTTACATTCGCCGTTATCCTCTTCCGCGCACTTCACGCACAGGGGAAACATGAGCTTGTCGTCGATAACGACAGGTAAGATCGGCATCCATAAATTGCGTGGGGGGAGTACGTCTACGAAAGAGATCCCAAAGTAACGATCATTCAAATTTTTTGAAAATTCATTGATGGATGGTAGGCTAGGTCCCACCAGTTTCTCAGGAGCGCCCACGGGGTACGGATGGCTCTTCATCACGTATGGGTATAAAGAACAGAAATCGTAGTAATGGAGCTTCACGCCCTCCGTAGGTGGGAAGTATAGTCTGAAAGGATTTGTACGTCCTCCAAACAAGCTATCACCACATTTGAGAGGATCCAGCACCATTGAACGCTTGATCGCTTTTATTTCCTCACGGTACACCTCGTCTGTCTCCATCCGTGCATCATATTCATGCTCCCACAAGACTTTGTGAGTGAACTGTGATCCTATAAGTTGATCGCGGGTGCGGGTCGATGCAAGACAGTCGGCAGGAGACCTACCGTGGATATCTCCGGTGACTCCGCACTCAGGACGGGGGCATCCATGCCACCAGCAACCGTTAAAGGAGTACACAGTCTTCACACCAGTGACACGGTTTTCACTTAACCCATCAACCCAAAAAACACGTCCATTAATCTTAATGGGTACTTCACCCGTGTTGCGGGCGTGCTTTATGTATACACCTGTCTGTTGCTGTAGGTGTATGAGCCAGTAAATAGCCTTGTGCCCGTAACTGCGGGGATTGTTTCGGTGAATAATGGCTAAGGTGTCTTTCGGCATGAAGTTATTCTTGAACACCGTAAAACATAATGATGCGATGGTGGTTGCGACTTGCAGTGGATCGCATTTGAAACGGGCTATGTACATCCTTCTAAAGGCCTGGAAACATACTCTAAGCACGCGCACATCATTCACGCAATAACGCTCACATTCATCAGCTATATTATAAGGGTTACTTTCATTAAAACTGTCGTAGTATCGATCAAAGTCTTCACGTTCATCCATACAGTCAAAATAATGTTTGGGGGGTGGTGGGCCTACGTAGTTTAAAGTCTCGCTGGTGAGGAAAGTGTATGGGAAGTATCCTTTGGAAACTTCAGCTGCTACTCCCATCACCTTGGGTAGCTTTGCTAATTTACAAGGTGTGAATAATAAAGTATCTTTAAATTGTACATTGCCTCTTATCTGCATCTGTATTAATTTGTTGCCTCTTTTCAATGGATCACCTGTAAATATCTCAGAGGATTCGTGTTCAAGCAACTCCTTATAAAGGAACTGCGTGTCAAACTTTGCCCCGTTATGGGCGAGAATATACACAGTCATTTTTTTGAACTTGTCGGCTAACTTGACAATATAGGACACAAATAGTTTCACAGGACTATCGCTGACATTCGTTTTAAAAACGTTTGTCCGTTTACCACATTTGGGGCACTCGTCACATTCGATATCCATACACTCATCACAGATAGTCTGGCTCACAAGTAAATGTGGAATTACCTCTTTGGTTTCAGCGTTCGTATATGTTTCTATATCGTAGTATACAGTTATACAAGGGTTATTTTTAGGCTTAGCATCTTTCATATAACATACATGCTTTACTCCATCCGCCTTATATTCCTCCTGGCATGTAGGACAGTGAATTACGTCACACTTGTGCTTAAATTTTCCCCAATTATCCATTGTGTGAAACATACCACATTCACAGATTCTCATTTTCCTGCACGTGCCAATTGATTTATGGAAATCAAAACAGCTATATTATTGAAAAATGTGCGTCTACACACATCACAGTCTCTCTTCTCAGCTTCAACTACACGGCTTTCACATTTGGTGCTTTTACACTGCTCACATACCATGTGACATTCTTTACAATGTCTCACTATATCATCCGCAAACTCGAGGCACCCCTTACACAAATCATGATGTCTCCCATATTTTCGACTTTTGTCATAACTCGCGTAAAGCCACCTTATATTACGGATGGGGAGATACGTTGTCCCTGACAATCCTAAAATAAGTAGGGGCCTTGTACGATCTCTCACACAGCTTTTAAAAACATACACAGTCCTACGACGATCATCCAACCCAAACACAACTATGCGGACATTCATTTCCTGTTCTACCCTTCTCAGCTCTTCAGGACCCATATTACAGTCAAATTCAAGTTCACAGTCTACAGCTAGTTTACGGGCACGCTCCACGACTGTAGGCAACCAAATTTTTTGAGTTCGTGTATTTTGTACAGTAAACATACGTGCTAAGAGTACTGCTATAAAGCCGCAACCACGATCGACGTTTATATGCCGTCTATAAATAGCTTGAGAATTGAAGTTAAGAGTATACGGTATGGCACTATGACCCGCAACACGGTATACATGGTCAATATTTACCGTGAAGTTGTCCATATTGAAGGCTATACTACTTTGGGAGGCTTGCATTATACGCCCTAATATATATTCTACATCTTCAGCCGCCAAACGTCTAAATGGCACTATCGCCCAATAATCGTCTACATCACCGTCATCTAACCCGAATCCAGAGGACAGACTCGTCCTGACTTCACGCTCGTCACGATTCTGAAGAGCAAACTCTATAATATGCTCTACAACCCGGCGTAGTCCGCGCTCAATTCCACTGCTATACATGACTCTAGGGTCGACCCTGACTCTATACCGATTTCTAGTCAAGGCTGGGGTGGGGGCTGCGGACCGCACCAATTCCAGTGTTATACCATCCTCAACAGAACGGGGGGCGGAATTAGTGGATATATTAGCCGGAGGTGGTGCTGATGGGGGCCCTGTTGCGTAGGAGGTTGATGGTTGGGGCTCTATTATTGTAGACAACAGAACGGGGGGCGGCGGATGAATAAGGGGATATATTAGGTGCTGCTGGGGTTGTTGTTGCGTAAGAGGTTGAGGGTTGGGGATCTATTACCGCTGCAACAGACGCGTATTTCGGTCGCTTTATACCTGACGTGGATATCTCATACCTCCGCTTTGGACGTGTTACCGGTATCGCTGGTGAGGGTTCAGGGGAAGAGATCACAACTACACTGTCGTCGAGGTCATCCGTAATGATGGGCTGCTCTACCTCATCGTCATTCACGGTTCTGTGGGAGAGGAAATATAAGGATCAGCACTCAAAATTTGTAATATTTTGTAAATGACTCACAGGAGTGTGACGTGTTAGAAATGGACTCTGTAGAAAAATTCAGATTCACGAGCCCATCCACATGTATTATATCTGGATCTACAGGATGTGGTAAAACTGTGTTTATGCTTAAAATCATTAAAGAAAAGGGGGAGATGTTCTCGAAATTTGTGCATAAAGTTATATGGTGCTATTCGACGTATCAATCAGTGTTCAACGAGTACCAAGATGATATTTTGTTCCACAAAGGCGTATATGACGTTAATTCGTTAAAGGGAAATGAACATACAATCATTGTAATTGACGATCTCATGTTGGAGATGGATAAAACGTTTGCCGAGACATTTACAGTTTCTCCCACCATCTTAACATAAGCGTGTTTCTTCATCAATCAGAATCTATTTTTCAAAAATAGATACATGCGCGATGTGTCGTTAAATACGCAATATCTAGTCTTATTCGCGCAACGTAGAGATGTATCACAAATTGGGGTATTAGCCAATCAAATGTTCCCGAATCAGCGTAAGGAGTTTTTGGAAGTTTATAAAGAAGCTACAAGCACGCGTTACGGATATTTGCTTTGCGACCTTCATCCGCGAAACACGTTTAGAGTGCTTCTGCGAACGAATATATTTCCAAACGAGCCTGAAACGGTGTATATTCCAGAATGACAAAGAGACTAAAGAAATACCGTGAATTAATAAAAATCTATCATCGACTGCCTCGGGCAATGCAGCAGATGTTTATTAAAAATATCGATGCCGACTTTTTAAAATGCATCTGTGAAATCTGTCTTAACGTTATAAATTGCAATGTATCAATGAAAACCCATCAGAAGGCTCGCCTACGCCGCTACAAGAACATAATACGTGCACTCGCTCGTAAAAGCCAAACTGTAGCGAAGAAAAAACGAATTATTGTACAAACAGGAGGGTCATTTCTCCCCATCTTATTTTCAGTTTTGGGTCCTTTACTGACTAGATTAATATAATGAAGAAAGTGGTAGTGATTCCCCACGAGGTGTACGCCTCACTGCAAAGAGACACGTATCTAGATCCCCGTAAAAGCAGACTTAAAAGAATGGAAAGCGAATTGTTAGCCCTATTAAACAGTGAAAAAACACCTGATGAGAAAAGAATCTTATACCAAGAAGCTCTGCAGAAATTTCTTCACGAGTACGAAAATTATAAGAGCCCTACAGAGATAGTGTGACAACTTATAGGCACAGCACGGGGGACGATGGCGACATAGGATCTGTACCCGACGACACAGCTGACCAACCAAAAAGATTAGCCACACAACATATCGAACATGTATTAAAAAATACCCTCCCACTTACATTGAGGAGTAAAGGCTTAAGTCTTTATAATCTATTGAATGAGGATCCCGCCATACAATGGACCGATACAGGGGAGATCATTGTGGAAGGATCAAAGGTACAGGGATCGAATATCGTAGACATTGTCCATGATCTGGTGAGAAAGTGGGATAGGCCATCACCATCAGGATGGAAGCATATTAAAGCAAGACTACAACAAATAAATGTCCCTAAAACGTTGATAGGAAATCTGAACAGGTTAAAAGACTTGGAACATGCAACGCCTGTGACACAATTGAAGGCGCCGTCACCCCCGGCGGTAACACCTTTGAAGAGGAGCAAGAAGAGGTTAAACCAACTGCCTCTAAAATACGCAAATGGCTAACGTATTAACTAAACGCTATTATGACATTTCTACCCCATCCTCTTACGGCGGCGTAGATAGACTGTACAGATGTGTTTACGGAATAGGAAAAAAAGATGTTGAAAGATTTTTGAGGCAGCAGGACGCTTATACGCTTCATAAGCCTGAGAAAAAGGTTTAAAACAGCCAAGACAACGGCTTCCTCGATTGATTCTATTTGGCAAGCAGATTTAACAGACATGCAAAGATATTCTGTGTATAACAATGGTTACCGCTACATTCTCTAAAATACGCAAATGGCTAACGTATTAACTAAACGCTATTATGACATTTCTACCCCATCCTCTTACGGCGGCGTAGATAGACTGTACAGATGTGTTTACGGAATAGGAAAAAAAGATGTTGAAAGATTTTTGAGGGAGCAGGACGCTTATACGCTTCATAAGCCTGTGAGAAAAAGGTTTAAAACAGCCAAGACAACGGCTTCCTCGATTGATTCTATTTGGCAAGCAGATTTAACAGACATGCAAAGATATTCTGTGTATAACGATGGTTACCGCTACATTCTATTCATAATAGACGTATTCTCTAGATATCTGTGGCTAGTTCCTCTGAAAAATAAATCACCTGAAACAGTTGCTAAAGCCACCAAAACGCTAATGTTAAAAGAAAACAGGGTTCCTGGCTATTTTTGTACGGATATGGGGAAGGAGTTTATAGGCCGTGCTTTTCAGAATATGTTGACAGAGTTTAATATCAGCTATTACACAACCAATTCTATACATAAGGCTTCTTTAGCTGAAAGAGTTCAGCGCACCATAAAGGAACGCATGCACCGTTATTTTACACATAAAAACACATACAGATTTCTAGACATTCTGGAATCATTGGCATCATCCTACAACCGCTCACACCATCGCACGATTGGGGCAACACCTAACGAAGTTTTAGAAAGAGGTACGCTCCCGAGAAGAGATGGATCACCACCACCACCACCACACTGCGCGCTTCAAAATCAATGATTATGTAAGGCTGTCGCGTTCGGGGAATAAATTCGCAAAGGGTTTTGAGCAAGGATGGACACGCGAGATTTTTAAAGTTAGGGCTGTGAGACCTAAAGGTGAGATAATGATGTATTACATTGAAGATTTGAATGGGGAAGAAATCTCAGGAGGCTTTTACCGCGAGGAATTGCAGAAAGTTGCGTTTAATTTAGAAAAAAATGTGTTTAAAATTGAGAAAATTTTAGGAAGCAAAGGTTCAGGAAGGAGAAAAATGTACCTGGTGAAATGGCTAGGGTACCCAGAAAGCTTCAACACCTATATAAAAGCTGATGCAATAATGAAGCTTAAATAGTATGCAACATGGCTCCTAACCATTTCTACGTCACACTCCCGTCCTCCTCGTCCCTGTCTGTACACCCTAACAACACGCTAGCCAACTTTGTAACAGAACTCCATGGGCACATTGAATTGGGTCGTGATTCGTATGAGGTGGGGATATGCGAAATTCAGCTGGACACCGTCTTTTTAAATATTGAACATAAAGAAACCGTTTTTACGATTCTTAGAGACATTGACGAGTGTGAAAAAGCTGGGGTAGCTATGGATGAAACTATGCGCATCGCTCGGACTAAGATTGCACGGTATTACAGTACAGAAGTAAGACTAGGGCCGGGTCAATATGGTTCGGCCGAGGATGTTGTGAGAGGCTTAAACGTAAGTTTAAGAAACTCAAACCTTACGAATGATTTAGTATATGAAATCGTAAACAACCCTGCACATACACTAATCCTAAAATCAAAGACTAACAGACGTCTTAAAGAACATAGAAAGTTCAAAATTCTAACCAACGGCCGATATAGCGCAGCCTTCCAAAGAGACACATTTCACGAGACACAGTATAACTTGTCCAGATTAATGTATCAATTGAAGATGGAGAAATTGGCTGAAAGGTCCCCAGACATGTGCTATATTTACAGTAATATAGTGGAGCACCAGTTTGTTGGGGATACCCAGGCACGCCTGCTGCGCATTGCTCACATCCCCAACCATAGAGGAAGGAGTTTGAGTATTACATATGACAGACCCCATTATGTGAATGTCGCAACTAATTTAATAACCAATATCACAATATATATAAGAACGATTGAGGGCGAAAACTTCCCATTCGGTAACGGGAGCTTAACAGTGAAGCTACACTTTCGACGCACTGAGTTATAATGGATAGAAAGCCTTTCACCGTCTATCGAGGGATGCGATACCAGCGCGGTAGTGGACTTGGATCCATTTTTTCATCCATACTACGTACGGCTGTTCCTTTGCTGAAGAGGGGTGCCAGATACCTTGGAAGGAAAGCGCTACAATCAGGCCTTAACACTGCAGAAGACATATTGGCCGGGGCTAAACCTAAAGAAGCTCTAAAAAAACATTTAAAGCGTACACGGAACGAAATCATCAAAGATGCAAAGAGAAAAATGCGTGGTGGCGGGAAGAAGAAGAGGGCTCCCCGGAAGAAGAAGGGGTCACGTGGTATTAAACGTAAAAGGCTATCAAAAAAGAAATGCTGTAAGCGAATGAAACCTATGGTTGACCACTTTTTTGACTGATATAAGCTAAGGATATTGATCTCATGAATCATAGTTTGTTTACCACTTGTCGAGAGAGGAGTCACTATTTCGCCATGGCACGCTTCATCCACCCATGTAGTTCACAATGCTGTAAATCGGAGCTGTCCTTTTTTGAGCTCCCGCCAACCCAAGTTTCTATTGAGCACAGTGACTTTATTACAATTAACCCTTTAAACACAATTAGTTCCCGAGTGCACCTATAGAATTCGTGATACCCAGCTCAGGTCCTTACTTTTTTGATCCAAGCTGTGTGCACATGTACGCTAAGCTACGTATAGCCCATTCTGATGGAACGGTCTGCGATGACAAATATGCTGTATACCCTGAAACAAACTTTCTGCACGCCATATTCAACCAGTGTGACGTATATTTAAATCAGACCAACATATCGGCAGGCACGGGGTACTATCATCTACGAGCCTATTTGGAAAATGTCCTCAACTTTTCCAAAGAAGCGAAGGCTACCTTTTTAAGTGCGGAGGGATATTATCAAACTAAAGATGAAAATAGTATAAAGGACAAATTTAAAAATTCTAAAAAGAAAATATACGAGTGTTTTGGACGGTTGCACACAGATTTCACTTTCCAGGAGAAGTTGCTTGTGAACGGGGTGGATATGAAAATAAAGCTCACCCGCACGAGTCCTGAGATCTGCTTAAATCTGGATGCGAATCAAGAAGAGGGTGCAAAGTCCGTTGTGGTTCACATTATGGACACATACCTCCGCGTACGGCGAGTGAAATTAAGTTCACCAAAACAACTAGAAATTGAGAAAAATTTACTAAACGCTACAGTGAAATATCCTATTAACAGAGTGCAGATCAAACTATATACGGTTCCTGCAGGGTTGGCATCGAAGCAGATAGAAAACATTGCCCTGGGAAATCTTCCTAAAAGGATATTAATCGGCATGCAGGACCACGCTTCGGTGAATGGAAAATATAAAAAGAGTGCCTTTAAATTCGAGAATTTCGGACTTAAAAATATAACTCTATACGTTAATGGCACTGCTTTGGGTGGAACAATGGGTACGGACTATTCATCAGACGCTGTGTTACCTCTTTGTGCCAGAGCCTATAGTAATCTGACCCATATTGCAGGTGATTGTGATGAGCTTGGTAATGGGGTAACGCAGGAAGAATTCATTGATCAATTTAACCTTTACCCGTTTGACATTACACCTGACTTATCTGCTAGCGTAAATACCCATTTAACCCCACAGCAGAGCGGTAACATCTCAGTGCGGCTGGAATTCGCCAAGCCTATAGACGCTCCTATTAGTGTACTAGTATATCTCGAATCGCAAGCCCTAATAGAAGTAGATAGATTTAGAAGCGTTATCACTGACTTTTAAAATGGATGCTAATACACTTCAGAAAGTAATGGAGCGAGTCACACGTTCCAAATTTATCGGCGTGTTTGCGAAGAATGAAACATTGAGTTTGCCAAGTACGCGAGAATGCGGTAGTCTTATTGTGAACACAGACATCATCGGTAATGAAGGGATTCACTGGATCGCTGTCTATTTTAAAAATAGACAGCGCCTGTACTATTTTGATTCACTCGGTACTCAACCCTGGAGTGACCCTATTATTGTAAAATTTCTCGCTCAGTTACATATTCCCGAAGTTGTGTGGACCCCATTTCGCATGCAAGGATATTTTACTAATGTTTGCGGAATGTACTGTGTCTCATTTCTCATGCATATGTCAAATGATAAAGAATTTATAAATTTTTTAAATTTATTTGACCCGTGTCACACTCGCCGAAACGATGAAATGGTATGCAGACAGATAAAAAACCGTTTTCCAATTGTACGTACTCGTTGTATATTATAATGTTTTTGTTCGTATATTTGTAACGGTATATTCGTTTATTGTACTGATTTCTTTCATTTAATAAATTTATGAAAATATATTGTCTTCTTATCCCAAAAAGATCGAAAAACACTTACATTATTTCGGTGTGACATTGTTGACTGATCAGTATACCCTCCCTATTCCGAGATTCTTCAAAAGATTGTATAACTCGTGTCAAATCCTCATCGGACCTTAAAGGAATAATGCTTTTAAAACATATACAGAGTATACAGACAGACAGATCCCCATTATGTGAAGATATCTTTGGTTCGAGGAGTGAACGCCATAAAAATTTCGATTTTAGCATAATGGGGAAATAACACTGATTGACATTTTTGGCGAGTATCTATTTGACGAGATACTACAACTCTCCATATATATATAAAATTCTAATTATAGACACTTACATTTCTATGGTAGTCCCTTGCGTCGGGTTGTAAGGAGCGTCACTGCAAATATCTTCTACGGTTTGCGTTGAAAATAATTCGCCACGATCAATCGCATTGAAAAGACTAATTGCGGTTAATGCTGCAGTATCACGTTCTTCATACAAGTCTGGGGAGACGTACAGGTCCATGGTGGAGGATGTGTGACACTGCTGACTGATCAGTATATCATCCATATTCCGAGGTTCTTCAAAAGATTGTATAACACGTGTCAAATCCTCATCGGACCTTAAAGGAATAATGCTTTTAAAACATATACAGAGTATACAGACAGATCCCCATTATGTGAAGATATCTTTGGTTCGATTACCAATTTCGATTTTAGCATGATGGGGAAATAACATTGATTGACATTTTTGACTAGTATCTATTTGACGAAATACAACTCTCCATATATATATAAAATCGAATTATGGACACTTACATTTCTATGGTAGTCCCTTGCGTCGGATTGTAAGGAGCTTCACTGCAAATATCTTCTACGGTTTGCGTTGAAAATAAGTCGTCACGATCAATCGCTTAAAAAGACTAAGTGCAGTTAATGCTGCAGTATCACTTTCTTCATACAAATCTGGGGAGACGTACAGGTCCATGGTGAGGAATGATTATTCACTGATGCGAAAATAGCTACTGTTACTCCCAACTGAAAATATCCCCTTTTATATGCACATTCGCCAAGCTCCGCCCAAAAGACCAGATGTTCGTCGTGATTGGCTGCCGATGTAGCTGGGTGGAGCTATGACGTGTACCATTCCGCTATAACGGGTACGGACGAGTAATTGCATCTTTATATTTTCACTAATAGATTTAATGCTCTTATTCTCCTTTGAAAATTATTTGGTGATTCGTATAGAACTTTTGATATTGATTCCAAATATGGTTTCAGAAGTTTTCTATCACCCATAGTTTTCGAGAAAATAATATTTCCATTTACTCAGTTTCCCGCATCATTAGTCACTAATGTAATCGAGAGGGTATAAAGAAATATATCATAATTATATTTTAAAATAACATTCGGTTTCAACGTTAAACTGTGGGTCTAAGGTCCGCCCGAATTGTTCATTCTGACGAAGGTCAAGCTTTCCACTCCACCTTAGACCTACAGTTTAACTCCGAACCATCAACAGCCCAGCGTCTTAACCACTAGGACACGTAGGGTACCCATTTATCTGCCAACCACTTTCTTTGTTCCACTCCACCTTAGACCTACAGTTTAACTCCGAACCATCAACAGCCCAGCGTCTTAACCACTAGGACACGTAGGGTACCCATTTATCTGCCAACCACTTTCTTTTATTATGTTAATGACCACCTTAGACCTACAGTTTAACGTGGAACCATCAACAGCCCAGCGTCTTAACCACTAGGACACGTAGGGTACCCATTTATCTGCCAACCACTTTCTTTATTATGTGTAATGACCACCTTAGACCTACAGTTTAACGTGGAACCATCAACAGCCCAGCGTCTTAACCACTAGGACACGTAGGGTACCCATTTATCTGCCAACCACTTTCTTTTATTATGTGTAATGACCACCTTAGACCTACAGTTTAACGTGGAACCATCAACAGCCCAGCGTCTTAACCACTAGGACACGTAGGGTACCCATTTATCTGCCAACCACTTTCTTTTATTATGTGTAATGACCACCTTAGACCTACAGTTTAACGTGGAACCATCAACAGCCCAGCGTCTTAACCACTAGGACACGTAGGGTACCCATTTATCTGCCAACCACTTTCTTTTATTATGTGTAATGACCACCTTAGACCTACAGTTTAACGTGGAACCATCAACAGCCCAGCGTCTTAACCACTAGGACACGTAGGGTACCCATTTATCTGCCAACCACTTTCTTTTATTATGTGTAATGACCACCTTAGACCTACAGTTTAACGTGGAACCATCAACACCCCAGCGTCTTAACCACTAGGACACGTAGGGTACCCATTTATCTGCCAACCACTTTCTTTTATTATGTGTAATGACCACCTTAGACCTACAGTTTAACGTGGAACCATCAACAGCCCCAGCGTCTTAACCACTAGGACACGTAGGGTACCCATTTATCTGCCAACCACTTTCTTTTATTATGTGTAATGACCACCTTAGACCTACAGTTTAACGTGGAACCATCAACACCCCAGCGTCTTAACCACTAGGACACGTAGGATACCCGTTTATCTGCCAACCACTTTTTATTTATCTGCCAACCACTCTTATTATGTGGAATGACCACCTTAGACCTACAGTTTAACGTGGAACCATCAACAGCCCCAGCGTCTTAACCACTAGGACACAGGGTACCCATTTATCTGCCAACCACTCTTTTATTATGTGGAATGACCACCTTAGACCTACAGTTTAACGTGGAACCATCAACAGCCCCAGCGTCTTAACCACTAGGACACGTAGGGTACCCGTTTATCTGCCAACCACTTTCTTTTATTATGTGGAATGATGAACAGCTGGGCTTTGCTGATCTCTTACATATAAAACCCATTCACTAAGAACATTGGCTTTCCTTTCTCAATATAAACAAACTGCCATAAGTAGAATTTAATTGGATTCATCTACACTATGTATATATATATATATATATATATATATATATATATATATATTATATTTCTATATGACACCATACAAATTACGCGTAAATATTTTCATTGTAGAAGTAATAACAATGACAATATTAATATCTGAAGTCAGTGGTGATTTCTGCTCGAATAGCTTGTAGAAGGATAATCCCTCTACCCGAAAAAGGTCTCTAGGGACACGATTCGAACTGATTTAACTTCTGCCTTTCATCGTGTGTGTGTGTGTGTGTGTGTGCGTGCATGAGTTTACTCGTTTATTTTATATATATATATATATATATATATATATGTATATATGTATATATTGGGGGAAGATCTCTCACCCACCAGGTGTTCTTCGACCCGACCCCGTTTCATTGTAGAAATAATAATAATAATGATAATAAGAATTGATGTGCAAGGTGTTTGCAGTTAAGATGTAGTTTGTGTGTAAAAAGTTATTTATTAATAAGTAGAATTTAATTGGCTTCATCTACACTATATATATATATATATATATATATATATATATATATATATATATATATCATAAGCTGTTTAAAAGACTGATATAATTATAGTGAACGAAATAAGCTAGTTAACCGTAAAATTAATTATTTTCTATTATGGCGTTTTCGAAGGTAAACTATGTTATTTGTTTCTTTAAGTTCAATGAAGTTAATGTTAAATTTGCTTCTAAACTAAAATTAAATGTTATAAATAAATAATATATATATATATATATATATATATATATATATATATATATATTTACCTAACATAAGAAAAGAATGTATATATATATATATAGCATAATAATATATATCTAGCAATCCGATCATTGCAAAAAAAAAAAAAACTGGAAAGGTATGCAATTAATAAAGGTGTATTTAAACAGAATTTAATTGGAATAACTATCGTCATATTGTGTTGCACAATGGATGATTAATGGGACACATGGCGCTATCTGGCAACTCAGCCAGAATAGAGGCTTATAAAAGATCGAGAAGCTGGTGAAGACTCATTCCCAGCTCGGCTCCAGCCGAGCAAGGACCTCTGGTCCTTCTCTTTCTGGCCCTTTGGTAAACCCCTTAGTGGCCTCTTAGGTTAGGAAAACGAAAATAATATGCCTTAAAGGCAACTACTCTCTCTCTCTCTCTCCTACAGGCGTCTCTCTCCCTCCTTCAGCTCTCTCTCTCCTGCATGTGTACCTCTCCTCTCTCCTTCAGGCGTCTCTCCCTCCTACAGGCGTCTCTCTCTTCTTCAGGTCTCTCTCTCCTTCAGCTGTCTCTCTCTCTCCTTCAGGCGTCTCTCTCACCTTGGCTCAGCCAACTGGCTGATTCTGGCTGATTAGGAGCCTATAAAACAACGCCAACTCGGTTGAAGTCTTAGTGTGCACTTGGCTCCTGCCAGGTGAACACCTCTCCTCCTTTCTCTCCTCCTCTCTCTCCTTTCTCTTGGGGGATAACGCCGCCTCCAAGTTTCATGACCCCCCTTGTTGCACCTGCAGCATCCCCCCTTTGGGGGAATTTTTTATATTTTTTTGCACCCCCCTTTGCAACAACCCCACCCCCCTTTGCAACATTACATAATAACCTGCAACATTCTTGCACTCTCCCCTTTTGCGGCTATACTACTGAGTACCTTTGATAGAAGTAATAGGTTCACTCAGACGTTTTTGCAAAGAAAGCTCTACATCTACAACTTCGTAGAAGCCTTTATCTGTTTTTGTCCTGGCTTCAATCCAGCTGTAAAACAAATTCATAAATTTAGGTTGCGTGAAATAATCAAATATCAAATATTTTGTATATATGTATTCAAGTGCTGATGCTAATATTTAAAAACAGAAAACTATGAATTTGGCATTAAGAAACAAATGTCCTGAACGGAGTCTCTCTTGTTTTATTACCTGTTTTAATAGGGCTTTCATCAAATAAAGGTAAAATATTGTCGCTGAGCAAATCTTTATTGAATTGCCTGTCTTGAACGACAAATTCTTCCAATGGTGGTGGATTCGTGGAATCGCTACTGCTTCGCTCCATAGATTCGTTAAGTATGTCTGGCTCAGGTATTGGCGCAGGTTCCGGCTCTCTGGATGAACGTTGAACATGTTCTAATACAATTGGCTTCTTTTAATTGTGACATAGTAATTGATTTTCTTCCAAAATTCCTTAGCTTGCAGCTGCCATGGCAGAGTTTACATTTTTGATGTTACAGAAAATTCTTCGTTTTTTCATAGGATCGCAACAAAATTTTGTTTTGAGGCATTTTAAGGGTTAGGTAAATTTACATATACTAGAAAATTAGGTATATACTGAAAATCTGGAAAGAAAGCAAAAAATTGTTAAAATTTGGAGGATTTTTTTTTGTCATTTTTTTTTCATAATAATCGTCGATAAGCTGACTTTTTATTACTTATTATGGTGTACATACATCAAATAAACATTTTTTATTCCTGGTCTTTTTTTCGAAAAATGATATCTTCGCTGCCAAATCGCAAAAAAAAAAAAAAAGACATTTTTTCCAAAAAATCATAATTTTATTTTTGTTACCCTAAAAAAATGATACATATTTAGAAACTACAGTTAATTTTACATATTTTATCGTTTAAGACTTACTACACTACCACAATTAGGAGCTGAGATATTTACGTTTGAAAATTATTGGTTTTTTCATTTGACCAAAATTTGGTCAAGCCATAAAATTTGACCAACTTGACCAATTTTCAAAAAAATTCAGAAATTTGTAATTTGGACCTAAACCAACCCTCACACCAAGTTTCATGAATTTTGAAGAGGTGACCGTGTACTTCATTTGTCGATTTCTCATAGAATTACCCAAATATGAAATCTGTATAAATAGTTAATTCGTAAGTAACTAAAATATTGAAATTATTGAAATTCACCATGAAATATGTATTTTTCATTATAAGAAAAAAGTAAATTAAAAAAAAGGATTAAATGTAAAATAATCATCATTTAAACCAGAACAGCTCACGAGTGTTTTTCCCGTTAGAGGGTTCGTTGTCGCTCGCCCAGTGTGTTAAACGCATGCCGAAACTGATGTAATAGGCCGGGTCGAAAAGGGGTCAAGGTCAAGATTTTGCTTAGGTACATATTGTGAGGTTGATCATTTTGTAATAGTAGTATCACACCAAAAATCAATGCTGTGGGACCTTCGCTACCCTCCCCTACCGATACTCACTTTTATCCATATGAATTTGTATGGGAAATAGGCCAAAAATCGAAAATCGTAAAAATTGACCCTAAATATTAATTTTTTTGCTTTCGGATGGCCAAAATCGGGTTCCCCGGTACGAATTACATCAGAATAGACCATTCACCAACTTTTTTTGAGATCAGGGGGTACGGGGTAGGGTCTTAAATCCGGTGCTGACTCATAGCACCCGATATAAGACCTAATATTACATTATTTTTGTTTTTTTTTCTTTCCAGATTCCTATTTAGGTACCTAGAATGTTAAAAGTTTGTATTAAAATACGTTATTTAATTTTAAAATATCAGTAATAGATAAAATATAGTTAAAATCTTATTAAATTAAATTATGGCTACTAGAAAAAGAAGCCACAATGCAGCCTTTTGCAGCAGAAATTTTGAGCTACCAAGATCTATAAATTTTCTAGCAAATGATTATATTGATTTGATTAATTGGAATGAGCAGATAATCACTCCTCCACCTTTGCTAAGTAATTTTACCAATGAACAATTGCTTCAGATTAGAACTAAACCTCCAGAAATACTAGATTCTCCATGTTACAGCCAAAGCGTTGAACGGGGTGTGAACTTAGTAACTAAATCTAGCCAGGAAAGAATTGGTTATATTAATCGGCATAAATTTATTTTAAATACTTTAGAGTCTAGAAAAGAATTGTCTACTTTTGAGTGGAAAGGTCAATGGAAGGAATAAAAAAAATTAGTTTTAGGTAAAAAATTTTATTGAATTTCTGTCTCTTAATTTCTAAATTTCTTCCAATAATAGCTAAAAATTTATGTATTAAATTTTTTTTCAAGCATTTTTGTATTTTAAAAATTTTTTTTCATTAAAAAATAAATACAACAGTGTTTTATAAGCGAACTTTTGTAATAATAAAAAAATTTCGAAGTAAATCGCAAATTATCTCGAATTTTACGAATTTTCTGAAAAATGATTGATTACTATGATTGATTGAACCACCTCACACTATGTACATAAGAAATAAAAAATTTCGACCCGGCCTACTGTGTAACACTGATTCTGTTTATGTGGAATTTTTTGTTTTTATATGCATTTGTGGGCGCTGAGTCCAAATCTGGCCTTGGTTTGTGTGTATCATCAATGGTTTCAGAGATAATCCAGTTTTCATGTTTTACCAGTATAATGTTATGGGCGCAGCAATATCAGAATAATCAGGAATTGTTGAGAATAATCCGGATGTTCGTTGACAGTTTCTTGCTCTAGAAATTGCCCGAAACTTCCACTGTGCTTTACAGGGTGTCCCATAAGTCCGGCATCATAGGAGAAATTCATATTTTTCTATTTCTACAAACCATAATTCATATTTTTCTCTTTCTACAGGCCATAATGTCTGTGAGCAAGGAAGAACGAATCCAGATAATTCTACTCATAGGAAATCGGAGTCAAAGAGGCCGCTGCTGAATTTAACAGACTGCATCCAGACACACAACTCTGTGTTATTGGCTCGCGGTCTGGATGCAGTCTGTTAAATTCAGCAGCGGCCTCTTTGACTCCGATTTCCTATGAGTAGAATTATCTGGATTCGTTCTTCCTTGCTCACAGACATTATGGCCTGTAGAAAGAGAAAAATATGAAGTTTTCCTATGATGCCTGGCTTATGGGACACCCTGTATAAAGAAGAGCGCAGAGTCTGAGAAGTCAGTAAGTGTGAGCACACAAAGAAAGCAGGTTGTTTGTCTGATGGTTACCAGCACCGAGGTACTGGGTTTCTGTGCTTCTCTGTGTTGACGATTTGTGTTTTATCGATCCTTTTTTATTGCGAACATTATTTCAGTGTTGTGAATACATCTTTTTTCTGGAATCTGTAATCTGTTGCAGATTTAATAACTTCTCTCTATATCTGCAGGTTATGATTAATGTAGTACAGTTTGGTAAAGAGAGTGGCAACTAGAGCTTGTAAACACACGCCGGATATATTCTGCTACGTTTGTGGGTATTACATAGGCCCCAAGCAAGTATCGCACAAGATTGTGAAAGGCACCAAGTTCTGGATCGCGTATCGGCTCTATTTTGGTATGCTGTGGGTGACCAAGATAAGCCCTGGGCACCCCATGTGATCTGTGGAAGCTGCCGCTCCACACTTGAAGGGTGGCTGCGGGGAGTACGCAAGGCAATGCCCTTTGCGGTACCCAGAATATGGAGAGAACCAAAGAGCCACCACGACGGTTGCTACTACTGCATGGTGGATGTTTCTAAGTACAGGAAAGTTAAAGGAAGGCAGACTCTTCAGTATCCAAGCATAGCGTCGTCCATAGCTCCTGTACCACATGGCGAAGGTCTTCCAGTACCACGTCCACCAGAACAGGTATCTATCCATTACTTTACCTTCTGTATTTACAGACTGTGGGTCATTGTGTGTCGATTTTTCTTAGTGCTGATGCTCTTCTACATATATAGCTATGTCTATATTTTGTTTCTTTGCTTTGCAAGTTGAAAATGAGGATGCAGCTAGCTCATCTGAGATGTCGGCTGGTGAGGACAGTCATGATGAAGAATATACAGTAACTTTCAGTACAAACCCTCACTTTCTAAATCAGAAGGAATTGGACGACTTAGAGATTTGGGTCTGACGAAATCAGGGTCTGAGCTTCTGACCTCCAGACTCAAAGCGTGGAATTTGCTTGGAGAAGACTGCAAGAGCACTGTATACCGAAAGCGGCATGAAGAGTTTGCAAGGTTCTACGATGTCAATGGCTCTCTCTGTTATTGCAGCGAGGTTAATGGTCTATTCACAGCTATTGGGTTAACACATATATGGTCAGAGTGGCGCCTGTTTATTGACAGTTCAACCCGGAGTTTAAAAGCTGTTCTACTCCACAATGGAAACAAATATCCATCTATACCAGTTGCACATTTTGTTCAAATGAAAGAGGACTATGAAAATGTCAAACAACTGCTCACTCAAATCAGGTATGAACAATATAACTAGGACGTGTGTGGTGGTTTCAAAATGATTGGTTTCCTGTTAGGTTTACAAGGAGGGTTTACTAAATATTCATGTTTTCTTTGCCTGTGGGATAGCAGGGCTTCAACTGAGCACTATAAAACAGTTCAGTGGCCTCCACGTGAAGGACTGCAACCAGGAAAGTACAATGTACTCAGGGAACCTCTTGTGAAGCCTGACATAGTTCTGCTACCACCTCTCCATATTAAGTTGGGTCTAATTAAGCAGTTTGTAACTGCGTTAGATTTTGGAGGGGAAGTTTTCCAACAGATTCGGGTCATGTTCCCTAAATTCTCTGAGACCAAAGTCAAGGCTGGCATCTTTGTAGGACCACAAGTCCAGGCGCTGTTGAATTCAAAGAACCTTGAAGCCAAGATGACTCCGATCGAAAAAGAGGCTTGGTGTGCTTTCTGTGATGTGGTTCGTGGGTTTTTAGGCAACCATAAAGCACCAAACTATAAGGAGTTAGTGTCAAACTTGATTAAGTGCTATGGCAAAATGGGGTGCCGTATGTCTTTAAAATTACACTATCCTCATTCACATCTAGACTTTTTTCGTGATAACCTGGGCGATGTGAGTGAAGAACATGGCGAAAGATTCCATCAAGATATTCAAACGATGGAGAAAAGGTACCAGGGCCATTGGGATGCTTCCATGATGGGAGACTACGTATGGTCGCTGATCAGAAAGGTTAAGAATGTTCATACGCGGAAGTCGCGTTCTTCAGTGCATTTTTAAGGAACGCACACTGCATAACGAGGCTTGTTATTCTCTTATCGGTTCTCCTCATGATATATATTATATCCTTTGCACCATTTTGGGTTTATCAAACAATTTTGGCTCAATAAACATTAATTTCCAAGTGTTTTTATTTTCAGAAAATATTTGTTAACCTTCTTTATATACTTTGCCATATGAAAAGTGTGATAACCTATATTTTTGAAACGGTTGATGATAGAGCAAAACCAATATCATTTTTGGAATCAGCGCCACGAAATCATTAACAAACGACAGAAAATTTTTCAAATTTTGTTACCCAGTGTAATACATTGAAAATTCGATTTTTTTATTTTTAAGGGGCTTTGTTTTCTCCCTCGTATGACCTTAGATGTTGCGAAGAAAGTTAAACAAACCCCCATCAAACAACTTTTTTTAAATATTCTTTCGTTTCCCACGTTCGTTCCCCACAATTTGGTTCATCTTTTACATTTTTACTGGTTGATCACTCGATTCTATTAAATCATTCCTTTAGTTCGTGCCCATTCTCCACTTATTTTGCGCAGTCTTCACGTGGCACCAACCACTAAATACAAACGTGAAATAACTTGGTGATGAAGCGGCCGTTAAAAACTAATATGTACTGTGGTTAAAATCATTGAAATGAATAGATTATTTCATCAGAGAATGTCACCGTATCCAAGTAACGTTTTTACTAATGAGTAATAATAATTCTTTTCGTAGGTACAAATCATGTTCAGTGCTCGAAGAATGTTTGTTTGGCACCAACAACTTCATTGGCACTCTACCTCTGTTGTGGAGTGACTATGCCATCATTGATCATCATGCCAGGGTGGAACAGAACGCGTGGGAGTTACAGCAGGAAATGCTCAAGGTCCTCAAGGATTATGAACGGAAGAAAAAGGTAGGCGGCAGCTAAGTGCGACCATTGTCTCGCGTAACGGTATGTCCCAAAATTGAAGGATGACCTCACCCCCAGTTATTAACCGTTTATTTTATGGGAGATGTTCTGGCCCGTCTCCGCATAGGGCACACGCGCCTGACACATGGGCACCTCATGGCCAAATTACCAGCCCCGCTCTGCCCCACCTGCCGTACTTCCATCACTGTCGCAAACCATAAGTGCTTCCCCTTCTTGTCCCGTATCTCCGCACCCAAGCGTCTCCAGTCCATACTTGCCGAAGGATCCTAATCTTCAACAGAAGCAATATTCTCCTTGACTCACTCTCATCTACATCACCGCATTTAGGACTATACCTTCCCTTCCCCCTACTCAGTAACTGAACCCCCCTCACTATGCGAGTTCACTACCCACGCCCTAGTAACACCCCTTACTTACCAACTGCCTCTCTGAGAAATGTGCCACTTCACATAGGCACAAATCGGCGGTATATCATCCACGAAAAAAAAAAAAAAAAATTTAGGGGAGATGCGATTTTATCGATAGGTTTCATGTTGTTCGTTATTGCGTGATAAAAGTGATATCGAGAGCTCCTGCTCCCTCTTACGTGGGGGAGTAAGTGGGGGCATAGACTCCTGAGTGTCACTGAGCCCAGCAATCATAGAGGTGGTGTCTGGACCAATCTCCAACCGTGGGGTGAAGGTGGGGTTTGAGCCTCGGTGCTCGTAGCCTGATTTTGTCCCCACTGATAGTCAGGGTCGCATGATGGAGAGGACCTATAGCTTTTACGTGGGTTCCGAATCATCTTAATAAGGGTCACTACATCTAAACGCATGGAAAGGAGAGTACCCTCCATTTACCAAACAGATCTGACGTCGCTCCCTTTGCTTTGTCCGGAGCTATAGGGCGCGTCCCTCTGTGGCCAATGTGGGAATGCATCTGCCTTCGTGGACCATTAGACCTGTCTTGGCACCCGGTTGATCTGCTTATATTTCTTTTTCTCCTCCTTTCCCCCAATCCTTCTGGCTTTGTTTTGGACCTTGGGTGAGGGAGGTGGTTGTCTTTCACCCTTGTCGTTCTTAACCCAAACCCAAGCCCTGTCCCTGCCATCTTTCACCAAAAGGTTTGGTCCCTCTCGACCCTGGATTGTCTCCTTCACTCTTCCTTTAACACTTGTTTGGGCAAAGGTAAGGCCTGGACGAGCGAATCGGGATCGAACGCGGGCCCTCGCTTCCTGAAAGCTGACTTTGTCAGTTTCCCCAACTGACAGGACCTCACTTTCGAATACGTAAGTCGGACGGGAAGAGGAGGAAGCGGCGTGGTCTTCATAGTTGGCGCAGTGGGGAGGATTCGAACAGGAGGAACCATGTGTCGGGGACGCGTAGTTCGCACAAATACCAAGGGAGCCTCGACATGTCTTACTAACGTGTCCGAACCTTTGGCAAGTGAAACATCAGCGTGGTCTGGGGATATAACGACGGACCGGAAATTGCAGGTAACCGGCCCTAATTTTCTCGGTTAACTGAGAACGAGCAACATGGGAACATGGGAAAGAGCAACTGGGAACATTCTCCCCGCCTTTTGGAATACTCAGAATCGGATCTTCTCACTCTCTCCTCTCAGAAGGTGACCTATGTTTATTGCCCAACCCGTATGGTTCAGGGGGGGGGGGGGCAAGGATTCCATCTCTTTTACTGATCCTGACTTTTGCCAGCGGAATGGCGTTGTGGTCTCCCTTCTCTCAACTCCTTCTGTCTGTCTTCTGAACACTGGTCAACCCACAGCTTTTCACCTCCAGGCCAGTGCATTTTCCTCCATAGATCTTTCGCTTGCTTCTCCTTCCTCCTTCCTTGATTTCTCCTAGACTGTTACTCTAGACCTCTACGGTAGTGACCACTTCCCCTCCTCCGTACATCTCAGACTTCTGACTCCTCTGCTCTTCTTACCCAATGGTCTCATGCCAGAGCTGACTGGCCCCTTTTCCGATCTGAAAGCCACATCTTTGCAGTCTCAAGTAACTTTTTAACAATAGACGCTGCCTTCACCTACCTTTCTGATTACGTCACTTGTGCCGCCCTGTCCTCCATCCCCAAGTCAACATTTCCCCGCACCTCCGCCCTTTCGGTCCCATGGTGGACCCCAACATGCGCCTTAGCTGTTCGAGCTAAGAAGTCAGCCTTTCATAGTCTTCAACGAAACCCATCCCTTGCCAATACCATAGCTTTCAAACGTGCGCGACCTTATGCACGTCGAACAGTCCATGAAGCTCGCCGCCTTTCCTGGCGTACTTATGTCTTCTCTCTCACTTCCCGCACCCCTTCCTCCCGAATCTAGAACAAGATCTGGAAGGTTTCCGGTAAACTCTCTTCCCATCCGCCTCCTGTTTTTATGGTAGACAGAAACCTAGTATCGTACCCTACTGCAGCGGCCGAAGTCTTGGCCTCGACCAACGCATCCATCTCCCGACACGACCACCGTGATCCTGCTTTCCTCCAACGTAAGACTTTGCTTGCCTGCCCCCCTCATCTTTTCCAAACCTCAATAACTTTCCTTACACCCGTCCTTTTTCCATGTTGGAATTACGCTCGGCGTTGACCTCTTGTGGCAAATATGCTTCCGGCCCCGATGGCATTCATTTTGATAGACTCCGCCAACTACACCCTTCTTGCTCTTTTTTATCTGCTCACCCTCTATAATTAGATTTGTGTAGAGGGCACTTTTCCCTCTTGTTGGAAGGAGGCAGTGGTGCTCCCCTTTCCTAAACCCGGCAAGGACCCGACATCTCCCCTTAACTACCGTCCAATAGCCATCACTAGCTGTCTTTCGAAACTCTTTGAGATGGTATGACGGCGCCTGGTGTGGCACCTCGAACGCCACAATATGCTTTCTTCCATACAGACCGGTTTTCGCAGGTGCCGTAGCACCACTGACATTTTGATTCAGTTGGAGACTGCGGTCCGTGTGTCCTTCGCAGAACGACGTCATCTCTGTGCAATTTTCTTTTTGATTTGGAGAAAGCATATGACACTACCTGGCGTGGTGGATTTGCCGTAAACTCTACCTTTTGGGTTTCCGAGGTCTCTCCCTTTCCTTCATTTCCAACTTTTTGTCTTCTCGTTCCTTTAGTGTTGAGGTAGGTACTTCCTTCTCTCGTACACTCGCAAGAGGAAGGGGTTCCCAGGGCAGCGTCCTGAGCGTCATGTTTCCTTTTGGCGATTGACGATGTAGTGACGGCTCTGCCCTATGGGATTACGGCCACCCTCTATGTCGACGACCTTGCCATTTATTGCTCCGGTTCCCGATCCACCTTTCTTGAACGCCTCCTCCAGCGTGCCCTGGGCTCGGTCTCCAGATGGGCCACAGACCACGGGTTTCGCTTCTCCTCTTCGAAAACGGTGGTGATGCATTTTTGCCGTCGCCGCCGCTGTACCGCCGTCCCTTCCCTCTCTCTTTATGGATCACCACCTCATGTAGTTCCCGAAACTAGATTCTTAGGTCTCCTCCTTGTTTCCCGCCTCTCCTGGATTCCCTGCATCCCTTCGTGCCTTCAGACCTGCACCCTTTCGAAGTTCTTTTCCCATGCCGACTGGGGTGCTGATTGCCACACCCTTTGGTGACTCTACCACTCCCTGGCGAAAAGCAAACTGGACTATGGCTGTCAGGCCTATTCCTCTGCTCCTGCCCCCGCCATGCGCATGCTGGACCCAGTCCTTTCCCTGGGTGTACGCATCAACACCGGTGCATTCCGGTCCTCTCCATTGTCAGTATTTATGCGGAAAGTGGCCATTTCCTGCTGGATTTCCACCTCACCTTAGAGGGCTTGAAATACCTCTTTCGCGTTCGGCAGTTTCCTGCCAACCCGAGTACTCTTTTCCCCGTGGACCCCTCCCCCCATCCCTATCTGTTCTTTCCTCTCTACTGTACCAAAATCAACTTTCCACCCTTTTGCCCTCCGTCAATTGTTTTTATCCCATTTCTCTACCTATTCTGACTATCCCTGTGTTCACTGACGGCTCTCGCTCGCCACTTGGAGTGGGTTGTGCGGCAGCTTTCCCGTCAGTTGTTCAATCGCTATCCCTTCCCCCAGCGGCTTCCATTTTTACGGCAGAATTCTCTGCTACTCTCTTGGATCTTCGATTCCTTTCTCAGCTCTTACCTCCGTCTTTTGTCATCTATTCGGACTCTCGCAGCGCTCTTGAGGCCTTATCCTCGCTCGTCTCCCCGCATCCGTTGGCGAGACAGATCCAGGATTGGCTTGTCCTTCTGGCATCACGTCGTAAGCTGGTCGTCTTTTGTTGAGTACCTTCCCACGTCCGTGTTCCGGGCAACGAGTGTGCGGATGCTGCTGCGAGGAGGATGTCCTCCCTGCCGTTTGACCGTAACACACCTCTCCCGGCGTCGGACTTTACGAGGGTTTTCGGAGATGCACTCCTTCCGCGGTGGCAGCGCCAGTGAGAGGATGTGTCCGGGGACTTCCTGAGAGCGGTGAAGCCCACAATTCGTCAATGGCCTTCCTCTTGTCAACGTGATCGACGCTTTGAGACCTCCCTGGTGCGGCTTCGCATTGGTCACACTCGCCTTACACATGGTCATCTTATGACGGGGGATCTTCCCCTTTCTGCCCTTGCGGCATTCCTCTCTCTGTTTCACATGTCTCACATCGCCTCTTGGTTTGCCCTGACTTTACCACTGCCCGCTCCCAGCTCCTCCCTTTCTGACCTTCAGACTCCACTCTTACTCTTTCTCTTTTGTTGGGTGACTCCACCTATACTGAAGGACACACTTTTTTCCTTTCTCCGCCAGACTGGCCTCTTATTCTCTATTTAAGATGACTTGAGTATGATTTCTTCCTCTGCTTTTTCTACTGCTTGCTCTCTCTTTTCTCACGGTCTTTCTTCAGCTGCTCCCTTTCCACTGTTTCCCTCTCTCCTCGCACTCTCTCCTTATTCTGGTATCGGCGCGATTTGACCTCGGCAGTCGAAGCTCCGGTGAAGCACTGCTATTCAATTCAATTCCTGACGTCGCTCAGCCTCGCTAATCTAACAGGAAGCGGTGTTGCAACGTGGTCAAATAAATGGAAAATCAATTTGACCTTTTGATCATTCTTATCAATGAAGGAGTAACTCGGTTAAAACATTTTTTTTTTAAATTTTTAATCTGCTGTTGGACGACATAACTCCGTTTTCAGGAAATCGTTTGGGGTTCGTCGAACCCCAAACCCCGAGTCTTAAATTCTGCAGCAAAACTACAAAATTAAATTGGAACTAATTATTTAAGGTGTTTTTATCATGACAAAATTACTATAATTATTATTATTTTCAGATTACTGAAGACAATGCCAGTGTACGCAATGACCTCGTTAAATGGATTCACAATGTACGTCTCTAAACTCAAAAATATACTGTGTATACAGGGTGTAACGGGAGTCCGTTCTCATAGGGAAGTAAGATATAACAGAACTGAACGAGAAAATAGTTTTAACTATACATTACAAACAATACAATCAACTTATCAATTAATCCAGATTCCAGTAAATGCTCAAATTGTATTCCATGTGTGTATTATGTGTTTCTACATAATGCATACAAACTCATCACGATCAATTCTGTCATTTTATTTCCCTATGAGAACGGACTTTTGTTACACCCTGTATATATTTATGTATGGGGAAAGTACGAAATTTGGAAATATTTTTAAACATTTGATTTTTTTTATACTGTAAAAAAATGTGATTTTTGTGAATAAATAATTGTATAAAATGTTGTTTTACACTTGCATTACGACCTCGAATATGCATTCTCTTCAAAGCAAGTGGTCTGAACCGATCAAAACCGCTATTTTTCAACTTTTGCAAGTACAGTGGATTCCGGTTAATGGGACCACATCGGGAAAATGCAATTTGGTCCCATTAAGCGGCTGGTCCCATTAAACGATGTTCCCTGAAATGGACAATAAACAACAAATTAAAGCAAAATCTCTTTATTAAACCACATGAAATTGTTTAAACCTTACAGAAATATAAAATAATAGGTATGTATTTATTTAGGCATAATTAAGTACATATTTATCCAAGGTTGATTGCTGTGTTGATTCGATAGACTTCAAATAACATAATCGTAGCACTGGTCAAGAGCAGACATGTGACTCTTTTCGTTGCCTTCCTGCATAAGTAGCGCCGTAAGTCTTCAATGCATTTTCTTGCATCCTTGTGTTTCACCCGCTCAGGCTCAGATGTGTCATCTTCGTCACTATTCAGTTCTTCTGAACATTTGCGACGCTTTGCTGCAATTTGGTCAACAATGTCTTCATAACCACATCGCAGCATTGCAAATTTTCGTCAACACCGAGAAACTCTTCTGCATTTGTAACTCGTTGCTCTGACTGCACAGAGCTATTTTCAATTGATGCTGTTTCAATCTCTGAATGTTTGAAGCCACAATGAGCAAAACAGTTCCGAATTGTATTAGATTCAATTTTGCGCCAGCTATCTGCGACAAACTGTATTGCTTGCAAAATTGTCACCTTTGAACTAACCTCCTTTGCTGTTGAGGATGATGTTAAGAGATTTTCTTCGATGGCCTCAAGTGTGTAGTTCACCAGTTTGCTCCGATATGCTGTCTTCAAATTCTTAATGATACCCATGTCCAATGGTTGCATTAATGATGTAGTGTTAGGGGGCAAGAATTCTAGCTGAATGTTGTTCAGGAAGCTAACTTAGGGTGTGCTGCACAGTTGTCAAAAAGCAAAAGAACTTTCTTGAGCTCTGTTGTAGTTCGGCATTCCAATTCTTTAGCCATTTTGCAAAAATTTCAGACGTCATCCATGCATTTGTATTAGCGTGGTAGATGACTGGTAAACCGTCCATTCTAAGTCCTTTGAAGCAACGAGGTTTTGCGCTTTTCCCAATCACCAGAAGCTTCCGTTTATCAGATCCTGACATGTTTGTACAACACAGTACAGTTACGCGGTCCATAGCCTTTTTCGAACCCACCAAAGTTTCGTGTTTGTAGACCAAAGAACCATCTGGTGTGGCACGATAAAATAAGCCTGTTTCATCGGCGTTATAGATGTTATCAGCGGAAAACTGCTGAAGCAAGTTGGGTAATGTTGTTGATTTCCAAAGGTCAGCATTTACAACATCTGCACTGCCTTTCTCGCCATGTGCTTTCTTAAACTTAATCTCGTGTCGAGCTTTCCATCGTGATAACCAACCATCTGTCGCTTGAAAATCATTTTGACTCAGCTTTTTAGCAAACTCCTCAGCTTTACTTTTCAGCATGGGACCACTAATACGTACACCCCGCCCTGTTACGATTGAGAACCACTCATTTAATGCCTCTTCAACATCGGGATCTTTTCCTTCTCTCTTTCTCTTTTGAGACGTTCCTGGTTGCCCTTGACGTGACGCCCATGCATGTCGTATCTCATTTTCTTGCTTTAATAAGCGTACAATTGTTGTCTTGGCGACTCCAAGTGTTTCTGCTAGTTGCCGTTGACTACTAGGTGGTTGGCTAGCAATTTTATGGAGTAAACTAATTTTATCACCAAGTGTGAGATCTTTCCTTTTTGACATCTTAACTTTACAAAAGCAGCACTACGAATGACACATGTTACCATTACACTACAATAGATGGCGCTGCTACTTTGGTTGGTTGGTTCTTAATCTTGTCACACTTGTTTATCTTTGTTTATCACAATATGTTGGTTGGTTGGTTGGTTGGTTCTTTATCTTTTCGAGTATAGTAAGGGTGGCGTTTACTGGTCCGATTAAACGGCGCGCTGGTCATAATAAACGAAGTAAATTGTGATAAAATCATACGTTTGATTCGGTTCTTGCGCAATTGGTCCTAATAAGCGGCTGGTCCCATTAAACGGTGGTCCAATTAACCGGAATCCACTGTATATAGTGTTAATATGAAAATAAAAACCCACATTGCCGGTTTAGAAAGAGTAAAACCGTTGACGAAAGATTTTAAGTTTGCTTTGGCGTTCAAATATTCGTCTACCGTGAAAAGTAAATTGGTTAGGAATAACGTTGTAAAACAGGAACAAGCCTGTGTCTACAGCATTCCCTGTAAAAGTTGTGATTTAGTATACGTGGGAGAAACTGGAAGAAATATTGAAACCCGTATTAAAGAACACAAATATGCCTTCAGAAGTTGTAATACTAATAATGCCATTTTTTATCACGCCAGCCAAAATAATCATGCTATAGATTGGGAATCAAGTAAGGTACTTTATAAATGTAATAATTATGTCAAAGAAAAATAATAGAATCTGTATGTATAGAACAAGAAGATAGTTTTAATTTGTGCGAATGTACTTATAAGCGGGACCCTGTAATAAAATGCCCTTCCGGTGTCGTGAGAACTGTATCTAACCTAGGTGCGAATTTCTCAATGGTCTCTGGATTGTTTTCCTTCTCGCCTTTTCATTCGTTTTTCGGTTTATAAGTTCTGAAACAACAATGTAATAATAAATTTATAATTTCTGTAATAAATAATTATGCAATATTAAATGTAATAAATTTAATAATAAATGTAATAATTATGTAAAAAAATAATAGAATCTGTATTTTTAGAACAGGAAGATAGTTTTAAATATGTGTGAATGTACTTATAAGCGGGTCCCTTTAATGAAAATGCCCCTCTGGTGTCGGGAGAATGGGATCTAACCTAGGTGCGAATTTCTTAACGGTCGGTCCCTGGACTGTTTTTCCCTCTTGCTTTGGTTCATTCGTTTTTCTGTATCCACCCGAGGAGGATGCCATTGGGCATCGAAACTGTTGGGAAATAAACTCTGTCTATTAGAGTGGGTTTTTATTTTCATATTTTGACCTTCACGTAGAAAAAAGTGAAGTTTTTTGCATTTATATAGTGTTAATTTTAACCAGACTACTACGTGGTTTAATATGTAATACGAATAACAATCGAACAAGAAGTATCTGCTACAGTTTGTGACTTATTGTGTGAAATGAGCATATTTGGATTCTGCATCGGTCCGGACCGGGTACTCGAAATAAAAGGACACTAGGATATGTGACTCGGTGCCAGATTATTTACAATCACTGTTCGTGTCGCAATATTGAAATTGTATTTTTGCAGATAAATTATGGAGCCCTTTGTTTTTTTACACATTTTTTTACGCAGGAGGCGGGGGCCAAGGACGAACGCCCACTCCTATTGAAGGAGGAGGAGGAGAAGAGCCGAAATCAATCTCCAAAAGTTTTTGAGATGCCTGGACACTGCGTTTGATACATTGGAAGTCACAGACGGGGTAAATATGGATTCAGAAGGGTCGTTCCAGAGTTCACTGGTTGAGTAGATGAACGATTAAAAATATCGATTAACCCTTGCGTTAAAGAGCTGGACAGGAAAGGGATGAGAATGTGTCGAAAGTATGCTACTGCTCCATACAGGGGCCGACAAGACCCCTGTACAGAGACAGCAATTGATTGGAGGTGAAGAAACTTCAGATCCGGCACAGTATACCTGACCTTTGAGAAGCTGTTTTGGAAAGAGCGCAGACGAAAGATTGAGTTGTACCTAGTTGAAGATTATGATGAGTAGGCAAATGAAACGGGTTTCTGAGGCATTGAAAGCCATGAGGTTTACTCTGCCCAACATAGAAATGGATAAGATTATTGATAAATAAAAGGAAGCGAGTGGGTGACAAGACAGAACCCTGAGGAACATCACGGTTAACAATTAGAAGAAGAACAGTGGCCATCTAAGTTGGTAAACTTATGGAGGCGATCGTTCGAGAGAAAATATGATAGTTAATCACTAAGAAATTAATTAAAGATTCTCAACACGGCTTTCAACTAAATCGTTCTTGTCTTACTAATTTGTTTGATTCCTTTAATGATATTGTAAATATCAGGTTGTAACATAAATTCTGCTCGATTAGAAAACGGACGATAGATAATAGAATAACCTCGAGATAATGTGAAATAGTTTTAGAAATGTTGCAAAATACACGCGGCGACAGGTTCACACAGGTTTTATCACGATACAGAATGACTTAGGCTAGTGTAGGATTAGGCTAATGAATATTTTCTCTGGTGTTTTTCATACAGTTACAACGCCACCCTTACGATATTACAGTAATTGAAAAAAACATGAAGCCCACGAAAGAGCATATTCGACATGTGATGCTGTATGAGTTCCATAAAGGATCTAACGCTAGTGAATCCGCAAAAAACATTCAGAGTTTATGGAAATAATGATGTGAGCGAATGGATGTGTAGGAGATGGTTTGAGAAGTTCAGAAGTGGAGACTTCAGTCTGAAAGATTATCAACGAACAGGACGACCAAAGGAGTTAGATGAAGGAAGTGGAGGAAAACCCAACGGTAACTGTAAGAGAACTTGGCCTGCAACTCGGCGTTAGCCATATGACCATTTATCGTCATCTGAAGCTGTTAGGAAAAGTAGTGAAGGTTGGAAAATGGGTTCCGCATGATTTGTCACAGCGAATCTCCAACATCGAATCGATATTTGCACATCACTGCATTCTTGGCAACTGCAGGCACCGTTTTTGGGGATAAAAATGGGTCCTCTATAACAATATTAAGCGTCGACATCAGTGGCTTAGCTGTGAAACAAAGCCTGAGCCTCAGCCAAGGAATGGACCCCATCCAAAGAAAATTTTGCTATGCGTTTGGTGGGCTATGCAAGGAATTATTCATTTTGAGCTTCTGCCAGATAACCAAACGATCACAGCTGAAGTCTACTGCTAACAACTCCAACGAATGAAGATGGCATTACAAGAAAAACGTCCTGCATTAATTAATCGCAGAGGTGTTCTATTCCACCAGGATAACGCGCGCCCTCACAATGCTCGAATCACCACTGCCCAATTGGAGGCATTTAGTTGGGAAAAAATGCCTCATCCACCTTATTCTCCGGACATCGCACCTTCAAACTACCATTTATTCAGAAGTCCGCAACACCACCTAGATAGACAAAAGTTGCAATCCAAAGAAGCTATCGAAAACGAAGTGATCGCTTTTTTTTTAACTCGAAACCAAGGGATTTCTTCGAACGTGGCATAAAAACTTTTCTACAGGTGGGAGGAGGTTATAGGAAAAGGAGGGAATTATATTGCTGATTAATTTGTTATTGTCGTATAATTTTTGTTGTGAATAAACTAAAAATTCGAGCAGAATATACTCGTATGTTACAACCTCATATATATGACGAGAGTAAAACGGTAGATATTATTATTATTAAAGAATATGCTTCGATTTTGAAAAGGCGTTTGATAAAGTGCCACATAGGAGATTATTAGCTAAACTCATTTTCACGGAATTGATGGTAATGTTCTCGAGTAGATCGAAAATTGGGTTAGTGAACGTAAACAAAGAGTGGTCATTAATGGCAGAACGTCAAACTGGGAAAGTGTAACCAGCGGCGTGCCTCAGGAGTCAGTTCTGGGACCAATTCTCTCTATTATTTACTGTATATCAATGACATCGACATAGGAATTAACAGTATAATTTCAAAATTTGCGGATGATACCAAACTAGGGGGACAAACAAGTTCAGCGGAAGAACATTTGCAGTTTCAAAATAATAATAAATTAATCGAGTGGGCAGAAATTTGGCAAATGAACTTTGATATAGATAAATATAAAACGTTGCATATTAGTAGAAGCAATGTTAAAGAAAAGCATTTAATGCGCAACAACACACTAAAGAGTGTTACGGAAGAGAAAGATTTAGGTATTATTGTTGCCGACACCCTTAAACCGAGTAAGCAGTGTATCGAAGCGGTCGGAAAAGCAAATAGAATCTTAGGATTTATTGATAGATCATTTGAATTTAAGTCGGAGAAAACGATGCTAACATTTTATAATTCCTTCGTACGCCCCCACATGGAATACTGCGTTCACTTCTGGTCCCCATATTTACGACAGGACATAGAGAGAATGGAGAGTGTGCAGCAACAGGCTACTTAGATGATTCCTAGACTTAGAAACAAATCGTACGTTTGCCCGTTTAAAAGCAAGTTTTGTCTCGCTTGTAAAAAGCCGAATCGGAGATTTAATTCAGGTGTTTAAAATTATTATAGTTTTAGATAATGTCGATGGCAAAAAATATTTCGCCTTCAGAAATGCAGATAGAACTCTCGGTAATGGTTTCAAATTAGTGGGTAAGCATTTTAATTCTGATGAAGCTAAACATTATTTCTTCAATCGTATAGTTAATTTGTGGAATGGATTAGCAGCCAGCGTAGTTCAACGTAATTCGATCGAATCCTTTAAAAAGAGACGATGTTTATCTTGCCTTAAACCCATAATTAGAAGCATTTGTTAGCGCGTAGAAGTATTGTAGAATTTTTACTCAAATTCCCTCCGTTATTTTAAAATTTTCACTTTATCTTTAAATTTCTTTCCTTCCTTTCATCCTCTTTTCTTTGCTTTGCTTTAAAATTTTCACTTGTCTTTAAGTTTTCTTACATCTTTTAACCTTCCTTCTTAAACAGAACCTCGAAAGGACCAGCCGGTCTGTTGCAATTTGGTGTCCTTTGTATTCCTTTGTATCTATAACCGTAGCTATTGATCGGCCAGAAAGGAAATCAGAGGTAGAAGGATAGAAACCAAAGGAGGGCAGTTTAGAAATTAAGGATTTTTGCCAGATTCTACTCTGGGTAGCTTAGTGGTTAAGACGCTGGGCTGCTGGTGGGGCGTGGTTCGGATTTCACGTTAAACTGTAGGTCTAAGGTGGAATGACAAACTTGACCTTCGTCAGGATGAACAATTCGGCCTGAAGCAAAACCAAGGTGAACCAAAGTATGTCTAGCACAATAGCGAACGCTTCACCTAAATCCCGAAAGGAGTATGACCAAGAGTCAGTCAGATATACATGATCATTGTCAGTAGAGCGTTCCTTGCAAAACCATACTGACGGTCTGAAAGAAGATTGTGACTAGAGAGGTATTTAAGGATCTTTCTATTAAGGATAGATTCAAAAACTTTGGAAAGGCAAGAATCAAGGCAGTTGGACAATAGTTGAAGGGTTGGGAGCGGTCACCCTTCTTTGAGACAGGCGGAATGAGAACGAACTTCCAGCAGGTCCGTACGCCTTCCTAAAATTGAGGCCAGATAGGGCAAAAAAAAAAAAATTATCTTTGAAAGAGAGTTATTTCAGAAGTAATTAGTCAGACGTTGGAAGAGATGGAAGAATGGCACCGGAATCGTCCAGGGTTGACTTGGAGGCGAAAGTTTGAGCGACGAGTTCAGCTTTATCAGAAGAGAAGCCGAGTGGAAAAGAGGAGGCAAAGAATAAGTAAAGTTGTTGGAGAAGCTTTTGGCTAGGTGTCAGAAAGATCGAGATTTAGAATTAAATAGGTTTTCACAAGTTTGTCTGATGAAAGAATTTTTGGCGAGTCGAAGAACAGATTTTGCACGATTCCCGTCAGAAATATAAACGGAGTGAGAGTCGGAAGTTGGACGATGAAAAGAATATGGAATATATGCCTCCATGCCCGAGAGGATCACCACCTTGTTGCGCTTGGCGCACTCGGAGGGGCCCCGGCCACGGAAGCAGGTATCATTCCATGGGAAATCAAAGAAGTATATGTCCAAGAGCCTGACAATCGGCGAGACCAAAAGGAGAGGATCCGAAGATCGAACTGGAGCGATAGGACAGGAAACAGGTATAAAACTGTGGTCGGAGGAGCCAAGCGGAGAAAAATGGTTGATAGAGTAAGAAAGATTATGAGTGGTTAGAAATAAATCCATAATGTTTGGCCTATCTCCAAGGTGATCAGGGATACGAGTATAGGGTTGCCATATTTGAACTTTCAAAAAGGAGGACACTCCGGAGATAGGGGGGTGTATTTGTATCAGTATCTACCAACTCACGTTGTATTAATGTGTTATATATACTGCGTACTACATGTCGTCTATACTGAGTATCTATAAATAAGAACAAGTGTTATGGCCTCAAAATCAATGTTATAAATATTCAACTTTCCCGGACATGTCCGGGAAAAACCGGACGTATGGTAACCCTATACGGGTAGGGTGCTGTACAATCTGCTCCAGGTCATTCAGGATGGAGAAGTTTTAAGCTAGTTCAATAGGGATGTCAGTGAAATGGGAGGAAAATCAAAGGTGGTGGTGAACATTGAAATTACCTGAAATGGGGATTTCAGCAAAAACAGAGAGCGATGGAATCTGTTCCACTTTGGAAGCGAGGTAGTCAAAGAGTTTTGGTTAGTCAGTAGGATTACGAGAAAGGTAAACAACACAGATCTATTTAGTTTGAGATTGGCATATTAGCCGTAGCCAGAGGGTGTAGAATTCGGAGGATTCAAGTTCAGGAATACGAGAGCAAGTTAGGTCGTTGTGTACATCCAGGCAACATTCACTTTTGGAATAAAATTGAGTATAGAGGAAGTAGGAGGATAAAGAAAAAGGGTTGCTGTCAGTTGTCCCAGACACCTGAGTTTCAGTGAGGTTTAGAGGAGTAGAGATGATGATGATGAACAGACTGAAAATTTGAAGAAAAGTCACGAATGTTGCAGAAGTTTATGAAAAGTGAATCAGCCAGTGGCCCAGGACATCTCGAATGAATAGTAGCAGAACAAGCCTCGGGTCTGCGTTCCCGGTGCCGGCAGCGGGGTAGCTAGAAGTGGGACATTTATGGTCCCTTTCCCAGAGGACTCCGGGTCTCCTAAAAGACAATGCCATTGTTTTAATTTTTATTTTGAAAAGATTATGTAATAAGGAATGGAGGAAGAAGTTTGTATTTAAGAGCATGATGGACTGCTCACAGAGTAGATGAGACACGGAAAAAGATCAGCTAAGGAGGACAGTGACAGGAGAAAAGGAAGTTTCAGCACTCTGTCTCCTGCCAAACATCATCCCTCACGTCACACCGGGAGTACTTCCCTGGTCGGTTAGTGTTTCGGTTTGTTAAAAATGAACTTAGAAACTGGTATGTCACAAATATCAGATTCTCTTTGTGTTTCTTCATTTATCTTATTCATGTATCGTTTTCATCCTTTGAATATGCTTTGCGTTTGATCTCGATTATTTTCAAGCCTATGTTCTCATTCTGTCGTTTCAGGTTATAAATCTCTCTCTGTTATAATTTAGTTCACGTAATTCAGTGTGAAGAATGCCTTCGTGGACCATTGGACCCGTCTGGGAACCCGGCTGATCTCCTCTTTATGTTCCTTTCTTTCTTTCTTTCTTCTTTCCCCAACTCCTGGCTTTTTTTCCCCCCTCTTATTTTGCTTTGTTTTGGACCTTGACTTGACGATTTCCTTGGACCTTGGGTGAGGGAGGTGTTTGTCCTTCACCCTTGTTGCTCTTAAACCAAACCCAGCCCTGTCCTTGCCATGTCTCACCGCGCGTTGGATGAGAGCGGGCCGCCTTTTAGGCGTGGGGATTTGGTATGGATGTATCTCCCCCTGCGTGACATCTATTGGCGGTGGGACCGAATGTGCCCACAATTTGCCTTTCTCTTGTTGGAATCGGTGGTGGCTGAATGCGCGCGGGGGATGAGGTTCCCTTTTTGTTTGCTATGGCTTCTTCCCTCGGCTTATGACCTCTGCTTCCATTTCTCGGACTACTCCTTCTCTTAGCACTCGGGTGGTGGGCAACCAGGCCTTCGAGTTCTCTACCACTGGAAGACCGCATACTGATGGGGTTGACCCCCCCTCGGGCTGCAGAACACTCGCGTCCTCCTCGCTCAAAGACTTCTCGTTCGTCTTATTTCCGCAAGTCTTTTGACCCCTTCATAGGGACCGACGACTCTGACCCTGATTACCCTCTGTTTCTTGCCCTTAGTTCTTCCTCCTCTCTCCCCCTCTCACAGCGGGATGTTTTTGAGGTCTACGATGACTTCACTTCCCGTTGTGGCGATTACCGACAGATGTGGTCTCAGATTGATGGCTCTCTTGTGGTGGAAGTCTCTTCCAGAACCCAACATCAGAAGGTTTCGTTCCTCTCGACCTTGGCTTCTGCTCTCCTGGATTGTCTCCCAAACTACCTTTAACACTTGTACGGGTGTAGTGCATGCTCCCCGCCTTTTGAAATATTCAGAGTCGGATCTTCTCACCCGCCTCTCCTCTCAGAAGTTGATCCGTGTTTACCGCCCCCCCCCCCACCGTATGGTTCAGGGGACAAGGGTTCTATCTTCCTTATTGATCCTGACCTTTGCTTGTTTCCAGTTACCTGAGAAAATTAGGGCTGGTTATCTTCAATTTCCGGTCCCCCGTTATACTCCCAGACCACGCCGATGTTTTACTTGCCAGAGGTTCGAACACGTCAATAAGACATGCCGACAGGGCCGGCGAGAGCTGCCCCGGGCCCCGGGGAAGGATTGGTATATGGGCCCCATGTTTACTCAGTATTTTATTATGAATGTTTTTTGTGTACATAACAAGCAACCTGATTATATGTCCAAGTCACTATTCAAAACATGCAGTATGATAATCTCTATAGAATGTATGTTCATTAATTATATTTCCTCTGTTATTTAATCAATTGCTTTATTAATATTTTTAGATTTTATCCCACTCTTTTCGGGCCCCGGGGATTTAACCCGGCTTCCCCGCCCTCTCGGCGGCCTTGCATGCCGAAGTTCCCCTGCTATTTTAGTCAACTGCGCGTCCACGACACATGGTTCCTCCTGTTCGAATTCTCCCCACTGCGCCAACTGTGGAGAAGACTATACCACCTCCTTCTCTTCCTGCCCGACTTAGCTATTCGAGCGTGAGGTCCTGTCAGTCTGGGAATCTGACAAGGTCAGCTTTCAGGAAGCGAGGGCCCGCGTTAGGTCCCGATTCGCGCGTCCAGGCCTTACTTTTGCCCAAACACTGCGCTCTTCCCGCCCGACTACCTCCCGTTTGCCCCGGACTTTGACTACCTCCGTACCGTCCTCTTCCACATCCTATCATTCTAGGACTAATCAGGATTCATCCACCCGTCCCCCGATCACGTCAGTAGTACGGTGTCAAAACCCATGAGTGCAATGTTTCATTGGAATTGCATAATATTACATAATGTTGCAAGAGTGCAACACACCCCACACCCCTTTGTTGCAAGAGTGCCACCCACCCCTTTGTTGCAAGAGTGCCACGCCCCCACCCCTTTGTTGGGAAAAAAGAAAAAAAAAAAAAAAAAGAGAGAGAGCACAGGCCTTTGTTGCCAACCCCAAAACGGGATTGCAAGGGGCATGCAACTTGGAGGCGAAGTTCTCCCCCAAGCTATTCCCCACAAAGGGGCAGAAAGGAAGAGTTAGCAAGAGAGAAAGAGGGTATGCAACTTGGAGGCGGAGTTCTCCCCCAAGCTGAACCCCCCAAAGGGGCATACCTATCCTAAGGGCGCCTCTTTGGGGAGGAAGGGGTTTCCTCACCCTCCAAAGGAGCAGAAAGAGATAGCAAAAGAGGAAGAGGAGGGTCTTTGCTCGGCGGACTACCCAGCTCATATGGATCCATCGTCCATCATCTAGCCTCTTATAGTGCCCCTAAGCAGCCAGTTGACTTAGGCCGCCAGTTGGCTTAGGCAGCCAGTGCCTCAAGCTAAGTGCCACAGCACCGGGCACCCACCCCAGACTAGGTAGCTCTGTTGCTGGGCCGTACACCTCAGACAAGTGCCATCCTGCTGAACCATACAATTATCCAACCATATAAAATATATTATTGTGTACAAGGAATCAATAAAGCGACGTTACGCAAAATCGCCCGTAATAGAGAAGAGATCATTACACCGTTTATTTATATTATGAAATGAAATGTTATCCGGGCCACACCCCGCATATATATATATATATATATATATATATATATATATATATATATATTACGATATTTATCATTAAATGAACAATTAATGAGTCTATGCTCCAAATCTGAAATATTGGTCAAAATCTTAAATACGCAGTCTTGTGTAGCTAATTTCGCGCCGCACAATTAAACATATCGTATCAGTCCTTGACTAATAAAAATATAAACTTTATTCTAATAAGCAGGCTTTAAAATATTTTGAAATATAGTGTCTTTTGCATTGTTTCGCGTATATACAGTAAATGTATAGGTAAAGGCGTATTTTATGACGTTTCTTTCGGATCGGTATAGTGGCCAGGAAGCTGATATTATATTTGTGGTACATCTAAGTTATGACCGTCCTTAACAAAAAAATATTCCAGATAAAGGCGTGTTTTATGCACAACCTTTCAGTATATATATATATGTAGGAACTCTCAACCAAATATAAAATGGTATTTATTCTATTTTTAAAACCAATTTAGTATATCACACAATACGCGAGATGTTTGGGACTTTTCAGGTCAAGGATCATGAACCTTCAAACACAAATGAGTCGTATGGGTGGTGGCGTCGCGAAACGTACACAATACAGCACAACAGAAGATAGAGGAAGATATTCTAAAATTGATTTATACCAGAAGGATACAGAACAATAAAAACTCTGGAACCTTGTAAACATATATCCCCTTTGAAAGGTGTAAAACACGTTCTTTCAAAGTAAATAGGATTCATGCCCAAAATTTTACTTTTCCCCGAGATGGGAGACAATAGAAGCGTATATTTCGGCAATCCCCAAACAATATATATATATATATAATATATATATATATAATATATATATATAATATATATTCTACCCGGAAAAGGTCACAGGTCCACACCTTTCGCCGAATATAATTGTAGTACTGTCAGACAAAATCCCCTTTGTTTCGCGACATGCAGGTGTCTCTCAGCCTAAATTAAAAAAAACTTTCGAAATACCGATATACTCGATCGTTCATGTATTTCCAACAAAGGGTATGATGCCCCACTCAGGTCTGTTGACGGTCTGCCAATCACCGCGCGGTAAACCTGAATATTCTCGTTTTTGAATACGCAAATGCCTAAACCACGCCCTACCCTTCGTGGCTCCTCCCATTCACTGCTCGTGAAAAGGGAGCGCTGCTCTCGATTGGCCGAAAATGACCGCCACAAGTCCTAAAACAACACCCCTATTCCACCAGTGACCCAATAGGAAACAAAGCTCTCCGCGTGTAGGCAGGGGGCGTACCCATTATAAATGGGGCACCTCGTCGCCTAGAATCAGTTTCACGTTACTTGTTGCATCATACGAATCATGGCTGAGCTTTACGATTCACCCGACTTGATTACCGACATAGATCATTACGGCCAGGCCGCACGGTTAATATTCACTGCAATAGATCAGAATGAATTATTTTCAACGCAGAGCGTCGCCGAAGCATGCGAAACTGTCATTGAACCAACCAACGAAACCTTTACTGAAATGTGAGTAATGTTTCTCGTTTTCCCACAACAATTACGCTTTGAAATTAATCTTATAAAGGGCAGCAATAATTGAAAATATTTTCAATTATTCTGTAAATCATTCGTCGTTATATCTGTTTACGCTTTCAATCTATCGTTAACCTAACCTAGCTTTATTTTAATTTATAAAAACCATAATAACGCGAAGTGAACTATTATCTGGACAGAAGTTCAGCCTCTATTATATATATATATATATATATATATATATATATATATATATATATGTTTTATTTGTGCTTCTCTCGGCAGTTTTAAATTTTATAGAGTTTATACCCAGCTTTGTTCAGTGATTTTGTACAGCGTAAAATTATGCCCACCGCATTTTGTTTGTTTCTCGTTTACCTATAGCAAATTAGAGATGCTCACACACATATATATATATATATATATATATATATATATATATATATATATATATATATCGTGGACACTCTCCTTCGTCGTTATATCTGTTTACACTTTCAATCTGTCGTTAACCTAACCTAGCTTTATTTTCCACGGAGCTAGACCGTGTTATAAGCACTTTCGGCGAAAGGAGAGCGAATGCATCGGCGAGCACCCAGCGATCTCGAATTTGCAGACGAACTAATGTGAGCGTTATCTTATAAAGAAGCCATAATCGCAAAGCATTTTCAGTTGAATAATTGAATAACCTTTATTATATATAATAAAAATAGCAGTGGACCAGAACTGAACCCTGTGGCACACCATGTTTGACAAGCGCATTAGTGGAGCAAACCTTATTTATTAGTTTTGATTAATACTGTTTTTCCCGAAACGTGTTGTTCGCATCCAGCTTCACGACAGTTATTTTAATTACAGGACCGCCACGGAGCTAGACCGTGTTATAGACACTTTCGGCAAAAGGAGAGCGAGTGCATCGGCGAGCAACCCACCCAGCGATCTCGAATTTGCAGACGAACTAATTGAGCGTTATCTTATAAAGAAGCCATAATTGCAAAGCATTTTCAGTTGAATAATTGAATAACCTTTATGATATATATAATACAAATAATTTGTTGGATTCTAAATATCGCTGCAATCTACTTTTTTCACTACTTTTCATCACTATTTCCGTATATATATATATATATATATATATATATATATATATATATGGTATGGTAGATTTTTAGAAACGAATGCAGTCTTAAGAAGTGCATTCGTTTTTAAAAATAATTTTATCTTTATTTTACAGGGACGAAACGGAGTTAGAAGAGATTATAAAAACTTTTGGAGAAAGGGTGGCGGACGAAGTGGTATCCACACCACGCTGCGAATCAGATGTCATGGTGTTGTCGCACAACAACTCATCCGATTGCGCTATCACTGCAGAGATTATGTAAGTACTTTTTAGGATATTAACAAAACACATTATTTTCATTTATTAAACATGTACAAAAAGGGGCAGCGCCCAATTCTTTGTTACAAATGTATATACAGATTTACACAATATAGGGCTTACAGGGGATTGCAACATGTGGGAATTTTTTTTTTATCTGTCTACATACATATTTATCGTTCATATTTGTGTCACACAAATCGAATAAATTTTAAAAATTCATAAATCCCTTTCCGCGAGACATATGCAAGAGAAACAAGATACAATATAGCCCACATGTTTCACTGTAAAGGCTTTGAAGTTGATATGGGGCCCAAATTATCTCAGGCACACGTAATTGCGCGATAAAATTTACGAGTGTCGAGTCGTCACATGGGGGAAGCCCGAGTGAATCGAAGTAGTATAGTCTTTCATTAGTTTTAAAATAAAGAGCCTTTTAGGCAGTACTCCAAGAGCGATGTTTTCTATCTGTTTCGATGCCAAACCTGTGGGGATCATGTATAGTTTGATCTGTACCCTGTTAATTGGGTATTTCACTGTGGTGTGTAACAGTTCTTTCTCAATTTCTATGTTTCGCGGAACTTAATTTCACTCGGCGTATATGCAAATATGCCTCCATGATATGGATCACAACAGGTTTCGCGCCTTTTTCTTGGGCAGCGTCCACATGTATATAGATCTCGGGACTTGTACGTGTAAGTTTCAATTTCATATCAACACCGTTCATAAGTAACTTCTCCTGGAATGCAAAGTCTGTGTGCAAGCGTCCAAAGCATTCATATATCTTTTTTTTAGAATTTTTAAATTTTTCCTCTATTCCATCTTCATCTTTAGTGTGGTAATACCCCTCGGCAGATAAAAAGGTGTCCTTCGCTTCTTTTGAAAAGTTGAGGACATTTTCCAGATACGATCGTAGGTGATAGTAGCCAGTGCCTGTCGAGATGTTAGTCTGATTTAAATATACGTCACACTGGCTGAAAGTTTGTTTCGGGGTATGCAGCATAATTACCATCGCAGTCCGTTCCGTCAGAATGAGCTATGCGTAGTTTAGTATACATGTCCATACAGCCCGGATCAAAAAAGTATTGGCCTGAGCTGGGTATCACGAATTCTATAGGGGCACTGGGTGAACTAATCGTGTTTAAAGGGTTAATTGTAATAAAGTCACTGTGCTCAATAGATACTTGAGTTGGAGGCATATCAAAGAGGGACAGCTCCGATTTACAGCACTGTGAACTGCAAGGATGAATGAAACGTGCCATGGTGAGTTAGAAACAGTGCCACCTCCCGCGACGACTGTTAAACAATCTATGATTCGTGAGACTAGCTTCCTCAGTTTATATCAGTTAAAAAAATGATCGGTCACAGGTTTCATACGCTTAGAACACTTCCTTTTTGGCACCCTTTTACGTTTAACACCACGTGATTCCTTCTTCATAACAGCTCTCTTCTTCTTTACACCACGTGATGGCACTCCCTTCTTCCTAGCAGCCCTCTTCTTTACATCATGTGTTGGTAACCCCTTCTTCTTCTTCTTTCCTCCGCCACGCATTTTCCTCTTCGCATCTTTGATGATTTCATCCCGCGTACGCCTTAAATGTTTTTTTAGAGCTTCTTTAGGTTTAGTACCCGCGAGCATTTCTTCTGCCGCGTTAAATCCTGTTTGTAAGGCCTTCCTACCAAGGTACCTGGCCCCCCTCTTCAATAGCGGTACAGCTGTGCGCAGTATGGATGAAAAAATGGCCCCAAGGCCGCTGCCGCGCTGATATCTCACACCCCGGTACACCGTGAATGGTTTTCTGACCATTATAACTCAGTGCGGCGAAAGTGCAGCTTCACTGAAGCTCCCGTCACCGAATGGGAAATTTTTACCCTCCACCGTTCTTATATATATTGAGATATTAGTTATTAGATTAGTTGCGACATTCACATAATGGGGCCTGTCATATGTAATACTCAAACCCCTGCCTCTATGGTTGGGGATGTGTGTAATGCGTACCAGGCGGGCCTGGGTGTCCCAACAAATTGGTGTTCTACTATATTGCTATAAATATAGCACATTTCTGGCGGCTCAGGGCCTTCAGCCATTTTCTCCATCTTCAGCTGGTACATTAAGCGGGACAAGTATCCGGTACCACGTGATAGGTGTCTCTTTGGAAGGCTGCTCGATAACGCCCCTCGGTTATAATTTTGAATACTCTTCCGTCTTTAAGATTTCTATTAGCCTTTGATTTTAGCATTAGAGTATGTGCAGTGCCTCCTCTGTTTACGATTTCGTATATTAAATCATTCGTAAGGTGCGAGTTTTTTAAACATATGTTTAAGTCTCACAACATCCTCACAACCGAACCATAGCGACCGGCCTAGTGTCACAGTTGTACTGAAAAACTGTGCGACCTTAGTCCGGGCGATGCTATAGTTTCGTCCCGAGTTACCCCGCCGGCTTTGGCGCACTCGTCACAGTTTCTAAGAATTGTAAAAACGGCGTCTTTATAATCAATATTTAAAAAGACGGTGTCCAGCTGAATTTCACATACCCCCACCTCATACGAATCACGACCCAAATCAATGGGCCCATGGAGTTCTGTTACAAAGTTGGCTAATGTGTTGTTAGGGTGCATAGACAGGGATGAGGAGGACGGGAGTGTGACGTAGAAATGGTTGGGAGCCATGCTGCATACTAATTAAGCTTCATGACTGCATCGGCTTTTATATAGGTATTGAAGCTTTCTGGATAACCTAACCACTTCACCAGGTACATCTTCTTTCCTGCGCCTTTGCTCCCTAAAATTTTCTCAATTTTAAACACGTTTTTTCCTAAATTAAATGCCACTTTCTGAAGTTCCTCGCGGTAAAAAAAAACCGAGATTTCTTCCCCATTCAAATCTTCAACGTAATACATCATTATCTCGCCTTTAGGCCTCATAGCTCTAACTTTAAAAATCTCGCGTGTCCATCCTTGCTCAAAACCCTTCGCGAATTTATTTCCCGAACGTGACAACCTTACATAATCATTGATTTTGAAACGCACAGATTGTGGTGGCGGTGGTGGTGGTGTCCATCACTTCTCGGTCGCCTGCCTCTTTCTAAAACATCGTTAGGCGTTGTACCGATCGTACGGTGGTGTGAGCGGTTGTAGGATGAAGCCAATGAATCGAGAACGTTTATATATCTGAGCGTGCTTTTATGTGTAAAATAACGGTGCATGCGTTCCTTTATGGTACGTTGAACTCTTTCAGCTAAAGATGCTTTATGTATAGAGTTGGAAGTGTAATAGCTGATATTAAACTCTGAACATGTTCTGAAAAGCACGCCCTATAAATTCTTTCCCCATGTCCGTACAAAAATAGCCTGGAATCCTGTTTTCTTTCAACATCAGTGTTTTGGTTGCTTTAGCGACTGTTTCAGGCGATTTATTTTTCAGGGGAACTAACCACAGGTATCTAGAGAATACATCTATTATGAATAGGATGTAGCGGTAACCATCGTTGTACACCGAATATCTTTGCATGTCTGTTAAATCTGCCTGCCAAATAGAATCAATCGATGCGGCTGTTGTCTTGGCTGTTTTAAACCTTTTTCTCACCGGTTTATGAAGTGTGTAAGCATCCTGGGTACGCAAAAATCTCTCAACATCCTTTTTCCTTACGCCATAAGTACCTATGTACTGTCTATTAACGCCACCATAGGATGCTGGGCTAGAAATGTCATAATAGTGCTTACTTAATACGTTAGCCATTTGCGTATTTCAGAGGCACGTGGATAAGGGTGGCCTTCTACTTTCTTCTCTTCAGAGACACTGCAGCTGTTGTGGGTGAAGGTGTACTCAGTTGTGACACGTACGATGCATGTTCCAAGTCTATTAACCTATTCAGATTACCTATCAATGTTTTGGGGACATTTATTTGCTGTAGTCTTGCCTTAATATGCCTCCATCCTGTTGGTGATGGCCTGTCCCACTTTCAACCAGATCATGAACACATGACCTCGCCTGTGTCGCCCACTGTATGATAGGGTCCTCACTCAATAGGTTATAAAGACTTAAACCTTTATTCCTCAATGTATGGGGGAGGCTGTTTTTTAGCACATGTTCGATGTGCTGTGTTCCGCTACTCTTTGGTTGCTCAGGCCCTGTGCCACTATGCTCAGCGCTACTCGAGCTGTGCCTCACGGGAGCTCTGTAGGCTGTTTATAATCTTCGTACTCGTGAAGAAATTTCTGCAAAGCCTCTTGATACAAAACCCTTTTCTCATCAGGCGCCTTTTCACTGTTTAATAGGAGTAGTAGCTCACTCTCCATTCTTTTAAGCCTACTTTTACGGGGCTCTAGAGCAGCGTCTGGGGCCCTTTGTAATGAAGCATACACCTCGTGCGGGATCACAACCACCTTCTTCATTATATTAAGCTAGTCAGTAAAGGCCCCAAAATTGAAAATAAGACGGGTAGGAACGAACCGCCTCTTTGTACAATAATACGCCTTTTCTTACCCACAGTCTGACTTCTATGGGCGAGCGCTTGTATTGTGCTCTTGTAACGACGTAAGCGAGCCTTCTGACAGGATTTCATTGGAACATTACATTTTATAACATTGAGGCAGATTTCACAGATGCATTTTAAAAAGTCAGAGTCGATATTTTTAACAAACACCTGCTGCAACGCCCGAGGCAGTCGTTGATAGATTTTTATTAATTCTCGGTATTTCTTTATCCTATTCGTCATTCTGGAATGTACACGGTTTCAGGTTCGTTTGGAAATATATTCGTTCTTAGAAGCACCCTAAACGTGTTTCGTGGGTGAAGGTCGCATAGCAAATATCCATAATGCTGCTTTGTGACCTCTTTATAAACCTCCAAAAACTCCTTACGTTGACTCGGGAACATTTGACTGGCTAATACTCCAATTTGTGACACATCTCTACGTTGAGCGAATAAGACTAGATATTGCGTATTTAACGATACATCGCGCATGTATCTATTTTTGAAAAATAGATTCTGATTGATGAAGAACACGCTTATGTTAAGGTGGTGGGAGAATACTGTAAATGTCTCGGCAAACGTTTTATCCATCTCCAACATGAGGTCGTCAATTACGATGACTGTATGTTCATTTCCCTTTAGTGAATTAACGTCATAGATACCCTTATGGAACAAAACATCGTCCTGGTACTCGTTGAACACTGATTGGTATGTCGAATAGCACCATATAACTTTATGCACAAATTTTGAGAACATTTCACCCTTTTCTTTAATAATTTTAAGCATAAACACCGTTTTACCACATCCTGTAGGTCCAGATATAATACATGTGGACGGGCTCGTGAATCTGAATTTTTCTAACATCCATTTCTAACACGTCACACCCCTAAGTGACTCATTTACAGAATATCACAAATAACGAGTTCTGCTCCTTATATTTTGTTTTCTTCTTCCACAGAACCGTGAATGACGACGATGTACACCCCACCATCATCGACATCACGGGTGAATCCATTGGTCGTGCATCTACAGGGCCCTTACCCTCAATGGCAGCATGCTGAAGAGTCCTCCACGTCAGGTATAAAGCGCGCGAAATACGCGCCGGTTGATGGACAATCCGCGGTACAACCCCAGCCCTCAACGTCTTACGCTACCAACCCTACATCAGCTTCCTCGACCCCTTGTACATCCTCCACAGCCCCCACCCGTTCTGTAGAGTCTGGTGTAATAGACCCCCAGCCCTCAACGTCTTACGGCGCAAACCCCACAATAGTAACTTCCTTAAATAAAAATATATACCCTTACACCTGTCCAGGCCCTTGTACTTCCTCCACAGCCCCCACCCGTTCTGTAGAGTCTGCTGTAATAGACCCCCAGCCCTCAACGTCTTACGCTACCAGCCCTACATCAGCCTCCTCAGCCCCCTGTACTTCCTCCACAGTCCCCACCCGTTCTGTAGAGTCTGCTGTAATAGAACCCCAGCCCTCAACGTCTTACGGCGCAATCCACACATCGTCGAATATAGGCACTCGTCCATCCCCCGCAGCAGCTTCTCGCTCTGTTGAGGATGATATAACATTTGAGTTGGTGCGCTCCGCAACCCCGACCCCAGCCTTGACTAGAAATCGGTATATAGTCAGGGTTAACCCCAGATCCCTCTATAGCAATGGAATTGAGCGCGGGCTACGTCGTATTGTAGAGCGCATTGTAGAGTTTGCTCTTCAGATCCGCGACGAGCGTGAAGTCAGGACGAGTCTGTCCTTCGGTTTCGGCTCAGATGATAAAGATGTAGATGATTTTTGGGTGGTAGTGCCATTTAGGCGTTTGGCTACTGAGGATATAGATTATATATTAGGACGTATAAAGCAAGCGCCCAAAGTAGTATACCATTCAATATGGACAACTTCACGATAAATATTGACCGTGTATTCCGTGTTGCGGGTCATAGTGCCACTCCATATACTCTTAACTTCAATTCCAGGCTATTTTTAGACGGCATATAAACGTCGATCGTGGTCGCGGGTTTATAGCAGTAGTCCTAGCACGTATGTTTACTGTACAAAATACGAAAACCGAGCAAATGAATGCTCGTATAGTTGTATTTGGCCTGGATGATCGTCGTAGGACTGTGTATGTTTTTAAAAGCAGTGTGAGAGATCGTACAAAACCCCTACTTATTTTAGGTCTGTCAGGTACAACGTATCTCCCTATCCGTAATATAAGGTGCCTTTACGCGAGTTATGATAAAAATCGAAAATATGGGCGACATCATGATTTGTGTAAGGGGTGCCTCGAGTTTGCAGATGATATAGTGAAACATTGTAAAGACTGCCACATGGTATGTGAGCAGTGTAAAAGCCTGTGAAAGCCGTGTAGTTGAAGCTGAGAAGAGGGATTGTAATGTGTGTAGACGCACATTTTTCAACAATAACTGTTTTGATCTCCATAAATCAATTGGCACGTGCAGGAAAATGAGAATCTGTGAATGTGGCATGTTTCACACCTTGAATGGTAGTGGAAATTTCAAGCACAAGTGTGACGAAATTCACTGTTCTACATGCCATGAAAAATATAAGGCGGATTGCGTAAAGCATGTATGTTATGTGAAAGACGCAAAGCCTAAAAACAAACCTTGCATAACTGTATACTACGATATAGAAACATATACGAATGCCGAAACCAAAGAGGTAGTTCCACACTTACTTGTGAGCCAGACTATCTGCAACGAGTGTATGGAGATCGAGTGTGATGAGTGTCACAAATGTGGTAAACGGATAAACGTTTTTAAAACGAATGTCCACGATAACCCTGTGAAACTATTTGTGTCCTATATTGTTAAGTTAGCCGACAAGTTAAAAAAAATGACTGTATATTCTTGTACATAACGGGGCAAAATTTGACACGCAGTTCCTTTATAAGGAGCTGCTCGAGCACGAGTCCTCTGAGATATTTACAGGTGATCCCTTGAAAAGAGGTAACAAACTTATACAGATGCAAATAAGAGGTAATGTGCAATTTAAAGATACTTTATTATTCACGCCTTGTAAATTAGCAAAGCTACCCAAGGTGATGGGGGTAGCAGCTGAAGTATCAAAAGGCTACTTCCCTTACACTTTCCTCACTAGCGAGACTGAATTACGTGGGGCTACCTCCACCTAAACATTATTTTAACTATGGCTGTATGAGTGCAGATGAACGTGAAGACTTTGATCGATACTACAGCAGTTTTAATGAACGTAATCCTTATAATATAGCTGATGAATGTGAGCGTTATTGCGTGAATGATGTGCGCGTGCTTAGAGTATGTTTCCAAGCCTTTAGAAGGATGTACATAGGCCGTTTCAAATGCGATCCGCTGCAATTAGCAACCACCATCGCGTCACTCTGCTTTACGGTGTTCAAGAATAACTTCATGCCTAAAGCCACCTTAACCATTATTCACAGAAACAACCCCCGCAGTTACGGCCACAAGGCTATTTACTGGCTCACACACCTACAGCAGCAGACAGGTGTATACATAAAGCACGCCCACAACACGGGTGAAGTACCCATTAAGATTAATGGTCGTGTTTTTTGGGTTGATGGACAAAGTGAAAACCGTGCCACTCGTGAGAAGACTGTGTACTCTTTTAACGGTTGCTGGTGGCATGGATGCCCCCGTCCTGAGTGTGGAATCTCCAGAGATATCCACGGTAGATCTCCTGCCGACTGCGGTGCGTGGACGTGCACCTGTGATCAACTTATAGGTGCCCGGTTCACACACAGAATCTTGTGGGAGCATGAATATGATGTACGGATGGAAACCGATGAACAGTATCGTGAGGAGATAAGAGCCATCAAACGTTCAATGGTACTGGATCCTCTCAAATGCGGTGATAGCTTGTTCGGTGGACGCACAAATCCCTTCAAGCTATACTTTCCACCTACGGAGGGCGTGAAACTTCACTACTACGACTTCTGTTATTTATACCCATACGTGATGAAGAACAACCCGTACCCCGTGGGCCTCCTGAAAAAATAGTGGGGCCTAACCTGCCCTCCATCAGTGAATTTTCAAGAAATTTGAATGATCGCTACTTTGGGCTCTCTTTCGTAGACGTGCTCGCCCCTCGCGAATTATGGATGTCGATCTTACCCGTCGTCATTGACCATAAGCTCATGTTTCCCCTGTGCGTGAAGTGTGCGGAAGAGAATAACGGTATTGTAACCATACACCCCACCAGCGTAAGATCAGAGGCGTATATACAAGTCCTGAGATGTCCCTAGCCGTACGCCATGGGGAAGCTACCCAACCTTTTCACACCGTATATAAACGCATTTTTGAAGGATAAGGTTGAGGCATCAGGGTATCCGCGAGGAGTTGACACCGAAGACGAAAAGTCTGCCTATATTCAACATTACCGCGACCACGAAGGTATACAACTTGATCGCGCCAAAATTGTAAAGAATCCTGGCAAGCGTTTTAGTGCAAAGTTGTATCTAAACAGTCTATGGGGAAAATTTGCACAGAATAATGGCAAGGGAAACGTTCATTTGGCACAAAGTTATAGCGAAGTCTGGGATTATGCCAACGCACCCGATAAAGAAGTCATGGAAATCGTGAATGTAGGTAATACTTACATAATAAAGTACAACAACAGTGAATTGGCCACAGATACCTCAAGGGTTACAAACATTCCTGTAGCCAGCTTCACAACAGCCTACGCCCGCATCAAACTTTGAGATCTATTGCATTCTCTTGGGCAGAGAGTCTTGTATGCCAATACAGATAGCGTGATATTCACAGCGAGGGAGGGTGAATACATGCCTGCTATTGGTGAATTCCTCGGCGAGCTCACTGATGAAATCAAGGATGAGTATGGGGACAACGCATACGCCGACTCTTTAGTCTCAACAGAACCTAAAACTTATGGGGTACGGGCAAGGATAGGGAATGAAACGAAATATATCGTGAAGGCAAAGAGTATCACGCTTAACCAAGCGAATCGACAGGTCGTTAACTTTGATTCGCTGAAGGATCTAGTGTGTTTGGACGATGATGAGGACGAACGGCCTCCCCAACTAGTTGTAGGCACCCACAATTTTCGGGCGCAGAAGCTGGGTGCCGTGAAGGAACTTAGGGGTACAAAGGTGTGCCGTAACACTTATAGGAAACGTTACCAGTTACCTGGTACCTATGATACCGTACCCTTTGGTTACCATAAACTTTGATGGGCCTATTGCCAACTTATTCATCACACATATTTGTAAATATATATGTATTGAGAACAAGCTTTGATGTGCCTATTGTTAACTTATTTATTGCACGTATTTCTAAATATATACATGCTGATTATTTCGTTTATTAAATAAATCATGCATCGACTTGTGTTTCACTTTGCGTGTGTGCGTGTACAGTAAAGTTGTAAAGTTAAGCCCCGCCCACTGTAAGACCGGGGAGGTGATTCATCCCGTAGCCTGAGCAGACCTCTGTCCCCGCGTTCTCAGTTGACCTCTGTATACCCTTGAGCTCAGACGTGTATTCTCTCCCGCGTAGAATAAAATGGCCACCTTTAATATCGCGTGTTCAACATTTATGAAGTGGTATTCAGTAAAGGGCGTAGATGTAGTGGATACTGAAAAACTCCCTATCCCACCCTCCTTTGACTCTTTTAAGGAAGCATTGAATCGTGCGAAAGGTCAGGCTATTCAAATACTCTACGGATATTCTGGCGAGGGGGTTGTAGGATTTCGCTGTACAGGCGATGTACTGAAGTATGTTGTAGAACTAAGCTTTATAAAGACACACGTGCACCGCGTGGTAGAAAAGCGGCACGCTCAGAAGCTAAACAGCAGTTATGGGTAGTGAGCCTTGTGGATGAGTGGTGTGATAAACGGTATTATATCATGCTACACAGTGATGGGCATCGATACATGAAAATCGCTAAAGCGATACCGATACATCGATACATGAAGAACGTCTTAGGCGATACCGATACGCCGATACTTTCTAGATGTCTTAAGCGATACCGATACCGATACATGTATCGCCGGTACATTTTTTATAATTATTCATTTAATATGTAGGTATTAGATATTATTGTTTATACTAGTAATTTGTACGCACTGTAAGTAAAATCAACGACATTTTAATGGGTTTTATAGATGTAAATAAAAACAATTGCTTTATTTAATGAAAGTATGTTTTAATTTTGTAGGATACATGAATGACTGAAAATATTACACTAACAATTAAAAGTAATTACTATTACCCTTCAAAAATACCAGCTGGCTAAACATCTGGTCAGACAGTCTATTCCTTTTTGGAGCGTGAATGTGACCAGCCAAACTAAACAACCGTTCTACAGGAGCAGAGGATGGTAGTGGTGTGTTATACTTCAGGAAGACCCGTAGAATTCCTGGGTACTGCCTCAGAGAATGACTTCCGTCACCCAGATACTGTAAAACTTCCATCTCAGTGGAATCTTGGGTTGCAGAGACATTAGTGGAAGCAGACTCATAACAGAAGAAATCATCTGCACTTCCGTCAGATGCAGCATCACTTAGTTGTTGCTGGGGGGTCTGCTCGCTGAGGCTCTTAACAGCATTAACCAACATTTCTTGAACCCTCTTTTTGACAATGTTAGTATTAAATTTGCCTTTTATTGTCATCCACTTTAATTTGAACAGAGGATTTGAAGACTATGCCAGTATTGGTGCTTTACACTCATGCGACGCATCAAGGCGTGGCCAATAGTGTTGCAACACCAATGAGCGTTTCTATATTATATGAGCGTTTCTATATTATGAGCGTTTCTATATTATGGTTAATTAATCTCAATAACACAAGTAGAAACGTGTTTAAACGTTGCGCAGTACTGTGTGACGTGACCAGTAGAGTCGTACTGTCATTAAATACATATTTAATATTATTATTTATGTATATTCATAAATATAACTCAGTAGTGTCATATTATAACATCTATTTAAATATTTGAAAATTCTTATTAATGTATCGATGTATCGAAGTATCGATTTTTTTCGATACATTTAAGAAAATTGACCTTAGCGATACCGATAAATCGATACTTTTGTCAAGTAGCTAAAGCGATACCGATACCGATACAAAAGTATCGATCGATACGTATCGGCGATACATGTATCTAGATACTGCCCATCACTGATGCTACACCATGTCGATTACTCATACCCTATAACTAAAAATGTGAATCTCGTTATCATGGACAATCTTAAGTATTTTTACCACTACATTAATGTGAAGATTTTTAGGAGAGATGAAACATTATAAAATGTGCTTAGTTCATGACATTTACCCTGAGGGAAACTGTCTGGTGCGTATTCGGGGGAGTGGTAATGATAAAACGTTAAAACCGAAATTAGTTCTTGTACCGGAAAATTTCTCAAAACGCCTACCCAGTATAATGGGGTACAACAATTCATGTTGGGCCAGCTCCACACAGGTTTCATTAGATTATTGTCCGACTCGCACCTCACGGATAATACGGGTTCGAACAAACCCATTCACGCATCATCAGGGTGAGTCAACCGCCCATCGAACCGTTCCTGCCTGCCTGCGTGCCTCACGCGGCTCATAGTCTCCTCAGAGCTTGCACCGAGTAGATGTGCCATAGTCATCTCGATGAATACGATGGAACTCCCTTTGAGAAGCATTCTCAACGCCTCGTACGACGTCTCCGTGACGAAGTCGTTGCGTGTGTTCAGGCGGGAAACCGGCACCATTAACTGTGTGCTTGAAACGAACAGTAGACCTGCGAGCAAGCGCAACGTTATTTATTTAAATCTTGAGGAGATGCATAAAATCTTCGCGGTAGTTGAGAGGTGGACTGAGGACCGCTATAAAATACCAGCTGACGTAAGTATAATAAGAGAGGTGATTAGTGAAGCCTCCTCATAACCGTTGTTTGTACATTGAGTGTAAATAACAATCAACCATGCGTTGATATACGATTGATGTGGAAGAATACGGCTGATAATGGCGTTCTTGTTCCTACACGAAACCGTTTCATCCTCGACAGAATGTTTGAGATCGTCGGATTCCGTAAGCTGAAGCCTATATTAGACACACGTATCTCAGACATGATTTACTTTGACAAAATACTTGAGTACGCTTACACCGCTCTGCTCGACGGATTTGTTGAATGTAGGAATGTGCAGGGAGAGAACGGGCTAGATCTGGATGCGTATTTAAAAGGCTTAGACTTCGAAATATCCTGAGCTTTGGTACAAAACGCTTGAGAGGTACAGAGCTGAGCTCGCCTACACTGTCCACCCTGAAGAACTGTACCTCTATATTGTAGACAGCAGCCGTTACGACTTGGAAGATTATTTCAATTGCTGCTATGCCGGGTAAAGAGAGTTCACGATTGAAAGGTTCGGTACGGTAAGAAAAAACTCTCGATTGAAAAGGCATGATTATAAACTTGTATTTAATGACAGAGTTAACGATGACGTTTTTGCGCGTGCTTTTGATTGCGTTCTAGTGGCGCTTAAAGACAACTTACCTGCCGAGTGTAAAGTGGGTACAAAAATAGTGTTGAATGATATGAAAGCCATTTACATTGAATATAAACCGCCGTATCAATTAATCGGTGAGTTGATGCTTGAGCGGTTTTCCCACATCGCGCAGAGTAATGCCGATGTTGATGTAGCATCAATCAGCATTGAATTTACCGTTTTGTACCGTAGAACGTAAAAACAATATATATATATATTTTTATTGTAATATTTTGCTAATACTCCGTTTTGTACGATTATATATAATTAATATAAATATATATATTTTTCTAATATTAAAGGCGTGAGAAAAGAACGCAGCCGTGAAAATCTTGAGCTTCAAATTGTGACATGTACAAAGGTCGCGATCGATATAATACTATGTTTTGTACAAGTATATATAATTAATATAGCTATATTTTTCCTGTACTAATATTTGATATAACTTTTGATAATATAACTATATATTTTTCTAATATTTGATTAATACTGTGCTTTGTATGATTATATATTTTCCATGTTTTGTACGACTATATATAATATAAATATATATTTTTCTAATATTTAGTCAATACTATGATTTGCATGATTATATATTCCCCGTTCTATTATTTGTTCATATATATATCCTATTGTATAGCCATTAATTAATAAACAGAGCGCTGTAATGGTGTTTTATTTATTCTTTGAACACGTTTATATCATTTTCTAAACAGAGTAATTGAATAGATAAGTAACGAGGCTGACAGCTCAGCCAACTGTAACATAAGCGTATTTAAAATAAATAACGAATCAGGCAACTCAGCAGCCAACTGGCTGAATAATAATTATATATATGGCGTTTTCTGGCAACTCAGCAGCCGACTGATTCAATAATATATAGAAGAAATAAATATTTAATGCTATCTGGCAACTCTACCAACTGGCGGCCTAAGCCAACTGGCTGCTTAGGGGCACTATAAGAGGCCGGTTGTTGGACGACGGACCCATATGAGCTCGGCAGTCCGCCGAGCAAAGACCCTCCTCTTCCTCTCTTGATATCTCTTTCTGCTCCTTTGGGGGGGTGAGGAAACCCCTTCCTCCCCAAAGAGGTGCCCTTAGGATAGGTATGCCCCTTTTGGGGGGTGAGGAAACCCCTTCCTCCCCAAAGAGGCGCCCTTAGGATAGGTATGCCAAGTGGTGTAGTGCTAAATAAAGAAGTGAGGGAACGCATTTTGAAAGTGTTACTCAGATGCGGGGGGGACAATGGCGAGCGCGGCTAGCCCATACAGCTGGGGGTCCGGGGGCACTGTAAGCCCCCGGGAAATCTTTTGAAATCTGACCAATTTCAGGGATATTTTGAGGTCATATGCACTGGATATTAGAATATATTCCAAGGTTGAAGATGCAGTATTTCCAGTGTCATTAGATATATGACATCCAGTACGATCAATAAAAATAGCTAACAACTGGAATGATTAACTAAAAAAAGTTAACAACTGGTACGCCGTGGTGACTGTTTCACCAGATCTTTATAGGCTAGCATTGCCTCAGTCGAAGCTAAAAGAAATGAAGCAGTTAATGATTCTTTCTCATATTTCTTCTAGGGGTGGGAATTAAAATTTCATGACGTTAGAGATTTGTAAGTTCGGATTTATTTGAAAGAGTGAGGGAACGCCGTTCCGTCTACCAAAAAAAGTAAGGGAACGCCGTTCCCACGCGTTCCCACAGCACTACACCACTGGGTATGCCCCTTGGGGGAGAACTCCGCCTCCAAGTTGCATGCCCCTTGCAATCCCGTTTTGGGGTTGGCAACAAAGGCCTGTGCTCTCTCTCTTTCTTTTTTCCCAACAAAGAGGGGTGGGGGGCGTGGCACTCTTGTAACATTACGTAATATTATGCAATTGCAATGCAACATTGCACTCATGGGTTTTGACACCATACAACTCACGTCCTCTACTTTCTCGTTGTCTCCACCCGCTGTGTTCACTATTCCTCCCGCCCGTTCCCCCAGAACTTCCAATTCCACTGTCCCCATCTGCTCCACCTCAGTCGCAACTAATTCGTTTACTCACCCTCCTGAAACCATTGCTGACATTTCAGCATACACATCAAAAACCGCTCCCTCTTCTAGTCTCTTCTCCCCTCCGTGCTCTTTTGTTAAACGACCCATCGCCAGCCCTCGGCGTTTGGGTCCCTCTGCCAAGCTCCCTTGTTCAGGTTCCCTGTCTGCTCGTCCTCCCACTTCCTCTCCTACCAGTTCTCCCCCTCCTGCCCCCATATCCCTGACATCTACAGGGATCCCTCTTACCTTGCCGGCTTCCCTGAGATCCCAAGCTTCCTTTCGCGACCGTCCCCTCCCATCCTCCATTCCTGATGGTGTTTATGCAGCTTCTGAACTTCGAGTTCAAGCTGACATCCATCCTATCCCCCCTTCTCCTCCACCGTGCTCTCTCCTTGACCTCCCGATGCCCCCAGCATCCTTTTTCTCCACCTCCACCCCGGAAACCGGATTCACCTCGCCCTGCTTCGTATCCCCAGTCTCCTCGGCCCCTCTCCCTTCTTGACCTCCCGATGCCCCCGGCATTCTCTCCTCCACCCCCACCCCGAAAATTGGACTCACCCTGGCCCCGCTGTGCACCCTCCTTCCCGTATTCCACCACTACCCCCGAAACCCAAACTCCCTCAACCTCCTTTTATCCACTCTTCGACCTCCTCTTTTTTAACCTGCCCCCCAGTCTCGTCTACTCGTTCTACTGGTCACTCTTTTAAGTCTCGCCCGATAACGTCTCTCGCACCCCCTGCTTTCCGCATGTGATGGCTATCATCCTCCAATGGAATTGTCGTGGCCTCCTCCCTAATTGGGAGGACTTCTACTTATCAAAGATTTTTCCTCAGTGTGTCTCTGCCTTCAAGAAACCCAACTTGGGGTTCGCCCTTTGCGCCCCCTCCGCAGGTTCACATCGTACCTCTCCCCCCTCCCCCCGATGCAGCCCCTCGTGGAGGTACGGCCGTTTTTGTCCGTTCCAACGTGCCGTCTACTCCCCTTCCCCTCCGTACTCCTCTCCAGGCTGTTGCGGCCCAGGTTTCCCTTGACTGATTATATTCTATATGTTCATTATATCTCCCCCCTGTCCCAGGAAGTTTCTGCAAACGCCCTCTCTACTCTCCTACTCTCCTTTTACAGCTTCCTCCCACCTTCCTTCAGTGGAAGACTTCAACGCGGGCCATCATCTGTGGGGTGACACTGTCACCAACCAGCGGAATGGCGTTGTGGTCTCCCTTCTCTCAACTCCTTCTGTCTGTCTTCTGAACACTGGTCAACCCACAGCTTTTCACCTCCAGACCCGTACATTTTCCTCCATAGATCTTTCGCTTGCTTCTCCTTCCTCCTTCCTTGATTTCTCCTAGACTGTTACTCTAGACCTCTACGGTAGTGACCACTTCCCCCCCTTCGTACATCTCAGACTTCTGACTCCTCTGCTCTTCCTACCTAATGGTCTCTTGCCAGAGCTGACTGGCCCCTTTTCCGATCTGAAAGCCACATCTTTGCAGTTCCAAGTAACTTTTTGACAATAGACGCTGCCTTCACCTACCTTTCCGATTACGTCACTTGTGCCGCCCTGTCCTCCATCCCCAAGTCAACATTTACCCGCACCTCCGCCCCTTCGGTTCCATGGTGGACCCCAACATGCGCCTTAGCTGTTCGAGCTAAGAAGTCAGCCTTTCGTAGTCTTCAACGAAACCTATCCCTTGTCAATACAATAGCTTTCAAACTGCGCGAGCTTAGGCACGTCGCACAGTCCATGAAGCCCGCCGCCTTTCCTGGCGTACTTATGTCTTCTCTCTCACTTCCCGCACCCCTTCCTCCCGAATCTAGAACAAGATCTGGAAGGTTTCCGGTAAACCCTCTTCCCATCCGCCTCCTGTTTTTATGGTAGACAGAAAGCTAGTATCGTCCCCTACTGCAGCGGCCGAAGTCTTGGCCTCGACCATTGCATCCATCTCCCGACACGACCACCGTGATCCTGCTTTCCTCCGACGTAAGACTTTGCTTGCCCGCTCCCCTCATCTTTTCCAAACCCCCAATAACTTTCCTTACACCCGTCTTTTTTCCATGTTGGAACTACGCTCGGCGTTGACCTCTTGTGGCAAATCTGCTTCCGGCCCCAACGGCATTCATTTTGATAGGCTCCGCCAACTACACCCTTCTTGCTCTTTTTTATCTGCTCACCCTCTATAATTGGATTTGGGTAGAGGGCAGTTTTCCTTCCAGTTGGACGGAGGCAGTGGTGCTCCCCTTTCCTAAACCCAGCAAGGACCCGACATCTCCCCTTAACTACCATCCAATAGCCATCACTAGCTGTCTTTCGAAACTCTTTGAGAAGATGGTATGACGGCCCCTGGTGTGGCACCTCGAACGCCACAATATGCTTTCTTCCATACAGGCCGGTTTTCGCAAGTGCCGTAGCACCACTGACATTTTGGTTCAGTTGGAGACTGCGGTCCATGTGTCCTTCGCAGAACGACGTCATCTCTATGCATTTTTTTTTTTTTTATTTGAAGAAAGCATATGACACTACCTGGTGGTGGTGGATTTGCCGTAAATTCTACTTTTTGGGTTTCCGAGGTCTCTTCCCTTCCTTCATTTCCAACTTTTTGTCTTCTCGTTCCTTTCGTGTTGAGGTAGGTACTTCCTTCTCTTCTGTACACTCGCAAGAGGAAGGGGTTCCCAGTGCAGCGTCCTGAGCGTCATCCGTTTCCCTTTGGCGATTGACGATGTAGTGACGGCTCTGCCCTTGGGGATTACGGCCACCCTCTATGTCGACGACCTTGCCATTTATTGCTCCGGTTCCCGATCCACCTTTCTTGAACGCCTCTTCCAGCGTGCCCTGGGCTCGGTCTCCAGATGGGCCACAGACCACGGGTTTCGCTGCTCCCCTTCGAAAACGGTGATGATGCATTTTTGCCGTCGCCTCCGCTGCACCGCCGTCCCTTCCCTCTCTCTTTATGGATCACCACTCCCTGTAGTTCCCGAAACTAGATTATTAGGTCTCCTTGATTCCCGCCTCTTCTGGATTCCCTGCATCCTTTCGTGCCTTCAGACCTGCACCCTTTTGAAGTTCCTTTCCCATGCCGACTGGGGTGCTGACCGCCACACCCTTTGGCGACTCTACCACTCCTTGGTCAAAAGCAAACTGGACTATGGCTGTCAGGCCTATTCCTCTGCTCCTCCCTCCGCCCTGCGCATGCTGGACCCAATCCTTTCCCTGGGTGTACGCATTAACACCGGTGCATTCCGGTCCTCTCCTATTGTCAGTATTTATGCGGAAAGTGGCCATTTCCTGCTAGATTTCCACCTCACCTTAGAGGGCTTAAAATACCTCTTTCACGTTCGGCAGTTTCCTTCCAACCCGGTTTACTAATCCCACTTCAGCCTGCTTTGACCGTCGTCCCCATTTGGTTCGACCGTACGGTCTACGGATGGCCCCCGTCTTGTCTTCTGTGGGGGTGGAAGGACGAGTTCTCCCTTCCCCTCCCTCTACCTTTTCCCCGTGGACCCCTCCCCCCATCCCTATCTGTTCTTTCCTCTCTACTGCACCAAAATCAACTTTCCACCCTTTTGCCCTCAGTCAATTGTTTTTATCCCATTTCTCTACCTATTCTGACTCTATCCTTGTGTTTACTGACGGCTCTCGCTCGCCACTTGGAGTTGGTTGTGTGGCAGCTTTCCCGTCAGTTGTTCAATCGCTATCCCTTCCCTCAGCGGCTTCCATTTTTACGGCAGAACACTCTGCTATTAGCTTGGCTCTTCGATTCCTTTCTCATCTCTCACCTCCGTCTTTTGTCATCTATTCGGACTCTGGCAGCGCTCTTGAGGCCATATCCGCACTCGTCTCGTCTCCGCATCCGTTGGTGAGACAGATCCAGGACTGGTTTGTCGTTCTCGCATCACGTTGTAAGTTGGTCGCCTTTTGTTGGATACCTTCCCACCTTCCTCCTGCCAACGTGAGTGACGCTTTGAGACCGCCCTGGTGTGGCTTCGCATTGGTCACACTCCCCCTTACGCATGGTCATCTTATGACGGGGGATCTTGGCCCCTCTTTGCTCTTGCGGCATTTTTCGCTCGGTCTCACATTGCCTCTTGGTTTGCCCTGACTTTGCTACTGCCCGTTTCCAGCTCCTCCTTTTCTGCCCTTCAGTCTCCACTCTTATTCTATCTCTTTTGTTGGGTGACTCCACACGCTACCCCGACTTATGAGCGCAGGACAAATGAGCGCCAAGACAAATGAGCGCAAGACAAATAAGCGCAAAACAATAACCCAACCTAACCTAACTACATTATTTTTAACATCCTTAATAAATATTGGGGTTTTTTAACATCCTTAATAAATATTTGTTTAAGCTTATTTTGTTTCTTTTATCCAGTTTTTATTTGCTTGCTCTCGCTCTTTTGTTTTTGCGCAAAACAATAACCTAACCTAACCTAACCTAACTACATCATTTTTAACATCCTTAATAAATATTAAATAACCTAATATTAAATTAAATAAATAACCTAATATTAAATAACCTAACCTAACTTAACCTAACCTAACTACATTATTTTTAACATCCGTAATAAATAGTTTTTTAACATCGTTAATAAATATTTGTTCAAGCTTATTTTGTTTCTTTTATCCAGTTTTTATTTGCTTGCTCTCGCTCTTTTGTTTTTGCGCAAAACAATAACCTAACCTAACCTAACCTAACTACATCATTTTTAACATCCTTAATAAATATTAAATAACCTAATATTAAATTAAATAAATAACCTAATATTAAATAACCTAACCTAACCTAACTTAACCTAACCTAACTACATTATTTTTAACATCCGTAATAAATAGTTTTTTTAACATCCTTAATAAATATTTGTTCAAGCTTATTTTGTTTCTTTTTTCCAGTTTTTATTTGCTTGCTCTCGCTCAATTGTTTTGCGCTCTTTTGTCTTGCCCTCTTTTATCTTGCGCTCTTTTGTCTTGGTGCTCATTTGTCCTGCGCCCAATTGTCGTGTCACGACTCCACACCTATCCCGAAGGACACATTTTGCTCCTTTCTCCGTCAGACTAGCCTCTTATTCTCTATTTAAGTTGACTTGGGTATCATTTCTTCCTCTCTGTTATTTCTACTGCTTGCTCTCTCTCTTCTCACGGTCTTTTTTACCGCTGCTCCCTCTCCACTGTATCTCTCCCTTATTCCCTCGCTACCTCTCCTTATTCTAGTATCGGCGCGATATGACCTCAGCAGTCGAAGCGCCGGTGAAGCACTGCTATTCATTCAATTCAATTCAGTGTGAAGAAGCTGAACATTGTCGGCATATATGACGATTGTACATTCACTCATAAATTTGGTAATATTAATAAAAATGATGAAAAAGATAGGACCCAAAACCGAACCTTGTGGAACGTCTCATTTGACTGGTTTATGCTGGAGACAGTATTCATTTTTATTTTCGACCTATTTGATGATGAGAAAACTCCACTTCTGTTTTTAAAATCTTTCCAATGTATTTTTCGTTTGTAAGTTGTATTTTTGACAGCTAGGATGTGAAGGCTTTCAAATTTAGTAATCAGTGTATATAAGTGAAATTGAAAATTACTGCCATCCTAAATTGAAGACTCTGTTCATCATAACCAGAACAAGATAGATACTTTGAGATAAAAAAACTTAAGCGATCATAATCACTTGTTTAAAAATGTTTGTAATAACTCTGTCCTCCTTATAATTAAATGTTTAAACGTGCTTCGCATCTCTTTACAATACCACTTATTCCTTTCGCATCTGCATCACTCTAGCTTGGGTTAAAGTGTGTGCACACACTTTAAAACCTTGGTTACTGGCAGCACATCAGCGTAACTGGGTCCAAACAAAAACAAGGTACTCTGCCAGTTAGCCAGACTTTATTTCACATTAGTAGGTAATGTTCAAAGAGTTATTTTATCAAATAAATTTGAAGACTAAACACTTCTTTTGGTTTTCCCTTGCTGCCCAGTCACTCTGCTTGAACTATATTACTTGTTTATTACTTGTTCATCTCTGATTTCTTTGTATAGTATTGTTATCATAAGCAGCCTGTTTGGTTCATGGGTTGGCATAAGCAGCATGCAATTTCTATCGTTTAAAATCAATGACTCGTGATTCAGTTTTGTGTCTAATCTAAGATGACAAAGTGGTGATTAGGTTAGGTTGTCTAATTATTATGTCAGTTAGGGGCATAGGAATAACTAGAAGCCTAGTATGGGGGTGGGGTTGGAATTATACAAGTATGAGCATTTTTTTAACTCTTCTTTCAGATTCCAATGATTCGAATACTTTAACGTGGCCTAATTTATTTAGTACTTCACACTCTAATAAATAACACAAGTCTGCATTTCAAACCAAAGTACGAGATGTTTTATTTCTATTACGTGATCTTATACAATTTTCCCATGCTGATTTCAAATTTCACAACCATTTTCATGTATCACGTTACGGTTTTCACAAAATATAAGTCAGATATATTCATAGTAGTGATGGATCGAATAACCGCAACCGCAACCGCAACCGCACTACAACCGCACAAAAATTCACAACCGCAACCGCAACCGCAACCGCCGTTCCATAAGTGCGGTTGCGGTTGTAAAAGCTTAGTTAATTTTAATTTTAGGTTAATTAGAAATATTTCTTTTTTTAAAAAGAAAATGATGGGTCTCCTTATGCGTGCTTAAACGTGACGTCATACGGGTGCAGCAAAAATATTATTCTTGAAATTCACACTGCATGTCATTAAGTTTGACATCAGTTTTTCAAATGAATAATAATTCCATAACTTTCCAATGGGTGGAGGCTGAGGAAAGTGGTAGGTGGGATGAACAGTGCGATGGGTCCTCGTCCCTCATCCTGGTAACACACTTAGTGCAAAATATGGTTTTAATTAATTTGACCTATTCTTTCATAATAGCTATATAAGTTTAGAATATACTTCATTTAAATAGTATTTATTTAGTAAATACCTTATGCTGAACACAAGTTTTGCAACACACAAATAGCGGTAGCGGTGTATTGCAAAACTTGTGTTCAACATAAGGTATTTACTAAATAAATACTATTTAGTATATATTATGTACCAAGTGTGGCTAAATCGCACTATAGTGGCTAAATCCAGTTCATAATTACGCATTTTTCCTAGTATATGATAACCGCAACCGCAACCGCGGTTGGAAAAAATTCGACAACCGCAAACACAACCGCAACCGCGGTTGTGAAAAACCGACCACTCGATCCATCACTAATTTATAGTATGTATTAAACTAAATTTCGAAGAGTACAAAACTATAAGTACAAAGACAATACTACATTTCAAAGTAAATTCATCTTTGATACTTAACATAATAGATCAATCATGACTGATCAGTAGGAGAAAATCGTCATTTTCTTGTCGCTTGTGCTGCATTTCTTCCGAGCCTTCCCGTTTCATACACTTTGCTTTGTCCGGAGCTATAGAGCGCATCCCTCTGTGGCCAATGAGAAAATGTATCTTCCTTCGATGTAAGGGCTCTCTCTGCCTTCGTGGACCATTGGACCCGGCTGATCTCCTGCTTATATTTATTTATTTCTTTCTCTTTCTTTCCCCCAATCCTTCTGGCTTTTTTTTTCTTCGCATTTGGCTTTGGTTTGAACCTTGACTTAACTCTTTCCTTGGACCTTAAGTGAGGGAGGTGGTTGTCCTTTACCCTTATCGCTCTTAAACCAAACCCAAGCCTTGTCCCTGCCATCTTTCACCGCGCGTTGGATGAGAGTGGCCACCTTTTAGGCATGGGGACTGGGTATGGGTGTATCTCCCCTGCATGACGTCTATTGGCGGTGGGACCGAGTGTACCCACGATTCCTTTCCCTTGTTGGAATCGGTGGTGGCTGGATGCGCGCTGGGGATGAAGCTTTCCTTTTGTTTGCTATGGCTTCTACTCCTCGGCTTACGACCTCTGCTCTTAATTCTCGGACTACTACTTCTCTTAGCACTCGGGTGGTGGGCAACCAGGCCCTCGAATCCTCTACCACTGGAAGACCGCATACTGATGGGGTTGAGGCCCCCCTCGGACTGCGGAACACTCGCTTCCTCCTCGTTCAAAGACTTCTCGTATGTCATCTTTCCGTAAGTCTTTTGACTCCCTTGTAGAAGCTGACGACTCTGACCTGATTACCCTCGGTTTCTGGTCCTCATTTCTTCCGCCTCTTTCCCCCTCTCACAACGGGATGTTTTTGAGGTCTACGATGACTTCACTTCCCGTTGTGGCGATCCCCGACAGATGTGGCCCCAGAATGATGGTTCTCTTGTGGTGAAGGTCTCCTCCAGAGCCCAACACCAGAAGGTTTCGTCTCTCTCGACCCTGGCTTCTGCTCCCCTGAATTGTTTCCCAGACTCTTCCTTTAACACTTGTACGGGTGTAGTACATGCCCCGCCTTTTGAAATATTCAGAATTGGATCTTCTCACCCGCCTCTCCTCTCAGAAGTTGACCCGTGTTTACCGCTTACCCCGTATGGTTCAGGGGGCAAGGATTCCATCTCACTTATTGATCCTGACCTTTGCTCGTCCCCAGTTACCCGAGAAAATTAGGACCGGTTATCTTCAATTTCCGGTCCGTCGTTACATCCCCAGACCACGCCGATGTTTTACTTCCCAGAGGTTCGGACACGTCAGTAAGACATACCGAAGTTCCCCTGGCTTTTTTGTCAACTGCGCGTCCCCGACCCATGGTTCCTCCTGTTCGAATCCTCCTCGTTGTGCCAACTGTGGAGAAGACCACGCCGCCTCCTCCTCTTCCTGCCCGACTTACCTATTCGAGCGTGAGGTCCTGTCAGTCCTGAAATCAGACAAGGTCAGCTTTCAGGAAACGAGGGCCCGCGTTAGGTCCCGATTCGCTCGCCCAGGCCTTACTTTTGCCCAAACACTGCGCTCTTCCCGCCCGACTACCTCCCATTCGCCCCGGACTTCGTCCACCTCTGTACCGTCCTCTTCCACACTCTATCACTCTAGGCCTGATCAGGCCTCGTCCACCCATTCCCTTATCCTGTTCTCTTAATTCTCGTCGTCTCTACCCCCTTTGTTCACTGTTCCCATCTGCTCCACCTCAGTCGTGGGACTAAAACTGCAATTTCGAGTGGGTAATAGGTATCTGACCTATGTCCCTCTCATATAAGTAGCGGTTAGTTCGCCTCTGCATAGGTTTTGAAGGAATTTACGAAGGGGTGCGGGGCTAAGGAGATCCCCCATCCCCTACCGATGATGGAGGTGGAGTTTTGACACGTGACCGACCGTTTCACCTCGGGGATTCGCCTATGATTCCAGTTTCGGGCTAATAGTCGGGATGAAAATTTTTCACCTATCTTTTAACCTATGGATAGGCCCGCCGGGGATCGCCTATCTCCGGCCGGTATAGGGTCCCCCGAGTGGTAGGTTCGCCGATAAGTCCAAACGTGGCATGGGACACCCGGTAGATTTTTGCAGACGAGGCATGTAGCCGCGTAAAGTAGCCGCTTGTCGCCGTTTAATTAAGTCTTAGTTTCCCGGGTTCCTATCGAAGTTTGGCCGTGTCAAGAAGCACCTATGAAACGGGAAGGCCGAGGTGATCCCAGCCCGGCCCCAGACCCCTCGAGCACCTATGCGTTGACTTATAAGTAGCGCGGATAGGCCCTATGATTCGGCTAAAAACTTTCCATCAATGTCGTAACTAACGCCTAGTCGCGCGGGAGACGCCTACTCCTCGGTGCCTACGGCGGCCCCTAAGGGGTACGTTCGGCAATAAGCGCGAGAATGAAGGTCGCAGATTGGGCTCTAAAGGCGCCGTAATCTTGTGAGTATCAATAAGTAGGTAACAATGTCAGCGAAGAGTCTACCTAATGGAAATTCTCACAACTTACCCAATGGGTGTTGTCGACCGTAACAACTAACTCGCTTTTTCTTCCTCCTGAAACCATTGCTGACATTTCAGCATATATAGCGAAAACCGCCCCCTTTTCTGGACTCTCCTCCCCTCCACGCTCTTCCGTTAAACGGCCCATCGCCAGCCCCTGGCGTTTGGGTCTCTCTGCCAAGCTTCCATGCTCAAGCTCCCCGTCTCCTCGTCCCCTTGCTCCCTCTTCCACCAGTTCTCTTCCTCCTACCCTCGTATCCCTTCCGTCTTCAAAGAGCCCTTTCGTTTTGCCGTCTCCTCTACATTCCCTTGTTTCCCTTCGCGACCGTCCCCTTCCCTCCTCGATTCCTGATGGTGGTTATGCGGCCTCTGAAATTCAAATTCAAGCCGACATCCACCCTTCCCCTCCTTCTCTACCTCCCCGCTCCCTCGGTAACCTCTCGATGCCCTTAGCATCGTCATCTCCACCTCGGAAACCGGATCCACCCCGGCCCGCTTTGAACACCCCTTCCCCTCCGCCCCGCTCCCTCCTTGACCTCCCGATGCCCCCGGCATATTCTCCTCCACCCCTATCTCAGAAATTAGATTCACCCCGCCCTGCTTCCTACCTTCATTCTCGCATCACCCCCGCGAAAACTAACCCCCCTCCATCCCCTTTCATCCGTTCCTCAATCACCCCTTCTTCACCCCCCAGCTTCGTCAGCTCGCCCTTCTGGTCGTGCCTCTAACTCGCCCGATAACGCTCTCGCTCCCCCTGTATTCATAGTAGAACAGCAAATAATGACACTTTTTGTATGTTTTTGAGTATAGAGAATCCAGTTCTGATATTTGTTTTTAATTCAAGATATACGTCAGGTCGTATATATCCACATTTGATATTATTTTATAAGAAATGTACATTTTATGTCAATTGAATCATGATACATAATTATTGCACTTAGATTTGTGGTTGTAACACACTGGACCACACTAACTACTATGCCCGCTGGTTGCCGATTCATGTCAGAGATATGGTTGGTCTTGCTGAAAGCCATCCACAGGTGTACGCAGAGTACCTCAAAGGGAACTTTACAGCCCAAAAGTCTGCTCGTACATTCAGCCTCATCGCGAAAGATCAATCTCATGAGCAGATGAACAAAGTACTGCAGGGCTGTGATGGAGCATCTGACCTCTATGACAAAACAGAAGCATTAGCATTGTACATGTTGGCAGGTCCTGAATGTGTCAGAATGATAGAAGAGTTTGAGAATGCTCAGAAACTTACAGAAGGACCAACTGGCCACCACGAAACAGCACCTGGGCTACAGTCTAGGTTTTGAAGGATGTCAAGTCATTCACAAAGGTGGTGTCTGAACTGGGCAACCCCCTCCTGGCCACAAATCAGGAGCTTGTAGCCCTTGACACACACGATGTTATGGAGAATGAAGTAGCAGCATCACTGTCACAGATACAGGAAGTTGGCCAAGCCCTTCATGAGGAGTATGTAAAGACTAGGCTGGACAAAGGGACAGTTCCTATATCAAACACTATAAAGAAAAACAATGTGTACACATTCAGCAATCGGCCAGACCCACGCAAGAAGAGTAGCAAAGTGGGGGTACAGAAGCAAAACACAGTGCTCATTACTCAGCTATTCCTGTCTCTACAATCACGTCCAGATGCGGATATGACATAATTTTTCACATACGAGAATCAGCGAGAGCCCCCTTCACTCTCAGACCGAGGTTCACTCAGAGCTGGAAATAAATCAGACATTCTTGCATGTGTCAATGCACCAACTGGATCTGCCAATCCTGCTAAACAAGTGACAGTTCAGTTGTATGACATGGCCGCCATCGTCCACATTGTGCGTCCAAGTAGAGCATCAACATTTGCTGAATATGTATCTCTACACATCATACCTTTCATTAAAGCAGATGACTGACACAGTTGAGCGCGTCGATGCCGTGTGGGATACCTATCCTGAAGACAGTCTGAAATCACTTGCACAGCAGCGGCGTGGTTCAGGAGCACGTACTCGACTTGATCCAGATAGTGATGTACCACACCCATTCCCAAACGAGACTGGCAGTCATATTTGAAAAATGTGGAAAACAAGAAGGAACTGTTCGTCTTTATCAGTAAACAGCTGATCAAGATTGACATGGGTGGAAAACTCCTCCTCAGCACTGAATTAGAAACTGTGCTCTCCAATAAAGCATTTGATATATCAGGGCTCCAACCATGCAACCACACAGAGGCAGATACGCGGATCATTCTGCATCTTGCTCACGCATCATCTCAGGGTCACAAGAAAGCATTCATCCGCACTGTTGACAGTGACATAGTCGTTCTTGCCATTGCTTTCTTTCAACAGCTTGACCTAACAGAACTCTGGATTGGTTTTGGTAGTGGCAAATATTACCGAGACATCCCAGTGCACAGCATTCAATCACAGCTTGGTCCATCAAAGTCGCTGGCTCTACCTCTGTTCGATGCACTAACAGGCTGCGACACTACGTCTCAGTTTCTTGGATGTGGGAAGAAGACAGCATGGACTGCATGGAATAATACACCAAACTTAACTGAAACCATGATCAAATTGACTGAAGACCCCGAGTCCTTCAGTCTAGTATCTCCTGAAATGACACACATTGAGAGGTTTGTTGTGCTCATGTACAGTAAAACATGTGGACAAGCATCTGTAAACGTAGCCAGGCACCATCTGTTTTCTAGTGGCAGTCGATCATTGGACAGCATACCACCTACCCAAGCTGCCCTCTTCCAGCATATCAAGAGGTCATTGTTGCAGGCAAGTTTTGTGTGGAAGCAGTCAACCACATGCCATCAGACACTCCCTGCTTTTGATAAATGGGGATGGGAATATGACAAACGCAGTAACCAATGGCTCCCTTTCTGGACAACTCTCGCTGATGCCAGTAAGGCATGTGCTTTTCTCCTTCATTGCGGATGCACTAAAGCCTGCAGGGGGAATTGCAAATGCAGTAGTGCTGGAATTCGATGTACGACACTCTGCAAGTGTGAGGGTGGCTGCCTGAACAATGACGACTATTAATCAGTGAACAGCCATCTATTGGATAGACATTATCATGAGATGCAGTACTGTGAGTAAAAGGAATAAAGAAGATTGTACTTGCGTATATACTAAAGTTTAATAGCAAAAGATGTTGATGCTGACTCTTATTTTTTATCAAGTTAACTATGTAACCTGTACTAGTATTGGTACTCAAGTGGATGTCATTTTGGACAGCGGCCATTTTGATTTGGCCAATATGGCCGCCACAGTGGGAGCCCAGCTTGGCTCCCGCAAACATTCAAATTAGTATGGTCATAGCTACCTGTGGTCCAAAAATGGCACTTTTGGAATGATTTGAACAATTATATGATTAAGCCCCCTGACTATAAGCGGATTAATTGCTACTGAGGTGAAGCAGATGGGGACAGTAGAACTGGAAGTTCTGGGGGGACGGGCGGGTGGAAAAGTGAACACGGGGGTGGGGAGACGACGAAAAGATTGATATAGATGACGGGATAGGGGGACAGGTGGATGAGGCCTGATCAGGCCTAGAGTGATAGGGTGAGGAAGAGGGCGGTACGGAAGTGACAGGAAGTCCGGGGCAAACGGGAGGGAGCAGGGCGGGAAGGGCACAGTGTTTCAGCGAGGGTTAGGCCTGGACGCGCGAATCGGGACCTACGCGGGATCTCGCTTCCTGGAAGCTGACTTTGCCATCTTCTCAGACAGACAGGATCTCACGCTTGAATAAGTAGGTCGGACAGGAAGAGGAGGCGGTATGGTCGTCTCCACAGTTAGCGCAATGGGGAGGGTTGAAACAGGAGGAACCATGCGTCGGAGATGCGCAATTAACTAAAATATCAGGGGAACTTCGGCATGGGTTACTGACGTATCCGAACCTCTGGCAAGTAAAACACCGGCGTGGTCTGGAGATATAACGGCGGACCGGAAATTGAAGATAACCAGCCCTAATTTTCTCAGGTAACTGGGAACGAGTAAGAGTCAGGATCAATAAGGGAGATGGAATCCTTCCCCCCCTGGACCATACGGGGGCGGGGGGAGCGGTAAACACGGGTTACCTTCTGAGAGGAGAGGCTGGTGAGAAGATCCGACTCCGAGTATTCCAAAAGGCGGGTGGCATGAACTACACTCTTACAAGTGTTAAAAAAAGAGTGAGGGAGGCAATCCAGGGGAGCAGAAGCCATGGTCGAGAGGAACAAAACCTTCTGGTGTTGGGCTCTGGAGGAGACTTCCACGACAAGAGAGCCATCATTCTGGGGCTACATCTGTCGAGGATCGCCACAACAGGAAGTGACGTCATCATAGCCCTGAAAAACATCCCACTGTGAAAGTGGGAGAGGCGGAAGAACTGAGAACAAGAAACGAGGGTAGTCAGGGTCAGAGGCGTCAGCTCCTACGAAGGGGTCAAAAGACTTGCGGGAATAAGACGTACGAGAAGACTTAGAACGAAGAGGACGCGAGTGTTCCGCAGCCAGAGAGGGTTCTACCCCCTCAAGATGCGGTTTTCCAGTGGTAGAGGACTCGAGGGCCTGGTTGTCCACCACCCGCGTGCTAAGAGACGTTATCCGAGAATTAGAAGCAGGGGTCGTAAGCCGAGGAGTAGAAGAAGCCATAGCAAACAAAAGGAAACTTCATTCCTCGCATGCATCCAGCCACTACCAACTCCAACAAGGGAAAGGCGAATCGTGAGCACACTCGGTCTCACCACCAATAGATGTCACGCAGGGGAGATACACCCATGCCCAGTCCCCGTACCTAAATGGCGGCCACGCTCATCCAACGCGCGGTGAGAATTGGCAGGGACAGGACTTGGGTTTGATTTTTGAGCGACAAGGATGAAGGACAACCACCTCCCTCACCCAAGGTCCAAAACAAAGCCAAATACGAAAGACAAAGCCAGAAGGAGGGGGAAAAAGAAGGAGAAAGAAAGAAACATAAGCAGAAGATCAGCCGGGTCCCCAGACGGGTTCCATGGTCCCCGAAGGCAGAGAAAGACCTTACATTAAGCCCTCGTTAAGACCCATAACAAGCCTATCTCTTAGCATTTCGTCTAATTTGTCACCAAACTCACAAGTACGGAAATAGGTTTTTATACCAGCAACAAACTCTGAAATGCTTTCATTTGGAGTCTGAAGCCTAGATTAAAATTTAAAACGTTCACAGATGAGAACCACTCGTGGTTTGTAGTGATTGGTTAGGGCCTGTACCAATTCATTGTTGGTGCAACTTGCGGTGCTTTAGGAGCAACTAGGTCTTTAACTAAGCCAAAAGTTTTATGGCCTATTATAGTTAGAAAAACAGGTACTTTCTTAGCCTCTTGGATGGAATTGGCCTCGAAAAATAACTCCACCCTAGTGGCATAAGTTTCGAAGTCTTACTCCGAGCTTTCGTAGGGATTTACAGTGGCAATCATGAACATGCTACGAACAAAACCAGTTTAGGCTAAATAAATTTAATTAGGTTAGGTAGACTTTAAATTTGGTCAAATTACTTTGCAATTAGGGTTCAATCAAAATTAGTTCGTTATTAGAGGTAGGCCAGAGGGACCTAAGCTATAGCAAGGTAGCTTACCGACACAAGCCAACTAAATCGAAACGACCCACACTAGGCTACACTACTTCAAATGAAACTGACGAATCCAAATAGCATTTAAATCTTTCAAAACAAACAAATCCTATCCTCATTGCCAAATGTAATAGCGTCGGGTGTTGGATCCCATCAAGTTTAGGTTAGAAGTTAGGTATAAATAATACTTAAGGTACTTTGCTTCAGGTTTACTTGGGAGCTTATCATGTGTTCTTTCAATGCCCTTTAGCGGCAGCGGCAACGGAACCTCAACCAACCCAGTCCTACTTTACCTATTTATAAGCTATCGACATTACCCCTAACCAGTGGCGTAACTAGGAGGGGTTTCTAGGTTCTAACCCCCCATTAATCTCAGGAAAACGTGTTTGAGCAGTATGGGAATACAAATACCCAGTAACAATATCAAAAATATGCTATGAATTACTATTTTACAATCCTTGTCTGATTTTTACAATCCTTTCGCTGAAATTTTCGCTTCCATCTCAACCCTGGACGATTCCAATGCTGTTCCTCTATCTCCTCCTCCCTCTGACTTTATTATGTCTGAAATTAGAATCTCTTCCAAAGATGTTCTTTCTACCCAATCTGGGCTCAACCCTAGGAAGGCGTACGATCTTGATGGTGTTCCTCCTGTTGTTCTTAAGAACTGTGAAGCACAGTTCTTAAGAACAACAAAGAGTCGTGCTGACACCCTGCCTAGGAAAAACTATTTCGTCGTTGTCTCTCGTCTGGTACTTTTCCTTCCTGTTGGAAGTTCGCTTTCATTCAGCCTGTCCCAAAGAAGGGTGACAGCTCTCACCTCTCCAACTATCGTCCAGTTACTTTGATTTCTTGTCTTTCCAAAGTTTTGGAATCTATCTTTAATAGGAAGGTTCCTAAACACGTCTCTTCTCGCAATCTTCTTTCAGATCGTCAGTATGAGTTCCGCAAGGGACGCTCTACTGGCGATCTTCTTGAATATCTCCGACTCTTAGTCATTCTCCTTTTGAGATTTCGGAGAAACATTTGCTATTACGCTAGACATATCGAAAGCTTTTGATAGAGTCTGGCACAAATCTTTAATTTCCAAACTACCCTCCTTCGGTTTCTATCCTTCTATCTGTGCCTTCATCTCAAATTTCCTTTCTGGCCCATCTATAGCGCTGGTTGTACAGTAGATGGCCACTGTTCTTCTTTTAAAGTTATCAACAGTGGTATTCCTTAGTGTTCTGTCCTGTCACTCACTCTTTTCCTTTTATTTATTAATGATCTTTTAATTCGCACTTCCTGTCCTATTCACTCCTATGCCGATGATTCCACTCTTTATTTCTCCGCCCGCTTCCCAAAGCGTCCCTCTCAACAGTCACTCCATGATTTGCATAGGAAGACTATGGAGCACCTGACCTTTGATCTTTCTGCTCTCTCTGATTGGGGCAGAGAAAACTTTGTGGTTCTCAATGCCTCAAAAACTCGGTTCCTCCATCTGTTTACTATGTAGGCCAGTGAAACACTATGAATAATGAACATACAGCTGCCTACGCCAATACTTTCAGACCTGAGATCTTAAAATATATCGGAGATCAGTCCACCAACCATGGTTTCTATTATCTCATTGACTGACTCACCAAACCTAGTGATAAATCTAAATACAAAATTGCGTATAACTGACACAGTTAAGCACCTTATTGACTGCAAACAGCATACTGGCACTAGAAGGAGCACCATTTATAAATATATGTTAATAAACTTCTAAAAACATTATTATGAGCAACATACAATTTCTTCATATTATTCATCCTGTAGTTCCACCACAAATGAGTTGTATAGTGTATACATTGGAGTACAAAAATTTTTTGAACAAGATCAACTTAACATCTGATGTACACATATGAAATTTTCTAATCAAAGTATTTCCTTGAGCATATAATTGTCTACATTGCCTTAGAATATCTCAGTCATCTGAAAGACTATCAGTTAGTATGTGACCAATATACTTACTACTTAGTCTGGGTCACTTCTGACAGCACCATACCATTCAATTGAAATTCAGGAAATTTTATATACTTGTTGGCCTTGGTTCTCATAATCATAATATGGCTTTTAGTAGGATTATATTTTATGTTACTATCCTTCCCATACCTTTCACAAACTTTCAGAAGTGTGCTGAACCCTTTTACAGATGGAAAAATGAGAATTAGATCATCTGCATACATCAAATGATTAACAATCATTGTACTAAGATAGCAGCCTATTTTACAAGTGTTTAGTACATTACTGTAGATACTATAGGTTAGCCATGTAAACATTGAATATATTGGGGATAATATCTCTCCCTGCCTGACACCATTGGTTACAGAGAATGGCTCTGAATTGACTCCACCCGATCTTACAATCACTGTCTGGTGACTATAAAAGAATATTAATATACGGACCAAGTAAACAGATACATTACGACTTACAAGTTTCATAAATAACACTGATCAACAAAATACAATATTATTACTCCTTCGAATGAATTTATGTGATTCAAATGTACTTTTCTACGCTGATTACGAATTTCAAAACAGAATATTTCTATCACCCACCAATTTCGAAGGAAATGCAAGTGAAAATTGACACATTTTCTTTCTTTTTTTGGTATATTTAATCGTACAAAAAAGAAGAGTACCTTACGTGAAATGTTTTGCAGCTGATTTTCGCTTATAACTAGTACTAGAGGTTTCTCTTATAAGTGTCCAACAGTAGTCGGCCAACATACTGGGGCTATACCATCTTTGGTACCACTTTTCCATGGTTGATATATCCTGATGAAATCTTTCACCATGCTCATCGCTGATAGTACCCAGGTTTGATGGGAAGAAGTCCAGGTGGGAGTGCAGGAAACGCATTTTCAAAGACATGTTACACCCCATGGCTTGATAAGCACTAAGAATTTGCTCCACCAGGAAAACATAATTTCCTGATTTGACGCTACCGAGGAAATTCGTAGTCACTTCCTTAAAAGCTTTCCATGCTATTCTTTCAATCTCATTCAAAGACTCATCAAATGCAGTCTTTCATCACTTCTCTGATCTGTGGGCCCAAAAAATGCCCTTGATTTTCGCTTCGCTGATTCTAGGGAACTTCTGTTTTAGATATAGAAATCCAGGTTTGTCTTTATTCATGGCTTTTTCAAAATTTTTTATCAAACCAAGTTTGATACGGAGAGGTGGTAAGAAAACTTATGCTGGATCTACTAGGGATTGATGGGCAACATTTTTCTGTCCTGGAACCAAATTTTGTCGAAGTGGCCACTCTTTCTGTGTATAATAACTACCCTTAGATCGGCTGTCCCACTCGCAGAGGAAACAAGAGAACTTTGTGTATCTTAATTGTAAGCCGAGGAGAAGTACAATCATTTTCAGATCACCACAGATATGCCAGGAGTGTTTATCATAGTCAATATGTTTCAAAAGTAACTGCATATTGTCATGTGATTCCTTCATATGAACTTCTTGTGCAATTGGAACCGAAGGATAGACATTACCGTTGTGTAATAGTACAGCTTTCAAACTCAACTTTGATGAATCGACGAAAAGCCTCCATTCCTTAGAATTGTGCTCTCGACCATGTGCCTCTATGAGAGTGTTCACAGCATTACACTACACGAAATTACTTTCCATAGAGAAAAAAGATGTGAAGTGTGTGTGACGCTTACGAAATGATGATATGTTTGCAGTCTTTTGTAAGAGATTCCAACTTCTTAATCTAAAACCTAAGAGCTCAGCCTGATTTTCAGATAAATTCAACTCTCTGACAAGGTCATTTAACCCTTTAATAGCGGCTCTATGACTCAGATATAGGAAAACTTAAAAACTGTGAGTGACAGTTTATTTTATCCTTATTATGCAAGAACTAATGTGATTTTTACTCTGAATAATTATTTTCATAGAAATTTTGTATATCCCCAAAATGGGAACGTTGGCATCCTTATACGTATAATAAAAGTAAGGGGATAATGAAACAACAATATTCTTTCTATATTTTATGCATTGAACAAAAGTAGTAAAGTAAGTTCCTGTTTAGACTTCTATAACATGATAACTAGATGTGAAAACTATAAAATTAAATGAAAATTTCTAATTATATGTATGCATTGTGTATATATATATATATATATATATATATATATATATATACACACTGTATATATGTACATATATCAAATATGAACTGAAAAAAAATCAGCTTTTTAGATCACCGTTCAACGCATTCATCTTTTATGGTACACTTCGCTACATGTTTTATGCAACCGCTTCTCACACTTTACACAGTTGAGTTTAGTATTCTTCATGCACATAACACATCTACTTTGAGTACAAGATGCTAGAAAGTGATTTATTTCATCATATCTAACAGCCTTGCTAGGCAGGCATGGGGTAATAGTAATAGACTATAACAGAATTTTTCAAGTAATAGTAATAGATCATAATTTTTTGGCTGTAATAGTAATAGAAGGCAAAGTAATAGATAATAGTCTATTACTTTTTTATTACAGTGGTAATGGACATATTGTGTGAACAAAGAACTGAAAAAATGAACTAAATCTACTCTAAACTAAAATAAACATGTATGTGAACTAATATTGTGGCAAATTTTTCCTTCAATAAAGTAAAATTTATCAAGACCTACAATCTCTGAAATTGTAATGATTTAGTTGAAACAAATATTTCTTAACACACTGCTTCTAATTGCATTTAAATAGACATAAAGATCCTTTTCGAATGAGTGAAGTACCCCACATACAAAAGTAATAGTAATAGATGACCAAGTAATAGTAATAGAAGAAATCAAAAGTAACAGTAATAGTAATAGAAACCCAGTAATAGACCCCATGTCTGTTGCTAGGTGGTGCAGATGGGCCTCCTTTTCGAAGTCTTTGTTTTTGAACTTTTATCAGGGCTCGGGCTACTTCTCTTCTGAATTGACAATGATTCATACTCAAAAAAGGATTTATACGCTGATAAAATCTAAAGGCGGCAACTACACACAAGTTCAAAATATGTGCAAACAAATTCCACCACCATATTTTCGATCGCAGTCTAGGTCTGTAGGACGATAACAATATGTCACACACGTCAATACCACCCATTCCTTTGTTGTACATATTGATAAGAAATGGTTGATTTACAATCTTCTTCTTTTCATTTTTCACTCTCCTTTCTGTTTTCTGAAGTGGTGTAACACCGTAATAGTTACTGGCCACAGTTACAGCACAGTTGTCATTCCACTTTGCGCACAATACTATTCTATCAAACTCAGCTAACTCACTACGAATCCGTGGGCCCCGGGTTCGAGACCTGGTGACGGCAGTCGGCGCACAGCAAAACCCAGCTGTTTATCCTTCCACACAATAAAGAAAGTGGTTGGAAGATAAATGGGTACCCTGGGTGGCCTAGTAGTTAAGACGCTGGGGCTGCTGGTGGGGCGTGGTTCGTGGTTCGGATTCCACGTTAAACTGTAGGTCTAAGGTGGAGTGAAAAGCTTGACCTTCGTCAGAATGAACAATTCGGGCGGAAGCTAACCAAAGGTTAAAGGTATCAGACCTGAAGTCAAAACTGCCTCTTTCTTTCTTTTTGTATTTCCTTCTTCGACATAAGAGGACAATGACCAATCCTATTATCTCGGATTAATTATTTCACAAACTCGAATATTACTCTAGCCAGATCAGTTAGTAATTTGTGACTTGTGAAAAATTATCAAAGAACACTACATGTTGATTATTATTCACAACTGGCTCAAGCATTTTATTGATCACATGAGATCCTAAAGGAGTTGTTCTATTTGTGTCTTTTCCACAATAAATTTCAAAATTGTCTGGAAAGCCATTAACACTACATAACATCAATAATTTGTATCCAAACCTCACTAGCTTATTTTTTGTAAATTGTTTTGCGTTAAGAAGGCCACGATAAGGAACCATAGACTCGTCTACACTCAGGAATTCATGAAATATGCCAAACTGTTGGCACTGTTTTCTAAGCAAGTCGAGTAGTGGCAGTACTTTGGCTACCTTGGATTGATTTAAAGCATTATTATCAGCAATATGAAAGTACTGCTTTATTGTTCTAAACCTATCTCTACTCACTGTTTTAGCAAGTATTGGTGCTTCATTACTTGTAGACCAGTAGTCATTTTCAGATGGGAGATTATGATACCCACTAATTATAATCAACAAACCTAAGAACTTCATAATTTCCTCCTTCTATTTTGAAGTTTTGAACATTTTTGTCTCTTACAGCATATAGGTTCGTTTGTTCTTTAATGTGAGTAAAAAATAATTAAAATATTTCAAACATTTCCTTACCACAATGCTCTTCACCTGCTTTTGAACTTGAAGGAATTTCATGCGAGTCAAGAAAAAGTTTTCCGTTCTTCCTCCATCGTTGACTCGCATTAGGATCGTCAGTGTCTTCATCGTCATCATCCCCTTCACCATGTACTTCTACCTCTCCAGCAACTTCGTCAGGTAAATAGTCTTGATCGAGAATATTATCATCACCTTCGTCACTATCAACATGTTGGTCACCGGTAGTTGGAGGAAGAATAACAATATCCAATTCTTCAGCATTGCTATGTTCAACAACATTTCTAGCAGTCTCAAGGAATCGGAAGCGTGAAACCGATCTTCTCGATCTGCAAATAGAAGAACATTCATATGCCAGTGTTAGCTATATAATGAACCATAATATAATAAATATGGTGCGTATTGTTCAGAATAATACTATAAATTATTTGTTTTAGTTCCTGCTGTTACGGGATATATATATATATATATATTAGTGATGGATCGAGTGGTCGGTTTTTCACAACCGCGGTTGCGGTTGTGTTTGCGGTTGTCGAATTTTTTCCAACCGCGGTTGCGGTTGCAGTTATCATATACTAGGAAAAATGCGTAATTATTAACTGGATTTAGCCACTATAGTGCGATTTAGCCACACTTGGTACATAATATATACTAAATAGTATTTATTTAGTAAATACCTTATGTTGAACACAAGTTTTGCAATACACCGCTACCGCTATTTGTGTGTTGCAAAACTTGTGTTCAACATAAGGTATTTACTAAATAAATACTATTTAAATGAAGTATATTCTAAACTTATATAGCTATTATGAAAGAATAGGTCAAATTAATTAAAACCATATTTTAACACAGATCACTTCTTTACCCCCTTTTGGGGGGAGTATTCGAGAAACCACCCCTTTGGCCAACCAAGGCCATTGACCAAGTTACACGAACCCGAGAGGTCCGTCGAGCAGGAATAAGCTTTATTGACTATTGTACTAAAGGCGATTTTAGTTTGAAGAAAATTAAATAAAAATAAATGTTACTTCATGGAGCTCACAGAGTAATAACTTAGAGCGCAGTTTAAACCAATTTTACTACGGCAGCCGTATGACGTCACGTTTAAGCACGCATAAGGAGACCCATCATTTTCTTTTTAAAAAAAGAAATATTTCTAATTAACCTAAAATTAAAATTAACTAAGCTTTTACAACCGCAACCGCACTTATGGAACGGCGGTTGCGGTTACGGTTGCGGTTGTGAATTTTTGTGCGGTTGTAGTGCGGTTGCGGTTGCGGTTATTCGATCCATCACTAATATATATATATATATATATCTTTCTCCATTTCCAATTTACTTTATTTCGTTAAAACCAGACAAGGCCCGAAGCTATAAAAAATCAAAACCGCCTCACGGCCGCTCCCTATGCAGACAAGAAATTATTTCAATTTACATACAGTAATTGACGTACTTCATGTGCTTAGGTGTAATTTTAAAACAGAAAAAGGATTGGCTCTCCCGGCGCCGGGCAAAATTAAGGGTTGCGAATATTTTCATGACCATACATCCTGCATTTAGTAATTCTCGTGACTATTTGGTGTTTCCTTTCAAGTGGAAATCACACGCTAAGTGGCGTAAGCACCTCGCGTTGGTAAATCCTTCCTTCCTTTAAACGGAAGTCACACGAGCTGAGGTATAACGTGGGCACCTGGTGCTGTGACGTCACCACCTCGTGCGAATGACGCGGAGCAGGTTCCGGTTTTCCTAATATATAAGGAGGTACTTCACGCCCAAAAATTCAGATTTCGGCAGATTTCTGCACGCGTCGGTTAAACGCGGAATCTCCGGATTGGGGAGGAAGATCCAATCCGTTATTATTCCCTTCAGGAGAAGCAAACAGACAACATTAGATTAAGCAACTTCAGCTTAAGCCCCGCGAGAGAGGGCAGATTGCTTTATGAAGTCTTGGGACAAAATCTAACTGAGTAAAAGAAGTAACTTTGATTTAAAGTCGAACCAAGAACGACTAGACATTCAGTTAAGTTTATTTCAAATATTAAGGCACTCTGATTCGAGTAAATTAAACGAAAAACTTTGCCAAGCATTTTCTTGTCCCCATCGATCCCTTCATTTGTCAGCGCACTCTAATACGAGTGCCTGAAGAGGTAAGACATAGCGACGACTTCTTCAGGTCAATTTCGCCGGGAGTACTTTTCTGTTACACGGGAACAAATATATATATATATATGGGATTCCCTGGCCTTCAATGTCTTTTAAAAAATCAAACATTTTTGTTGGAAATAGGTGAAAAAGTATGAAGTGGTAGCCGGAAATGGCTGTGGAAAGTTTAAACATTGCAGAAAGGTAGGAGTCAGTGCAAGTAAAAATGCTAAAAGGTTCTGTCGGCTACAAACTCATAACTTTAACTGGTGGGGTGTCATTTACAAAATGAGTACGTACTGGTGTTAGTGTGTAACTTGGATTGATATATTGCGTGTTAATTACCACCTCCATAGTCTGTTTTAAGAAATAATGGTTGTTTTCCGAATTGTGTAAATAATGTATTTAAGCAGATCTTAATTGCTCCTTTTGATTGTAAATTCATTTACCATGAAAGCAGGACTTGGTAGTCAAAAGCTAAATTAGCCTACCAAGTAGGTCTTAAGTATATTGACCCATTGTTATTGCAGCTATAGGCTGCTTTTATAAAAGCAGGTAAAATTGCTGGTCTTTTCCGTTTGGGGGCTAGCAGCAAATTTTAATGAAAATAGGTATACTAGTGTAGTTTTGGTCACTGATTTCAAAAATAACTTTTTTTTTGGAGAAATGAAAAACAAACATGTTAGAGCACTTTAAATAATTATGTGTTTTAACTAGCTTAAACTAGTTGCAGAGGATTGTGTTAAATTTAGCCAGAATCACAAACTGCTGCTGTTTATGAAAAAGTGCTCTAATCAGGGATGGACTGGGACTCAAAAGCGACCTTGGACTTTCACCCAGACCGGCCCACACAATATGCGCGCGTGCGCCCTCCCCCCTCATAGTCATACATTATGTCATTAATTACATGGAAAGCAAAAAAGCCTATCTACCAAAGAGAAAAATATGTATTACTCTAATGTGTCAGCAGTTTTCTCAGCAGCTCACTCCTTTCTGCAACTCTGTCTATCATCACATCTGTACCTAGGGCCATTAAGATGTCCTTCTCAGTTGCCATCAGCAAAATCGCCTCTAGGTGCTCCTGAGGTTACTTTTGATGTACTTCAGGGTTGAGGGACTTCTCTCACAGGCCACCTGGGTAATTGACAGTGTGAGCAGGAACTTGTACCAAAGGCCTATGATGTGGTAAGCATCTGTCAACAAGTTGTACCTCCGGATTATCTGGTAACAACATACTGCACAGTAGGGTGGAGTGAAAATATTTTTTTTGAATTTCAAAATGCTTGGGGTCGGGAAAGTTGCGTATTTATGTGAAACGTACTGTGTGAAATTTTTGTAATCGTACGGCTATAATTAAATTGTTCACACTGAACTCAAAGTTTTTAAAAATTGGCAAAATTACTAAAATTTCGCCTTTTTATTTTCAGTTTTTTAAATTAAATTACAAAATTTATATAAAAATGGCGAAATTTTAGTAATTTTGCCAATTTTTAAAAACTTTGAGTTCAGTGTCAATTTAATTACAGCCGTACGATTATAAAAATTTCACACAGTACGTTTCACATAAATACGCAACTTTCCCGACCCCAAGCATTTTGAAATTCAAAAAAAAAAATTTTTCACTCCACCCTACTGCACAGTGCACAGTCTTTACAAGAGGAACATCTTTTATTCCTCATCTCCACTTCATCTTCCTTTCCATCAGCCTTAGGTCCGTTCTCAGGTGTATTTTGGATGTATTTTGTATTTTGGAGTTTGTATTGAGCTTTTATTTGCTAGTAAGTTATTAACTTACTAGTAAATATACTTTACTCTGCTAGTTATATTAGCAAATATAACTAGCAAAGTAGCAATAGCAAATATAACAGCAAAAATGAACAGTTTCGAAGCCATTAGCATTACCAGGCATATTATATGGATCAAGTATAGTGGATTATAATGAAAAGAGATAGGAAAACTCCAATGAATAGAAATCGGTTTATAAAACCATGCTTACCGGTTCAGATGCAAAACTTTTCCTTGCACTAGGTTCGAACTCAGCTATGCTGTCCTCTTCCACAGTTTCACCTGCATGGGATTCTGCAGGAGCAGCAGCAGCACCTTCACCAACTTTACTTGTGCTACCTAGCTCGTCATGGGCATGGCCGGCAGCACTACTACTACTATTACGACTACTACTACTAAACAAGTAAATTAATTTTCAACATTTGGCTGCATCAGCTTCAAGAGATTTTGCTTTATTATCTCTTAATTTTTCGGCACCACCTTTGCGTTTTTGACTGGGTTGATGGCATTTTGAAACTGTCCCTATTCATTGCGATATTTCAGTTGTTTATTTCATCGAAAAACACAACACTATTTGGACACTTTTAAGTTTTATATCAGTGATTAGCTAAACAATATATTGAAGTAACACTGTAAAAGATACATTAGTTGATAAACATAGCTTGTCAACAGCAATATCTGAATTAACATCTAGGCATAGCGGACCGAGCAACACCACCAGTCCACTGTCCATAGGGTTGCCAGGTCAAGAAAAAAAATTAGCCTAGTATTACGCAGGAATATAACACGTATAAATACCATTCTGATCATTCTTTTTGCCAACTTATTATTTGTTTACGTCAATGGGGGGAATGGGCTGCGGTGGCTGCGCAGACGGAGGAATGGGGAGATGGGAGATCATTTACTTTTCTTTTTTCTGTATAGTTTTCGTGTTACCCTCACTGGCCCACAGATCCACCGGCCCACCGGGAATTCTCCCGATGCTCCGGTTGGCCAGTCCGCTATTGGCTCAAGTGTGGGAAAGTGTGTTCCTTTGATAAAAATACTCAGTTCTTTCGTTGCCAAAAGGGTCGGTCAAACGGTAAAAAGCGCAACTTTACGAAGAATACGTTTTTTGAAGGATCTCGGCAGATCTGTAAAAGTAGCAGAAAAAAAATCAAGAATTAATGCCCAGTTAGGTCAGTTGAATGCCAGGTTAGGTCAGTTGAATGCCCGGTTAGGTCAATTGAATGCCCGGTTAGGTCAGTTGAATGCCCGGTTAGGTCAATTGTACGCCCTTGACGATTGGTTCGGTTAAGTCATGATATTTTCGTTAAAAACACATTAATTATTTAAAGTGATCTAACATGCTTGTTTTTCATTTCTCCAAAAAAAGAAAGTTATTTTTGAAATCAGTGATCAAAACTACATTAGTATACCGATTTTCATGAAAATTTGCTGCTGCCCCTAAATGGAAAAGATCCAAAATTGCTTTTACAAATTCTATGCTTGGACCCTTTTTATATATATTTTGCTTTATTAACACAGTATTTACCACTATCAAGCCAGCCTACATAACTTAAGCTGAGAATATACATTATTTACTATCTAATTACTACTAGTTGTGATTGTAAAATCTTTCTCCATACATCTCATAGCTACTGTATTCATCTAAAATTAATGATTTTTAACAGTTTGAACAGATACATTGCAGCTCCCTTCAAACAGCGAATTTGACATAATTTGATTAACAACTCTATATTTATCCCAGAATATACTAGGTTATTAAACTAAAATAAATCGGATATACTACTTGAGTAGCAAAGAGATAAGCTATCCATCTTTATAAGTGGAAATAGAACAAAAATAATTATGTGATCATTTAGGATACCAAATTTATATGAAAACTTGTACACCAAGTTTGCTTGTTCGTATATTCTCAATTAATACTTATTCATGAATTTATATAAACCTATCATTCTCTAAAGCATTTTAGATACATGGGATACAGAGTCAATTACAAGAAGAAATTAATATAATTTGAAAGTCAAAAACTTTTACGAGAGATACTGCGAGACAAATATTTTCATTTAATCCTAAATAAACTTATATTTAAACCAGGGACGTACCTAAAGCATTTGGCACCCGGGGCGGATCCTTTCTTTGGCACCCCCCATAAATAATTTTAAAATTTAAACACACAGAAAAATATATTATGTTTGCAAGTAGATTTTTAAACAGTACAGTACTGTCATAAGAAATAAGAAAAATGCAGGACATTAAAAATTCAGAGAACAGGTAATACTGCATTTTATTTTATACAAAAACACAGGAAATCCAGTCTCAACGCTCAGCCTATTCTTCAAAGGTAAATAGAGAGGATTCACAGTCTCTGCTTTCGAGCCTTAATTTCTGCAAATTGATCAATGACCTCATCAAAATTCACCTTCTTTGCATATTCATGTTCAATTGAAAGTAAAGCCAGATTTGTCAATCTTGTCTGACTCATGGTCGAGCGAAAGAAATTTTTTATCAATTTCAATTTGGAAAAACTTCTTTCACATGAAGCAATAGACACACAGACAGTCAAAAAGAATCTCAAACACAGTGACAAGCTTGGCAAAGATTCACAAATATCCCATTTCACAATAAACCAGAAACTGCAATGCTGTCCATTTTTTGCCTCTTCAACGCTGATTTTGGCAGCTTCCAAATGCCTCCGAAGTCGTCCAATTTCCACACTGATATCTTCATCAGAGAATTCATCGAAAATCTGAGTCAAATTTGGAATATACTTCCGAAGTTCTTCTTCTGTTGCAACAACCAAAGTGTTTGGCTGAATAACAACGAAGATTGACAGCATTTGATCCATTGCCTTAGAACGAATCTCCAATTCTTGATGAAAGCGATCAAGACATTCAAACATAGCCCTTTTTACTTCCTCTGGCAATGTAAGACCAGCATCCTTTGCCATCTCTCCTGGCCAGGAGCGGCTCGCAGGTAGGCACTGTGGAACTGCAGCACCCCGATGATCTTATGATCTTTATATTTAAATATTTAAAATAGCCTCTCTGATTGTTTTTTTTTCAATGAACTTTGAGTTTTTAAATCAGATTATATCCTTTTTTCCTTAAACTATTTCAATGCCGAACGAATGAATCACGAAAGTAGCTTCAGCCTTCCCGTGGAACTGCGTACTTAACAGTTCCAGATTTTGTTCGAAACGCTTGAAACCTCGGTGGCGGACGTACGAAGAGCGAGTCAGAATCGCGGGTTTAAGAGGATCCAAAAGCACTGTGGACAGAGCAGTGCCGATTTGTTTGTTTGACGTGGTAGTTGTGTTGCTGTATCGTTTGCTAATTCGAAATTTAATTTCCGAATTGCATTTATCAATGATTCGTTATCATTTATTTTTTGTCGTGAGATTGAAGTTAATTATATAATAATTGGATTATTTACAATATATAGCTTTCATTTCTTAGAATATTTTTTCGCTCAGAATAAAAACAGAAGAATGGAATTTGTTTATAAATAAAATTTTTGGCAAATTCGAAATTACCCGTTAAGCGTAAGTATCTATAATTGATTTTATGATACTATTTTACTTATTTTTATGACTGAGTAGTTATCTATTTATCTATTCGACTTTCTCTCTCTCATATATATATATATATATATATATATATATATATATATATATTATATATATAATCGACACAATTGTTCGCAATTTCTGAGGCAGCACCCCCATAGCTGAAAGTCACGAGCCGCCACTGCTCCTGGTATCCTTTTTTGGAGCTTTACTCTCCCTCTTCTCTCCATAGAAATGTCCATTTCCTCACACTTTGTAGTTGCATAATGAATGGCCCTCTCCACAATTTCATTGCGCTGATCTTCAAGAAACAGTTTTAGAGCTTGGAGCTTCACAATGCACTTTTCAAGGCTGATTCCAACTGTTTGCAAATACTTTTCTGTGAGATTAATTTCTTCCAGGACTTCACACCAGAAAGAAAGGTAACTCAAAAAAGAGAAATCACATACAGCAGACCGCAAAATCTGAGCTGATCCTCTTGTGTCCACATTTTCTTTGGGATCGCACAGTACTTCAAGGGTTGAGGTCAGCTTTTCAAAATTTGCCTTCACTGGTTTCACAGCGTCATAATGAGCACTCCATCTTGTCTGGGAAAGTCTTTTGACTGTCATGCCTACATTCTCCATCAGCACCTCCCATCGATGAGTTGAGATTGAAAAGAAGGAATAGACTCTCTTCAAGGTTCTAAAAAAAGTCACACATGAAGAAACGCTTCCAAATGAGTGCACTCCGCAAAGGTTCAGAGAATGATTTGCACAAGGCACAAACAAAGCCTTGGGATTAATCTCTCTGATCTTTGACTGAACACCACCATGAAGCCCAGCCATAGTTGCAGCGTTGTCATATCCTTGACCACGGCACAGGTTTATGTCCAGTCCATCTCTCTCCAGATGTCTCAGGATATCCCCTGTGAGCTCAGCAGCAGTCTTTCCGGCAATAGGGAAGAAGCCCAAGAATGATTCCTTTACTTCAACTTTGTCACATTCAATATGGACGTATCTGATCAGTGTGGGACAGTAGTATGACCGCAAAATGTATGACTGCAATTGCAATTGCTGCATAATGCTGCAAGAGTGCCACCCCCACCCTCCTTGGTGCCAAACCCCACCCCCCCTTTGTTGCAAACCCCACCCCCTTTGTTGCAAGGGGAGAAACCTCTTTGGGGGAGAAGGTGGGATGGCCTCACCCCCCAAAGGGGCATACCTAACCTGAGAGAGAGAGAGAGGAGGAGAGGCCCCAGAGGAGAGGGTCTTCGCTTGGCGAGAGCCAAGCGCATATGAGTTCTTCAGCCACCCAGCCGCTCTCTTATAGGACCCCTAATCAGCCAGTTGGCTTAGAAGGCTGAATTGCCAGTTTGCACCATGTTTTTAATTAATCCATATATTCTGGCTTAATCAGCCAGAGCCGGGCGCCACAGCCAGATGGCTTAGAAGGCTGAGATGCCAGATAGCAATAATTATTTATTTAAACCATATATTCTTCCGTCATCTGGCTTAGAAGGCTGAGTTGCCAGATTCACTATTTAGTTATTTAAATCATATATTAATCAGCCAGATGGCTTAGAAAGCTGAGATGCCAGATAGCAATAATTATTTATTTAAACCATATATTCTTCCGTCATCTGGCTTAGAAGGCTGAGTTGCCAGATTCACTATTTAGTTATTTAAACCATATATTAATCAGCCAGATGGCTTAGAAGGCTGAGATGCCAGAGAGCAATAATTAAGCCATATATTCCTCCGTCATCTGGCTTAGAAGGCTGAGTTGCCAGATTCGTTATTTAGTTATTTAAACCATATATTAATCAGCCAGTTGGCTTAGAAGGCTAAGTTACCAGTTTGCGCCATGTATTTAATTAATCCATATATTCTGGCTTAATCAGCCAGAGCCAGCGGGCGCCACAGCCAGATGGCTTAGAAGGCTGAGATGCCAGATAGCAATAAATATTTATTTAAACCATATATTCGTCCGTCATCTGGCTTAGAAGGCTGAGTTGCCAGATTCACTATTTAGTTATTTAAACCATATATTTAAACCATATATTAATTCACCGTTTATCTGATACGGCGGTCTATACTCGATATAAATGGCTTTCATATCGTGCCCACTTTACACTCGGTGGGCAAGTTATCTTTAAGCACGGCTAGAACACAATTAAAAGCACGCACAAAAATGTCATCGTTAACCACAACATTAAATACAAGTTTATAATCATGCCTTTCCAGTCGGGGATTTTTTCCTGCCGTCCCGAGCTTTTCAATCGTGAACTCTTCTTCATGCGGCATAGCGGCATTGGAAATAATCTTCCAAATCGTAACGACACCTATCCACTATATAGAGGTACAACTATTCAGGGTGAACAGTGTAGGCGAGCTCAGCTCTGTACCTCTCAAGTTCTTTGTACCAAAGCTCAGCATATTTCAAAGAATCTAAACCTTTTAAATATGCATCCAGGTCTAGACCGTTCTCCCCCTGTTCATTTCTACATTCAACAAATCCGTCGAGCAGGGCGGTGTATACGTGCTCAAAAACCGTGTCAAAATAAATCATGTCTGTAACACGACCGTCTAATATAGGCTTCAGCTTACGGAATCCGACGATTTCAAACATTCTGGCGAGGATGAAACGGTTTCGTGTTGGGACAAGGACGTCATTATCAGCTGTGTTCTTCCACATCAGTCGTATATCAATGCATGGTTGTTCGTTATTTACACACAATGTGCAAACAATGGTATATGAGGAGGCATCGCTAATCATCTCTCTTATTGTACCTACGCCGACAGGTATTCTATAACGGTCCTCTGCCCACCTCTCAACTATCACGAAGATTCTATTCATCTCCTCAACACTTAAATAAATTACGTTAGGTTTGCTTGCATGCCTGCAGGTCGTTTCAAGCACATAGTTAATGGTGCCGGTTTCACGCCTGAACACGCGCAATGACTTCGTCACGGAGACGTCGTACGAGGCGTTAAGAATGCTTCTCAAAGGGAGTTCCATCGTATTCGCACGTCCACTCGGTTCAAGCTCTGAGATGACTATGACACGTCCACTCGGTGCAAGCTCTGAGATGACTATGAGCCACAGGAGACAAGATCAGCTCGACGGGTGGAATGAATCACGCTGATGAAACGTGAAAGGGTTTGTTCGAATTCGTATGATCCGTGAGGTACAAGGGTGGGCGGCACAGGATCGCGTCACACTGCTAAAGCGTGTACAGACTTGCTCGAACACTCTTGGACAAACACATTTTATAATGTTTTTAAATGTTTTATCACTCACCATTTCCACAAACTAAACATCTTCACAAACCGGTGCGCTATTAGAGAGAAACATATGTTCATATTTATCCTTTTTGTTTAACAGGCGATGCTCATCTCTAAAATCTGTTAAAAACTCACACAACCCATTAGCCACAACCTCACTACAAACCTCATCATGATATATATTAATGTAGTGTTAAAAATACTTAAGATTGTCCATGATGACAAGATTTACATTTTCAGCCGTAGGGTACGAGTAGTCGGTATAATGTAACATGATATAATACCGCTTATCACACCACTCATCCACAAGACTCACTACCCATAACAGTCAGGGACGTGCACTCAGGGTAGGCAGGGTAGGCTGCCTACCCTTGCTAAAACATAAAAAAATAAAATTTTAATTCTTTTAAATTCATAACCCAAAGCCTTTTATTATAATGCATTAAATTTCAAGCAAAATTCAGTATATGGTTGACTTGTAATGCAGAGACAGGCACAATCTTGTTATGCTTTTCATCCAACATACAAATACTACGAAGCAATCATTTCGGAGGCCGTGCGCTATGAGCGAGTTCTCAAGTCATAAAAATAATGGGTTTAAAAGCAGAACCTCAGTGTGCCTCTAGCCTTTACGGAGTGAGGGTGGATTGTGAGTCTGCGGAACAGAGCCCCTCAAATTTTTAATTTTAATTCGTTTTCATTTATTTATAAGTGGTATTAGTTTAATATTAGTCTTGGTCTATTATTGAAACTTAAAGTAGATATTTTTCTCTATTTTCTAACTTATTGCATTTGAAAATAAAGTAAAATTTACTCTTTTTCAGCGAATAAAATAGATTTTAATATGGCGGCAGAATACCTATCGTTAAATTTCAGTTTGAGTGCGTTTGCTAAGTGAAAAGTTAATTTCCTCGTGGCGTATATTTGATTTTAAAATTTAACCCCCTTCAAATATGGACATTGAAGGTCATTTTCTGCTTTAAAAAGAATTAAAACCTTCACTAGGAATCGAATGACAAATGAAAGGCTGTCATCACTTGCCTTAATTTCTATAGAAAAGGAAAGACTTATTAAAATGGAGCAAAGTGCTACTCACAACTTTTATGGAATAGTCACAAATATATTTGTTAATAACAAGGAGAGAAGAATGGAGTTTATCTACAAATAATGCAGTAAGTAAATATTTTTGACTAGAATTTTATTTCAACTTTTTAAATATTTTTATTAATTGTGAGCTATGACCTATCAGAAGTAAACATTTGGAGACCGTTAATTATTTCTTAGTACTTTATTGAGTATGCAATATGGCAAATTTCTTTTCTCGATGAAAGTTATTGGCGATTTACAGTTATAAGGTCCTTTGTTGAAAATTTATTTTATTAATGCCTTCTGCCTACCTTGAATAATTATTCACCGCACGTGCCTGCCATAACTGTTGTTTATCTTCTGAGCGTGTTGCTTCTTCTACTACGCGGTATATGTGAGCCTTTATAAAGCTTAGTTCTATAACATACTTCAGTACATCGTTTGTACTGCGAAATCCTACAACCCCGTCGCCAGAATATCCGTAGAATATTTGAATATCTTGATCCTTCGCACAGTTCAATGCAGCCTTAAAAGAGGCAAAAGAAACGGGAATAGGGAGTTTTTCAGTATCCACTACATCTATGCACTTAGCAGAATACCACTTCATAAATGTTGAACTCGCGATATTAAAGGTAGCCATTACTATTTTTCTTCTATGCGAGAGAATACACGTCTGAGCTCACGGGTATACAGAGGTCAACTGAGTACGCAGGGATAGATGCCTGCTCAGGTTGCGGCATGATTCACGTCGCCGGTCTTACAGTGGGCGGAGCTTAGCTTTTTACTGTACACACGCACGCACGCAAAGTGAAACGCTAGTTGAAACACGATTTATTTAATAAACGAAATATTCAGGGTGTATATATATATATATATTTACAAATACATGTAATAATTAAGTTAGCAATAGACATATCAAAGATTATGGTATCCAAAGGGCACGGTGTCATAGGTACCAGGCACCTGGAGCGTTTCCTATAAGTGTTACGGCACACCTTTGTACCCATAAGTTCCTTCACGCCCCCAGCTTCTGTGCCCGAAAACTGTGGGTGCCTACAGTCAGTTGGGGCGGACGATCACCCTCATCATCTTCCAAGCACACTAACTTCTTCAGCGAATCAAAGTTAACGACCTGCCGATTCGCTTGGTTAAGCTTGATACCCTTAGCTTTCACGATATACTTCGAATCATCCCCTATCCTCACCCGTACCCCATAGGTTTTTGGACCTGTTGACACAAGCGAGTCGGCGTATGCGTTGTCTCCATACTCATCCTTGATCTCGTCAGTTAGCTCACCGAGAAACTCCCTAATAGCGGGCATGTATTCACCCCTCCTCACTGTGAGTATCACGCTATCTGTATCGGCATACAATGCCCGTCGCCCAAGAGAATGCAATAGGCCCCAAAGTTTGATGCGGGCGTAGGCTGTTGTGAAGCTGGCTACAGGAATGTTTGTAACCCGTGAGGTGTCTGTGGACAATTCGGTGTTGTTGTACTTTATTATGTAAATATTACCTGCATTCACAATCTCCATGACCTCTTTATCGGATGCGTTGGCGTAATCCCAAACTTCACTATAACTTTGCGGCAAATGAACGTTCCCTTTGCCGGTATTTTGTGCAAATTTTCCCCAAAGACTGTTTAGGCACAACTTTGCACAAAAGCGCTTGCCAGGGTTCTTTACAATTTGGGTACGATCAAGCTGTATACCTTCGTGGTCACTGTAACGCTGAATATAAGCCGTTTTTTCATCTTCGGTATCAACACCTCGCCGATATCCTGACGCCTCAACCTTATACTTCAAAAATGCTTCTGAAACCTCCGCACCTCATGTATCTTCATTATTCTATACCCATGACGAACGGCTAGGGCCAGCTCAGGGCTTGTGTATACACCTCTGATCTTACAATCGCCGCTGTTCTCTTCTGCACACTTCACGCACAGGGGAAACATGAGTTTGTGATCTATAACGACGGGCAAGATAGGCATCCATAAATCGCGAGGGGGGAGCACGTCTACGAAAGAGAGTCCAAAGAAGCGGTCATTCAAGTTGGCTGAAAAATCCTCAATGATTGGTATGGCAGGACCCACCATTTTTTCAGGTGCACCTACGGGGCACGGATTGTTCTTCATTACGTAGGGATATAAAGAACAGAAGTCGTAGTAATGGAGCTTCACACCCTCCGTAGGCGGAAAGTATAGCTTGAAGGGATTTGTACGCCCTCCGAACAAGCTATCACCGCATTTGAGAGGATCCTGTACCAATGAACGTTTGATCGAGTTTATTTCTTCACGATACTTCTCATCGAGCTCCATCCAGGCATCATACTCATGCTCCCACATGAACTGGGAGCCTATAAGTTGATCGCGGGTGCGGGTCCACGCAAGACAGTCGGCAGGAGATTTACCCTAGATATCTTCGGCGATTCTACACTCAGGACGAGGGCATCCATGCCACCAGCAACCGTTAAAGAAGTACACAGTCTTCTCGCCAGTGGTACGGTTTTCAGAAAACATAGACCATCAACCCAAAAAACACGGCAATTAACCTTAATTGGTACTTCATCCGTGTTGCGGGCGTGCTTTATGTATACACCTGTCTGCTGCTGCAGGTGTATGAGCCAGTAAATAGCCTTGTGCCCATAACTGCGGTGGTTGTTTCTGTGGATAATGGCTAAGGTATCTTTAGGCATGAAGTTATTCTTGAACACCGTAAAACATAATGAGGCGATGGTGGTTGCGAATTGCAGCGGATCGCATTTGAAACGACAAATGTACATCCTTCTAAAGGCCTGGAAACATACTCTAAGCACGCGTACATCATTCACGCAATAACGTTCACATTCATCAGCTATATTATAAGGATTACATTCATTAAAACTGTTGTAGTATCGATCAAAATCGTCACGTTCATCTGTACTCATACATTCATAATTAAAGTAATGTTTGGGTGGAGGTAGTCCTAGGTAATTTAAAGTTTCGCTAGTGAAGAATGTGTAAGGAAAATAACCCTTTAAAACTTCAGCTGCTACGCCCATCACCTTTGGTAGCTTTGCTAATTTACAAGGTGTGAATAATAAAGTGTCTTTAAACTGTACATTACCTCTTATTTGCATCTGTATTAATTTGTTGCCTCTTTTCAATGGATCACCTGTAAATATCTCAGAGGACTCGTGCTCAAGCAACTCCTTATAAAGGAACTGTGTGTCAAATTTTGCCCCGTTATGGGCGAGAATGTACACAGTCACTTTTTTTAACTTTTCCGCTAACTTGACAATATAGGACACAAATAGTTTTACAGGACTATCGTGGACATTCGTTTTAAAAACGTTTGTCCGTTTACCACATTTGTGACACTCATCACACTCGATCTCCATACACTCGTCACAGATAGTCTGGCTCACAAGTAAATGTGGAATAACCTCTTTGGTTTTAGCGTTCGTGTATGTTTCTATATCGTAGTACACAGTTATACAAGGGTTGTTTTTAGGTTTGGCGTCTTTCATATAACATGTTTTACGCCAACCGCCTTATAAAGGGTGATCCAGAGAAATGGGACCCAAAAGAAACCCCTGTAACTCTTAAAGTATAAGTCCTTTTATAAAATCATACGCATCATTCGAAAGAGGATAGTTACAAGTTTGTACAGGATTGTATAGGTTTTGACAATACAAGACAAGATAAGATACAAAACAAAATAAAAGTGTTAGTTAAAACTAACCCTTCAAGATGACTGCATGGACTGTGGAACAGCTGCGTTTCATAACTGCGCAATATTATGAGCATGGAAGAAGTGTAGTTTCAACTCAAAGATCTTTCAAGACAAATTTTCAGATGTCAAAATCACCTTCTAAGAAAGTAATCCGTCAATGTGTCAGAAATTTTTCCCTAACTGGCAGCATTGGAAAAAGAAAACCAACTGGAAGAGTGTGCACAGCAAGGATAGACGAGATCATTAACAGAACTCATGAAATTGTACAGGATAATCCTAACATAAGCATCAGACGTGCTTCTCAGCTGTTAGGAGTTGGATATGGAACAACACACCGTATATTCAAACAAAATTTAATGCTCTTTCCATATAAAATTCAAACAGTGCAACAACTAAACGATGGAGATTTCGCACGAAGACGACAATTCTGTCAATGGATCCAACAGAAGGTAAATGACACCACCAATTTTCTAGCAACTTTGATTATGTCAGACGAAGCCCATTTTCACTTGAATGGAACTGTAAACAAACAAAATTGTCGTTTCTGGGCAACAGAAAATCCATTGAATATTACCGAAGTCCCGTTGCATAGTCAGCGTGTAACTGTTTGGTGTGGTCTTACTGCATCTCAGATCATAGGGCCGTACTTTTTCGAGGATTCCACCGGAAACACGGTCACTGTAAATGGTGATCGCTACGAAAAAATGTTGACCGATTTCCTTATTCCTAAATTAAGAGATCTTTGTCTAGAAAACCACTGGTTCCAACAAGACGGAGCTACCTGCCATACCACGAGGAACTGCATGGCAGTTTTGCGTCAAAAGTTTCCAGGCGAGTTAATCTCAAGATTTGGAGACGTTGAATGGCCCGCAAGATCTCCGGATTTTTCTCCCTTAGATTATTATCTCTGGGGATATTTAAAGAGTAGGGTCTACAGAAATAACCCAACGACCTTGCAAGAATTGAAGACCGCCATCACAAATGAGATACAGGCCATACCATCGCACACTCTTGCAAAAGTGATGCAGAACTTACAAGCGAGAACACTGGAATGCTTGGCAACTAATGGAGCACATTTGAAAGGAGTCATTTTAAAAAAATAAATATTTCATAATAAACTTGTAACTCTACTCTTTCGAATGATATATAGTTTTTATGAAAGGAATTAAATATTAAGAATATTTGGCTTTTTTTTATGGGTCCCATTTATGGATCACCCAGTATTTCTCATGGCATGTAGAACAGTGAATTTCATCACATTTACGGTAAACTTTTCCCAATTATCCATCATGTGAAACAAGCCACATTCACAGATTCTCATTTTCCTGCACGTGCCAATTGATTTATGGAACTCAAAACAGTTATTATTGAAAAATGTGCGTCTACACACATTACAATCCCTCTTCTCAGCTTCAACTACACGGCTTTCACATTTGGTGCTTTTACACTGCTCACATACCATGTGACATTCTTTACAATGTTTCACTATATTATCCGCAAACTCGAGACACCCTTACACAAATCATGATGTCGTCCATATTTTCGACTTTTGTCATAACTCGCGTAAAGGCACCTTATATTACGGATGGGGAGATATGTTGTACCTGACAGTCCTAAAATAAGTAGGGGCCTTGTACGATCTCTCACACAGCTTTTAAAAACATACACAGTTCTACGACGATCATCCAGGCCAAATACAACTATACGAACATTCATTTCCTGTTCTACCCTTCTCAGCTCTTCAGGACCATATTACAATCAAATTCAAGTTTACGGGCACGCTCCACTACCGTAGGCAACCAAAATTTTGTGGTCTGTGTATTTAGTACAGTAAACAAACGAGCTAAGACTACTGCTATAAAGCCGCAACCACGATCGACGTTCATATGCCGCCTAAAAATAGCCTGAGAATTGAAGTTAAGAGTATAAGTTGTGGCACTATGACCCGCAACACGGAATACACGGTCAATATTTACCGTGAAGTTGTCCATATTGAAGGCTATACTACTTTGAGAGGCCTGCATTATACGACCTAATATATACTCTACATCTTCGTCCGCCAAATGCCTAAATGGTACTACTACCCAAAAATCATCTACATCACCGTCATCTGACCCGAATCCGAAGGACAGCTTCGTCCTGACTTCACGCTCGTCGCGGTTCTGAAGGGCAAACTCTACAACACGCTCTACTACGCGCCGTAGTCCGTGTTCAATATCGTTGCTATACATGGATCTAGGATCAACCCTGACTATATACCGATTTCTAGTCAAGGCCGGGGTGGGGGTTGCGGTGCGCACCAACTCGAATGTTATGTCATCCTCAACAGAACGGGGAGCTGCTGTGGAGGATGAATAAGGGGGTATATTGGCGGAGGGCGCTATTGTGGGGTTTGTTGCATAAGACGTTGAGGGTTGGGGTTCTAGTACTGGTGTTCTAACAACCCTGGAACGCTTTATACCTGACGTGGAGGGTTCGTCATCACACCTCCGCTTTGAACTGTTCAGTGCTACAGGCGTCGCTGGTGAGGGCTCATTGGCGGGGATGGGTACTGTAGATGCACAGTCAACGGGTTCATCCGTGATATCGATGATGGGGTGCTGTACATCGTCGTTATACACGGTTCTGTGGAAGAAGAAAGCAAAATATAAGGAGCAGCACTCGTTATTTGTAATAATTTGTAAATGACCCATTTAGGGGTGTGACGTGTTAGAAATGGAATCTGTAGAAAAATTCAGATTCACGAGCCCATCCACATGTATTATATCTGGACCTACAGGATGTGGTAAAACGGTGTTTATGCTTAAAATCATTAAAGAAAAGTGGGAGATGTTCTCAAAATTTGTGCATAAAGTTATATGGTGCTAGTCGACGTATCAATCAGTGTTCAGCGAGTACCAAGATGATGTTTTGTTCCACAAGTGGATCTATGACGTTAATTCGTTAAAGGGAAATGAACATACAGTCACCGTAATTGACGACCTCATGTTGGAGATGGATAAAACATTTGCCGAGACATTTACAGTATTCTCCCACCACCTTAACATAAGCGTGTTCTTCATCAATCAGAATCTATTTTTCAAAAATAGATACATGCACGATGTGTCGCTAAATACGCAATATCTAGCCTTATTTGCGCAAAGTAGAGATATGTCACAAATTGGGGTATTAGCCAGTCAAATGTTCCCGAATCAGCGTAAGGGGTTTTTGGAGGTTTATAAAGAGGTCACAAACCAGCATTATGGATATTTCCTTTGTGACCTTCACCCGCAAATCACGTTTAGGGTGTTTCTAAGAACGAATATATTTCCAAGCGAACCTGAAACCGTGTATATTCCAGAATGACGAATAGGCTAAAGAAATACCGCGAATTAATAAAAATCTATCAACGACTGCCTCGAGCATTGCAGCAGATGTTTGTTAAAAATATCGACTCTGACTTTTTAAAATGCATCTGTGAAATCTGTCTTAATGTTATAAAATGTAATGTACCAATGAAACCCTCACAGAAGACTCGCTTACGTCGTTACAAGAACATAATACGGACGCTCGCTCATAAAAGTCAGACTGTGGGTAAGAAAAAGCGGATTATTGTACAAAGAGGAGGATCGTTCCTGCCCATCTTATTTTCAGTTTTGGGTCCTTTACTGACTAGATTAATATAATGAAGAAGGTGGTTGTGATTCCGCACGAGGTGTATGCTTCATTACAAAGTTCAAAGACTCCAGATCATAAGCATCCTACAGAGCTCCCCGTGAGGCACAGCTCGAGTAGCGCTGAGCATAGCGACACAGGACCTGGGCAATCAAAGAGCAACGGAACACAACACATCGAACATGTGCTAAAAAACAGCCTCTCCCATACATTGAGGAATACATTGCCTTTATAATCTATTGAGTGAGGACCCCATCATACACTGGACCGATACAGGCGAGGTCATTGTTGAAGGAACAAGGGTACAAGGGTCCAATATCGTTGATATTGTTCATTATCTGGTGAGAAAGTGGGATAGGCCCTCACCAACATGATGGAGGCATAGTAAAGCAAGACTACAACAAATAAATGTCCCCAAAACATTGATAGGTAATCTGAATAGATTAAAAGACTTGGAACATGCATCGCACGTGTCACAACTGAGTACACTTTCGCTCCCAGCAGCTGAAGTGTCTCTGAAGAGAAGAAAGAAGAGAGCAGGCGGCCAACCTTATTCACATGCCCCTAAAATACGCAAATGGCTAACGTATTAAGTAAGCACTATTATGACATTTCTAACCCAGCATCCTATGGTGGCGTTAATAGATTGTACAGAGGTGTTTATGGTGTAAGGAAAAAAGATGTTGAGAGATTTTTGCGGGGACAGGATGCTTATACACTCCATAAGCCGGTGAGAAAAAGGTTTAAAACAGCCAAAACAACAGCCGCCTCGATTGACTCTATTTGGCAGGCAGATTTAACAGACATGCAAAGATATTCAATGTATAACGATGGCTACCGTTGCATCCTATTCATAATAGATGTGTTCTGTAGATACCTGTGGTTAATTCCCCTGAAAAATAAATCGCCTGAAACAGTTGCTAAGGCAGCCAAAACGCTGATGTTGAAAGAAAACAGGATTCCTGGATATTTTTGTACGGATATGGGAAAAGAATTTATAGGACGAGCTTTTCAGAACATGCTGTCAGAGTTTAATATCAGCTATTACACTTCCAATTCTATACATAAGGCTTCTTTACCTGAAAGAGTTCATCGTACCATAAAGAAACGCATGCACCGCTATTTTACACATAAAAACACATACAGATATATAAACGTTCTCGGTTTATTGGCTTCATCCTACAACCGCTCACACCATCGTACGATTGGTACAACGCCTAACGATGTTTTAGAAAGAGGCAAGCGCCCGAGAAGAGATGGAGTGCTGCCACCACCACCACACTCTGCGCGTTTCAAAATCAATGACTATGTAAGGCTGTCACGTTCGGGGAATAAATTCGCGAAGGGATTTGAGCAAAGCTGGACACGCGAGATTTTTAAAGTTAGGGCTATGAGACCTAAGGGCGATATAATGATGTATTACGTTGAAGATTTGAATGGAGAAGAGATCTCGGGAGGTTTTTACTAGGAGAAATTGCAGAAAGTAGCATTTAATTTAGGAAAAAATGTGTTTAAAATTGAGAAAATTTTAGGAAGCAAAGGTACAGGAAAGAAAAATGTACCTGTGAAGTGGCTAGGTTACCCAGAAAGCTTCAATACCTATATAAAAGCTGATGCAGTAATGAAGCTTAATTAGTATGCAGCATGACTCCTAACCATTTTTACGTCACATTCCCGTCCTCCTCGTCCCTGTCTGTACACCCTAACAACACCCTAGCCAACTTTGTAACAGAGCTCCACGGACCCATTGAATTGGGTCGTGATTCATATGAGGTGGGGATATATGAAATTCAGCTGGACACCCTCTTTTTAAATATTGATTATAAAGATACCGTTTTTACGATTCATAGAGACTGTAATGAGTGTACAAAAGCCGGGTAACTCGGGATGAAACTATACGTATCGCCCGGACTAAGGTTGCACGGTTTTACAGTACAAGTAACACTAGGACCGGGCCGTTATGGTTCGGTTGAGGATGTTGTGAGAGACTTAAACGTAAGTTTAAAAAACTCAAATCTTACGAATGATTTATTATACGAAATCGTAAACAAAGGAAACCCTGCACATACTTTAATCCTAAAATCAAAGGTTAACAGAAATATTAAAGATGGAAGAGTGTTCAAAATTATAACCAAGGGAGATATCGATCAGCCTTTCACGAGGCACAGCATGACTTGTCCAGCTTAATGTATCAATTGAAGATGGAGAAATTGGATGAAAGCTCTCATCTCCTAGACATGTACTATATTTACAGCAATATAGTGGAGCACCAGCTTGTTGGGGATACGCAGGCACGCCTGCTACGCGTAGCCCACATCCCTAACCATAGAGGAAGGAGTTTGAGTATTACATATGACATGCATGCCCCATTAAGTGAATGTCGCAACTAATCTAATAACCAATATCTCACTATATATAAGAACAATTGAGGGTAAAAATTTCCCACTCGGTGACGGGAGCTTAACAGTGAAGCTGCACTTTCGACGCACTGAGTTATAATGGACAGAAAGCCTTTCACCGTCTATTGAGGGGTGAGATACCAGCGTGGTAGTGGACTTGGGTCCATTTTTTCATCCATCCATACTACGAACCGCTGTCCCACTGTTGAAGAGGGGGGCCAGGTACCTAGGGAGGAAGGCGTTACAAGTAGGTTTTAACGTGGCAGAAGACATATTGGCTGGCACTAAGCCTAAAGAAGCTCTAAAAAACATTTAAAACGTACACGGGATGAAATCATCAAAGATGCGAAGAAAAAAATGCGTGGTGGCGGAAAGAGATCTGTCAGGAATGAGGGGTTACCATCGCGTGGCGTTAAACGTAAAAGGAAATCAAAAAAGAAGTGCTCTAAGCGTATGAAACCTATGGCTGATCATTTTTTTAACTGATATAAGCTGAGGACGCTACTCTCACGAATCATAGATTGACTAATACTCGCCGAGGGAGGTGGCACTATTTCTCACTCGTCATGGCACGTTTCATCCATCCGTGTAGTTCACAATGCTGTAAATCGGAACTGTCCCTCTTTGATATGCCCCTACCCAGGTCTCTATTGAACATAGTGACTTTATTACAATTAACCCGTTAAACACAATTAGTTCCCAGTGCCCCTATAGAATTCGTGATACCCAGCTCAGGCCCTTACTTTTTTGACCCGAGTTGCATGCACATGTATGCTAAACTACGCATAGCCATTCTGACGGAACGGACTGCGATGATAGTTATGCTACTACCCTGAAACCAACTTTCTGCACTCCATATTCATCAGTGTGACGTATATTTAAATCAGACTAACATCTCGGCAGGCACGGGGTACTATCACCTACGAGCCTATCTGGAAAATGTCCTCAACTTTTCAAAAGAAGCGAAGGACACCTTTTTAACCGCCGAGGGGTATTACCACACTAAAGACGAGAGTAGTATAAAGGATAAATTTAAAAATTCTAAAAAAAAGATATGATGTTTTGGACGCCTGCATACAGACTTTACATTCCAGGAGAAGTTGCTTATGAACGGGTGGATATGAAATTGAAGCTTACCGCACGAACCCTGAGATCTGCATAAATCTGGGGACTGACCAAGAAGAAGGCGCGAAACCCGTTGTGATACACATCATGGAAACGTATTTGCGTATACGCCGAGTGAAATTAAGTTCCCCGAAGCAAATAGAAATTGAGAAAGACTTGATACACCACAGTAAATATCCAATTAACAGGTACAGATCAAACTGTACACGATCCCCGCAGGGCTGGCATCGAAGCAGCTAGAAAACGTTGCTCTTGGAGTCCTACCTAAAGGATATTAATTGGAATGCAAGACCACGCCTCGACGAATGGAAAATATAAAAGAGTGCCTTAAAATTCGAGAATTTCGGCCTTAAAAATATTACTCTATACGTAAATGGCATCGCTCTGGGTGGGGTAATGAATATGGATTACTCAACAGATGCTGTGTTCCCGCTCTGCGCGAGAGCATATAGCAGTCTTGCTCATAATACAGGTGCATGTGATGAACTTGGTTTGGCATAACGCTGAAGAATTTGTGGAAGATTTAACATTTACTCATTTGACATTACGCCAGACTTAACTACTGGGGTAAATACGCATTAAGTCCACAACAGAGCGGAAACATCTCAGTGAGGTTGGAGTTTGCCAAACCTATAGACGCGCCTATAAGTGCACTCGTGTATCTAGAATCACAGGCACTAATAGAGGTTGATCGTTTCAGGGGCGTACCACAGATTTTTAAAATGGATGCGAATAAATTCAGAGAGTGATGAAAAGTGACCGCTTCGCGTTCCAAATTTATCGGTGTTTTGCGAAGAATGAAATATGAAGCTGGCTAGTTCGAGAAACTGGTACGGGTTATCGTTAACACCGACATTGTGGTGGTGAGGGTATTCATTGGTTTGCAATCTATTTTAAAACTAAGGAAAGAATGTACTATTTTGACTCACTCGGATTTCCACCGTGGAATAACTCGGCAATTGTGAAGTTTATAGCGCAGCTAGGCGTGCCAGAGACTATTTGGAATCCATATCGTTTCCAAGGATATTATACAGAAACATGCGGGTTGTATTGCATTTTGTTTCTCATGCATATGTCACGTGGGAAGAGTTTTATGAATTTTTTAAAATTATTCGATTTATGCGACACAAATATGAATGATAAAAGTGTATGCAGACAGATAAAAAAAGTTCCCATATGTTAGCACCCCCTGTAATGTGTAAGGTGTATATCTATATTGTGTAAAGCTGTATATACATTTGTAACTGTAGCAAATTAAGATTTATGTAACGGGCACTGACCTTTGTTTGTACATGTTTTCTGCTATTTAATACAGTCACGGCAAATAGAACTGGGACCTTTCCATATAAACTCCATTGTCAAGCTGCCCCAGTTTAATTTGCCAGAGTGGCTCTATACGAGTGACGAAATAATCTTGCGGTGTCTGGCAACTTGCCAGGAAGCAGAGCGTGAGTATGGGATAAATCAACGGCTCTCAGTGTGCATGTAGCAGTTGTGGGGAGTGTTACTGCCTTTATCGTTCCAACCTACAGTATATGGAAAGGTCCCAGTTCTATTTGCTGTGACTGTAAGTGAAAATATATTGGGTTTTGTTCTTATCCTAAAAAATACTTACATTAGCTCCTCTACAAACTGGCACTCGCTTGACTGGATGTGAGTCAGTACCACGACTTCTGTATCCAGATCGCTGGGTTGGCTAGGCGGGGAGGCTACCACTGCATTTATCATCCTTTCGCCAAAAGTGGGTATAATACGATCTAGCTCCGTTTCGGTCCTGTAATTAAAATAAATGTTAAGAAATTGGATGCGGATAATTCGTTTTGTGAGCACCATATATATATATATATGGGAAACAGACAATAATTAAACATTTTTCAAAACGCTTTTATTGCAATTTGGTAACTTAAAATCCTACTGCGGTGCTGCATTATCGTAAAAAATAATCTTAAAGTTCCACCATTTACATATATATATTGTTGCAAAGCGATGTTGCAAATGATGCAATGCAATGTTGCAAGATGATGCAACAATATGTACAAATGATGATATAATCGCGATGAAAACAGAGAATAATTAAACACAATGGGAATATTTTTTACGCTGTAGAAAAATTCAGAACAAAAGGAATTTACATTGGCAATTATAAACGAGAAACAATACAAACTAATTTTCAATGCTAATAAATAAATGAGATTTGTTTGCGCTGAGAGACTGCTTGAGGCGCAATGTGGCGGCGCTGGTGGTAGGATTCGCGAATGTAAAAATCACCGAACCACGGTTAATTCCATGTTACGATCAGGGAGAAGTGCAGGATGGTTACAAATAGTAGGTCATGTTAACTCAATTGACGACCGGTTAGGTTATATTACGCCCGGTTAGGTTAGAGTAGGCTAGGTTAGGTTACGCTGGAGTATATATTTTAGGTTAAGTTAGTTTAGTACGCTAGGTTAGGTGCCCCAAAGTTTGATGCGTGTGTAGGCTGCGTTAGGTTATATTACAGAATAATTAAACATGTTTTTCAAAACACATTTACTGCAGTGTGGTAACTTAAAATCCTACAGCAATGCTGAATTATCGTGAAAAATAATCTTAAAGTTCCATTACGAATTTGAATGCAGATAAACGTATTGGCCACCATATACAGGGTGAGTCAAAAGTAGCGCCCGATTTCTGTTTTTTCGGCTGCAATTGTGCATCGATCACGAGGGAGGGCACTTTGAAAATTGCAAGTAAAACAGCTTGGTACAGTTCCGTAATAATTTCCCCCCGAATAAATGGTTAGATAAACATGTCATTCATTTATTTCTACCTTCTTGTACACTGTAATACAAATGGCAAACAAACAATCAACTGACAGAAATCGGGCGCTACTTTTGACTCACCCTGTACTCTCTCCTCTCTCTCTCTCTCTCTCTCTCTCTCTATATATATATATATATTATATATATGGGGCACAGACAATAATTAAACATTTTTCAAAACACTTATTATGGCACTTAGAGATACTCACATCTGAATGTCCTCTTCATTGAGCGGGCCTTGCATTTCACTACAATTTTCCGCGATACTCTGGGTAGCTAAAAATTCGTCCTGGTCTACAGCTCTGAAAATTATGCGCGCTGCATGGGCATAATCGGGGTCGTCCTCCATCAGTTCGGGGGTATTGTACAAAGACAGCTGACTCATGGCGGATATTGCACTAAAATGCGAGAAACTGAGTCTGTATTGAGATTCGTTCTTTATAATTGCCCTGTGACCAACCCACAAGCGCGATCCTTACCACCCTATTGGCAGGCGGTGAATTTTGGGCGGGGCTTAGCGCGTAGGCCTGCATAGCAGCCAACCCGAGCTCCTGGGGCCGACCCACAGTGCTGTGATTGGCTGCCCCCATGAAGTCTGGGCGTGCCATTTGTCCCGATTCGTGGAGCCATTATCTGGATACAAATTTTATTTTTCTATGATAATCTTAAAGCTCCTATCGTAAAGCAAACCTTGGAAAAACTTATAACAAATATTGGTTTAACATTTTAGAAACATCTGCCTGTTTTTAAAATTATCTTTAAACGTGGTTGACCCATGAAATCATGGTTTATTTTCCGGACAATTCAGTGTCACGCTTTGTACGGTTTCGATCAAAAATGATTGCTGAAGGCACCGATGTAAACTGTTTATTTATTTATATGGGTCGTACACATTAGAAATATGTATATATATATATATATATATATATATATATATATATATATATATATATATGATGTATTCAGATTTTTGTTGTTGAAGAAACATGTTATTTGCGCAGAAAGGAACCCAACTCGAATCTTGTAAGCTTTGTTGATAAATTTGTTTATTATATGGTCACGTACAGATTAGAAAAGACGTATATATGATACTAAAGGTTTCATATTTTTGTTGTTGAAGAAACATGTTATTTGCGCAGAAAGGAGGCAGAAAGGAACCCAACTCGAATCTTGTGCGTTTTGGTGATAAATTTGTTTATTATATGGTCATGTACAGAATAGAAAAGACGTATATATGATAATACAGGTTTCAGATTTTTTTGTTGAAGAAACATGTTATTTGCGCAGAAAGGCGGCAGAAAGGAACCCAACTCGAATCTTGTACGTTTTGTAGAGTAAATGTTATTTATATGGGACACATCCAGATTAGAATGCTTTTCGACATGTATATATATGAAATATATATATATATATATATATATATATATATGTGTGTGTGTGTGTGTGTGTGTGTGTGACGGGAGTCATTAGGGATTTATTTATTTATTTATTCTTTTTCCCCGTAGAGAGTGCTTATACGAATTTTAGATGAATATGAAAAATTATTATTTTTAAAAAAATCAGCAAGAATTCATAATTTGTTAGTTGACTGTAAAAGTAGCGATATACCATTGGTCAAAGAAACCATTTTAAAATAACTAACCCTTTATTTTGGTGGTGGATAAAGTTTCGCAATTTCTTACAAAAAATAATGCAGGATAGAATTAAAACAAATATTCTTAAATTCGTTTTAGTGTGTATATATATATATATACAGGGCGTCCCAAAAAAATGTATACACACTTTAAATAATTATAAAGGCAGTGTTTATTAAAATATATTTCATTTTCAAAATGTAATAGAATCTACAGACATTATTTAATTGTTTTGTCAACGCCTGTTTTCAAACTGACGTCCGTTCTGGTCCAGGCACTGCTGATAACGCGAAGCAATGGAATCGCAAACATCACGAAACATTTCGTTTGGTATTTGTGTGCATTCTCGTTGAATGTTTGCTCTCAATTCAGCGACTGTTGCAGGTTTTATAGCGTAGACTTTGTCTTTTAAGTATCCCCATAAAAAAGTCTAGTGGTGTGAGGTCTGGTGAACGTGGAGGGTATTCTACGAAACCCCTTCGTCCAATCCACATCCACATCGTGCCAAGTACCACTCGCAATACTCCACTCTTCGGTCCGGATCATCTTCATTAATAGCATGGACTAATCTTGGAATGTAACTTTTCCATTGACAGCGCTTCAAAATGCGTTGGACAGACGATTCTGAAATTCCTACCTCACGACTCGCTTGCCGCACAGATTTTCTTGGACTTTGGTGATACGTTTCCAGTACTCTTTCTTGCTTTGTGGGGCTTGTCGATGTCCGTGGTCTTCCGGAACGCTTCTTGTGGACATTCTGAACAGTTCCATTGGCTTCAAACTTATCTCTAATTCGAGTGATGGTAAGTCGCGTTGGTGGATCTGTTTGAAACTCCCTCCTAAACTGTCTTTGCACTTCAACTGCGTTTTCACACTTCCAGTAGCATTTTAGAATGAATTTCCTTTGTTCAAAGCTTAGTCTGACTGCCATTATTAATTCTAATGGGTTTAACTTGGAAAGAAACATCAATTGAGCTATCAGCTGTTAAAGTGTGTATACATTTTTTTGGGACGCCCTGTATATATATATATATATATATATGAATCATTTGAAACTTTTTGCGGGGTTATTAGGGATTTATTTTCCGTACGAATTGTTCATTTTTCTTTTTTCGTACGAGTTGTTTTACACCCGCCTTAGATCTACGGGGAGTTATTAGGGAGTTATTTTTCCGTACGAATTGTTCATTTATTTTTTATTTCGTACCAACTGTTTTACACCGCCTTAGACCTACGGGGAGTTATTAGGGTTTTATTTTCCGTACGAATTGTTAATTTATTTTTTTATTTCGTACCAACTGTTTTATCCCCGCCTTAAACCTACGGGGAGCTATTAGGGATTTATTTTCCGTACGAATTGTTCATTTATTTTTTTATTTCGTACCAACTGTTTTACCCCGCCTTAGACCTACGGGAAGCTATTAGGGATTTATTTTCCGTACGAGTTGTTTTACACCCGCCTTAGGCCTACGGTACCGCGTAAGGTCGGGACGGGGTCGAACCCCATTTAACGCGCTACGCACACCGATGCACATGTGTACATGGCTCTATTACGTGTGAGTTTAGCGTTTTGCATCGTAGAACATAAAGACAATATATATAAATTGTATATATATATATATATATATATACATATACATATTTCCTGTACTATGATTATACGTTTCGTATATTTTCAATATAATTAATATAACTATATTTTTTCTGTACTAATATTTTGATAATGCACCGTTTTGCATATTTTCAATATATTTTCCATTCATGATGTTATTATTTGATCATATACATGCCTCATTGTATATCCATTAATTCAGCTAAATAAACAGAATGATGTATTGAAGTTTTATTTATTCCTTTTTGTTTGTACACAATTATCATTTGTTTGGTTTCTAAAGCGGATTTCAGAATAATTAATTAATTGATATTTGTCAAATCGGTCTTCTAAGCCAACTGAAGGAGGAATATATGCTTTAAATAAATAAATAGCGCAATCTGACAACTCAACTTTCTAAGCCAACTGGATGATTAATATATGGATTAATTAAATAAATGGCGCAATATGGCAACTCAGCCTTCTAAGCCAACTGACTGTGGCGCCCGCTGGCTCTGGCTGATTAATGTATGCTTCAAATAAATAATTATTGCTATCTGGCAACTCAGCCTTCTAAGCCAACTGGCTGATTAGGGGTCCTATAAGAGAGCGGTGGGGTGGCTGAAGGACTCATATGCGCTTGGTTCTCGCCGAGCGAAAACCCTTCCTCTCTCTCTCTCTCTCTCTCTCTCTCTCTTAGGTTAGGTATGCCCCTTTGGGGGGTGAGGCCGTCCCAGCTTCTCCCCCAAAGAGGTCCCCCCTTGCAACAAAGAGGGGTGGGGGTGCGCACTCTTGCAATAATTGCAATTGCATTGCACTCATACATTTTGCGGTCATTCTACTGGAACACATCAGGAGTGCTGTCAAAAAGAATCCCAAAATACTTTGCTTTCTTGATATCAGCCACTATTTTCTCTTTGACGTAATTCCCCAAAAGGCAAATGAACTCATTCTGAATCTTTGGAGATAAATACGAAGCCACTCTCCTCCCAGATGGAATAGAATGCTTAATCCTTACAAAATGTTCTTTCAAAACTGGATCATAATTTGACAGCAACTCTACCAATTCCATGAAGTTTCCTTTGTTTGCTGATGACATGTCCTCTTTGTGACCACGAAAAGGAAGATTCTGGTGAGCCAGAAACAAGGTTACGTCCAAGAGGCGACGTAAAATATCCCTCCATTTCTTTCTATCCTTGTCCATTGTTGCTTGATGAACTTCATCAATGGTTTTTTGAAGCTTCAACCCTGCTCCCAAGGTCTGTCTTCCATTTCTCCAGGCATGAAAGATGCTGCTCAGAAGCCTCATGGTCAGACACCTTTGGGTTTAGCTTTCACCATGCTTGAAACCCAGTGACAAAGCTGGATGTTCCAATTCCTTTGTCATCAAGAGCAAACAGTCTGCAGCAAAAACAAAAACTTTCTTTTGATCGAGAGTAAACCATCCATGTTCTCAAAACTTTCTCGCCATTTGGCAGAGCCTTATAAAACCATGCAGTGGTCAGCTGTCGACTCTTCCCTTTGGATTTCTTTCCTTGTCTTTGAACTGCACTGAAAGGTCCATACCTATTTTGGGAGGGTTCACTTCCCCTCTTAATAAAATCAATTCTCAAGTCATTTGGAACCGGGATTGGCCAAGCAGCGACATCAGAATAAATTGAAAATCTAACCGTCTCCTCTTCTTCATCAGAGTCTTCCTCCTGTTGGTGTGGACTTCTGCTGGCGTCTCCTTCCTCTTCATCAGTTTCACTGCTTTTAGAAGATGAATTGCTATCCTCCAATCCTTGCTCTCTCTCATTTGAATCCTCTTGTGAAGATGCTTCTTGTATTTGCCCTTCAGATTCACCAGGCTAAATATCTTCAGGACTTTCTCCTATTGCACTTGATGTTGAAGGCGTCACATACTTCAAAATTGATCCGGACATTGCCTGAGCCACCTCTTCTCTTGCCTTCATTTTTCTTTGTTGGAATCCACTGGGTCGATTTCGCTTCATAGTGGATGTTTTCTGCAAAATTTTAAAATCAAAAGGTATAAAGCATGAACAATTTGAACATGCATAAAAAGCATGAACTATGACTTGAAATACATTAACTGAACAAATTGTCTGTGAAAATTATTATTATTATTTGGGGGGGGGGGGGGGGGGAGATTAAGTGCAAATACGACTCCTAAAAAAGCAGAAAACTATGAGCATTACTCACAAATAACTAGATCATTGACAAAATGAAAATTAACAGTATATCCAGTAAATAAAGAAGTAAAAAAAATTTATTACAACAGAAAAGCTTCAAACAAATGGTGCTCAAACTTTTTCCAACCAGATACGCATTGAGTTATCAAATTATCAACCCAGACAAGCAGAGACAATTAATTTTCATTATTATTATCATTATTAATTATCATTTATAAACACTTAAACATCACTATGATACCACATTGTCAAAAATTACTGGACACTGGTATAAGTACCATCGTATTGTTATAAACACCAGCACTTTATGCTTTATCATAATTATTTAATGAACATACCTCATGTATGTGGAGTCACAGTGTTAAGTGAACAAGAATTGGAATGTCAGTTGCAGCCAGCTGGCTATGTTCAACAAACTGATGACTAAAACGTCAACAAACGTTCGCCTTTCGATGTAATTTTTATCAAATATTTAATTTTTCATTTGTAAATTTTGTATTGCCAATAAAAATAAAAATTTATTTTATAGTGGAAATTAACATTAAGCTGTTGTAATAGTTTGAACATTTAAAAAAAAATTTCTTTGGCGAATTTTTCATTTGGTTTGAAAACTTGTACTGGTATTTCAACTCTCCCGATGGTACCCCCGCCCCTCCTGGCTGTCACCCGGGGCGGACCGCCCCCCTCGCAACCCCTTAGTACGCCACTGATTTAAATTTAAACTATTTAAACTTTCCTGCATTAGACATTTTATTGTTAGTCATTTCATTAGACATTTCAGAAATATAGAGAATTTTATTTTCAGAATCTATAGATATACATATGATTGCATTATAACAAGCGAGGATCGAATACAAGCCTATTAGTCAATGAATTCCCCCTAATCACTGAAGATTTTACCCTAATTTTATCTAGTAACTCCTTCAGCATCACCCAACTGGGTCCCAATTATAAATTTAATGTCTAAAATAAAAATTCACCTAGAAATTTAATGATCGGTTTATAAACCCGAAATAAATAATGTTTTAAGCATTCTTTATAAAAGTTCTTTGCAGTAACTAGCTGATTAGGTTAGGTTGGTAATTAGGGAACCTATGGCAATTCCCTGAGCACATTCTGCATGGTAAAGCATTGTCTGATTAAACTACATTGCTACATATCATTTGGAAAATATGAATCACTAGGGCCTACCCATCATCCCTCCGCACCTTGGAGTTTTAATGCTCTGTACTTACTTTATTTAAGTCTGAAGCTAATCTTTTCCATGTTGAGCCTATTAAGTTATCAACATAAAAGTGTTGTTTTAAAAAATCTAATGTTAAAGAGTCCTTCGATCACCTGAAGATCAGGGCCCCCAGCCTTCTTTAGTTAGCTTTATAAGGTTAACTAACGAAAGTATCATTACTTAGCCTAACCAATCGTCAAGGGCGTACAGATGACCTTAGATTGGTTAGGTTAGATCGTGATATTTTCTTTAGTTAGCCTTATAAGGCTAACTAAAAAAGGCTGGGGGCCCTGATCTTCAGGTGATCTGAGTCCTTAAATTGATTTAAATGGTGTATAATAGTTAAAGCCAATAAGCTTGGTGAATAAATAGCCCCAAAAAGGAGTGCATTGAATCTATATGTGACAAATTCCTTTATTCAAATCATATGGGTCTTTGAACCATAAAAACCCGAGTTGAAGATTCACTCATCAAAAGGTACAGAATTTACAATGTGGTGTATTTTGTTTACCAGTTGCTATATTAAAGTTTTGTAAAGTGGGAGTCTCAGTACTATGATTAAACCCAAAATTAAAGCCACACTTTGGTTGTTCTAGATTTTGTACTTTAGTTGAGTTTTAAAATTAGCCTTAAGTTGTTCTTGGGACTGAGTTTTGGTATGTCTGAGGTATTAACTGTGGATGTAACTTTGGTTGTTTTGTAAATTATCAGTACTTTAGGAAATTCAGACCTTAGTTCATCTAATATTAGATAAATATCTAGTCTTACGCTAGAAAAGGGAGGCCCAAATAACAAAAATATTATTATTAAAGAGTTTTTTGTATTTTTTGGCTGTAAAAGACTGTAATGACAGAAAATTGATTATATAGGCCAGCGGTTTCCAACCTGGGGGGCGCGCCCCCCAGGGGGGGTTTAAGATTCCTAGGGGGGGGCGTGAGGTGGTCAACGGTCAACAAATGCCATTCAAATATATATTCCCAAAAATATATATGGGTAATTTACTTCGTTAGGGAAAACTTGACATCCGTCATCTCATAAACACATGAGCTTTGATGTTTTTTATTATTAATCCTATAATTATCTGGATTCTAGACGTCCATATGGAACTGATGAAAACTTTCGCCCTTTGGGTATGGGGGGCGCCATGGATACAAGGTTGACCAAAGGGGGGCGCAGTGCCAAAAAGGTTAGGAACCCCTGATATAGGCCGTCCCCTTTTTACAAGGAGATAACAGCTGAATTAAACTTTATTGTACTTGAAGCTCCAAGGACCTACCAATAATTTAAAAGAGTGTAATGGATGGAGCTGTAAATATGCATATATCTGATTAGTTTAGTGTATGCTAGCCTAGATTATGCGAAAGCTGAGGAATATATATATTTGCGTGTGTGTGTGTGTGTGTGTCACAACCATGCGACCTACCATTTCTATGGTTGAGCCGTATCCATGTTTGTGCCATCAGTGTAATACTGAAATTCGCTCTGAGAAGCGAATATACCTTAATTTCATTCCCTTAAAGTACAAACAAGAAAATCGACGGTTTAGATCATTTAACATTTCCATCAGAATATTTCCCATATCTCCATTTTTCATTTGTTATAGAATTTATTATAATTAATTATTGTTGTCTTGCATCTAACCTTCATCCCTAAATTTTATTAGATTATGCATGCACATTGAATGTGGCATGATTTGAATCCTTTTTTGTACTTCTTTACTCATTTACTCAAGTCTTCCTCAAATGCACCCAATTCCATAATATTTACTGTATACTCGTATAAGTATATATAGAGTGTCCCAAAACCATGTATACATTTTTAAAAAACTTATAACAGGCGAACCCACTAACAGATTCAGATGATTTTTATTTCTTTTTATAGCCTAAGGAGATACAACAGCGAAATTAGTAATAGCCTTGCCTGCCTACAGTAAACATGGAAAATGGAAGTGTGCGCTTATCATTTGAGCAACGAAAATGAATACTAAAGTCGTATTTTAAAGTTGAGAAGATATCAAAGGTTCAACAACAGTGGAGAGACAATTTTGGAACTAATCCTCCAACTCGACTTACCATTTCACGTATCTGTGAGAAATTTGAAGTATACGGTACTGTGCATGATGTGTACAAGCAAGCGAGTGGGCGTCCAAAGACATCAACAGATGCTAACACTTCTGATGAAGTGCTACAGGTATTCAACCGATCACCAAGAAAATCTGTGAGACAATGTGCTCGTGAAACAGGGAAAAGTAGGACAAGTGTCCACAGAATTCTGAAGAATGCTAAATGGAAATCTTACATCCCGAGATTATTACATGCCTTGAATGAGGATGATCCGGATCGCAGAATCCAGTTTTGCGAATGGTTTCGAGTAAAAAACACAGAAGATGGCCAATTTGCGGACAAAATTGTGTGGTCTGATGAAGCTACATTTAAGTTGAATGGTATAATTAATCGTCATAATTGCACATACTGGTCACAAGAAAATCCACACATTTATGTGGAACGGCATGTAAATTTACCGGGTATAACTGTCTGGTGTGGTTTTTCTTCCAAAGGTTTGGTTGGTCCATTCTTTTTCGATGGTACAGTTACCGGTCATAGCTACCTCAACATGCTTCGGGGAAAAGGTTTTCCTGCAATTCGACAGTTATATGGAGATGAGGACATTTACTTTCAACAAGATGGAGCACCTCCTCATTACCATCATGATGTCAGGAACTACCTTGATGAAACATTTCATTATCGGTTGATCGGACGACGAGGTAGTATCAAGTATCCACCACGTTCACCAGATTTGAACCCACTTGACTTTTTTTTATGGGGTCATTTGAAAAATGAAGTATACAGTAGAAGACCTACATCACTTGAACAACTAAAGAGCACAGTTGAAGAAGCGTGTAGAAATATCCCTACAAACATTTTTGTTGAAGTCTGCCAATCAGTGAATCAAAGAGCGCAGTGGTGCATTGCTGTCAATGGTCGACATTTCGAACACTTACGTGTTTAAAACAAATTAAACTATTATTTCGATGTTGTATATTTTACCTATAAAAAGAAATAAAAATCATCTGAATCCGTTAGTGGGTTCGCCTGTTATAAGTTTTTTAAAAATGTATACATGGTTTTGGGACACTCTATTTAATTAATAGTTTCATTCACTCTTGTGCCATGGCTGGAAACCTTTCATTACTGTGTGTCTCTAAATCGTTTCCTCTCATTTCTCCCAATGATGACTTAAGTAGTATCCCCGCGTTTGGGTTGAGCACTCTGTCCTCCATCCGGTGCCACCTTCAGCCGGACGTTAATTTGTCCTTCTTTTGAGGTCTGGCTAAAAAGAATTATATAAATTACCTCAGGTACACTTAAAATAGCGGGTACTGAAGGCCATAATAACCGTTAACATATTTTATTATATGTAGTTGGCAACACTGCTGATAAGCCGCATTTGTTTTCAATTTCATGACTACGAGTCGGACAGTCAGTCTGCCCAAGGAGTGAAAATGAATATTCACTTCTTTCAGTTATATATAAAAAAAAATGTTATATATATATATATATATATATATATATACAGGGCGTCCCAAAAAATGTATACACACTTTAACAGCTGATAGCTCAATTGATGTTTCTTTCTTTCCAAGTTAAACCCATTAGAATTAATAATGGCAGTCAGACTAAGCTTTGAACAAAGGAAATTCATTCTAAAATGCTACTGGAAGTGTGAAAACGCAGTTGAAGTGCAAAGACAGTTTAGGAGGGAGTTTCAAACAGATCCACCAACGCGACTTACCATCACTCGAATTAGAGATAAGTTTGAAGCCGATGGAACTGTTCAGAATGTCCACAAGAAGCGTTCCGGAAGACCACGGACATCGACAAGCCCCACAAAGCAAGAAAGAGTACTGGAAACGTATCACCAAAGTCCAAGAAAATCTGTGCGGCAAGCGAGTCGTGAGGTAGGAATTTCAGAATCGTCTGTCCAACGCATTTTGAAGCGCTGTCAATGGAAAAGTTACATTCCAAGATTAGTCCATGCTATTAATGAAGATGATCCGGACCGAAGAGTGGAGTATTGCGAGTGGTACTTGGCACGATGTGGATGTGGATTG